>CM031595.1:111663550-111673550 GCA_018398815.1 Conus ventricosus | reverse complement strand
CACCCTGTCTGTGGCCCATGCCAGTGGTGAGGCCTGTCACCCTGTCTTGTGGTCCATGCCAGTGGTGAGGCCTGTCACCCTGTTTGTGGTCCATGCCAGTGGTGAGGCCTGTCACCCTGTCTTGTGTCCATGCCAGTGGTGAGGCCTGTCACCCTGTCTGTGCCCCATGCCAGTGGTGAGGCCTGTCACCCTGTCTGTGGCCCCATGCCAGTGTGAGCCTGTCACCCTGTTGTGGCCATGCCAGTGGTGAGGCCTGTCACCCTGTTTGTGGCCCATGCCAGTGTGAGGCCTGTCACCCTGTCTGTGCCCATGCCAGTGGTGAGGCCTGTCACCCTGTCTAGTGCCCCATGCCAGTGGTGAGGTCTGTCACCCTGTCTGTGGCCCATGCTAGTGATGTCTGTCATCCTGTCTGTGGCCCATGCCAGTGGTGAGGCCTGTCACCCTGTCTGTGGCCCATGCCAGTGGTGAGGCTGTCACCCTGTCTGTGGCCCATGCAGTGGTGAGGTCTGTCACCCTGTCTGCTGCCTAATGTGAGAGGCTTTCTGTCTCCTGCTGACTGGCTGATTACACTGACCTAAATCCCGTTTGGGAGATGGATGAGTTACGTTATGATGTACATGTTGGTGGCTGAGTGGTTTGGGTAATGAAGTTTCACTGGTGTGAACAAGATGATTGAAAATGCTGATCGTTTTTTCTTTAGTCCTTTTTTCATGTGGTTGTTTATCCAGGATTTTTTTTATTAAGTCTTCAGTCTGAAAATAATGGCAGTTTTGTTTCATCAGTCAGACTATGCTTGTCTGATTATCTATATGGTAATGTTTGCTTTTGTTCTGAACATTTTCATCACTAGTTATATTATTGTTTACTATTGAATTTTTGTTCAATAAAAAATGCTATTGAAGTTGTAGTTTTTTTCTGCTGGTGAAGACATCCCATATGTGGAATTTTCACAATACTTAGTTTGAAGGAAAACAAGTATACCTGAACTTCTCGTCTTTTCCTTTTTTCAGTAGCAGTAACAGCATAGCAGCCAACAATCTCGGGATCAAGATAAGCCAAGAGATTGATTTTCCAGTGATGGTGATTTCTAAGAGTCAGATTACGCCTCGGTACGTCCACAGAAAGCAGTTCATGTGACTTGTATTGATGACTAGAGTCTCTGTAAGAGGGGAAAGTAGATTAGCGCATCAAGGGAACCCACACTGCCCAGACTGCCTGGGCTGCCCAGACTCGTCACCAGTCTCGGGTGGTGTTCTGTCTAGTGGAGAAAATGAGAGCGTGAGGATGAAAAATTAACGCACCAAAGGCGACAGTTGTCCTGACATAATCCGATCCTAAAGTCGTTTCACACAAAAACACTGCCTTTGCCCACAATACTGTCCCACGTGCCAGCGAGCGGTCGATTAATCCAGACTTGTCTGTGGTGTGAGGGGGTGGGGGTGAGAGTGGAGGTGGGGAATGAGACAAAGGACCTGGATGCATAATGGATAACGCAATCCCTAGGACAGGAGGAAATTCCCAAATTCCCAAAATGTTGTTTGAATCTCTTGAACGTTTGTTTTGTTTGGTTGGTTGGTTGGTTTTTTTTTTTCTTCCTCTGTACTGGAATTAAAATGATGGTATGTGCACTAGCTTTTCGAATGAGACGAAAAACCAAGATCCTGTGCTAGCACGGACTTAGCTCACATTACAGAACCCACTTCCCTGGATGGGTATCCCCACATGCCATATCACCTCTGGCAGATGTGGACGCTAAACTTGAGTGTGACAAAAGCAGCAATTCCTGGGATGATTCTGTAGGAAAATTCAGCAAAGGGATGCCAAAATCATACTCCGACAGAGAAGAAAAGAAAAAGGAAGACAATGTAGAATAGCAAAACTGTCCTTAGGGACAGCAGCCTGAATTTCACACCCAACAATCTGCTGGCCAGTAATACATACAATGCAGTATCGTACATCATGAACATTGTTTCTGCAGCTTTTGTGTATTGTTGCTGACAGACAAGCAAACCAACAGATGCTGGTTGATTCTTCTCAGGGAAGAGCGCAAGCTGTGAGGAAAGGTGAGAAAGCAAAGGGTGTGTTCCAGAGGATGAACATGAACGGATGGAAGGGGAAAATGACCAGGCTGCTTGAAGACATTACTTCCAAGAGACTAGCAGCACGTGTTATGTTCATATTTAATCCTCTTGATGTTAGAAAGACAAGGAACCCACACTCAATGCCTGGAGGCTCTTCGTGCCTTTTTGGGGAGAGAGTATGAAAGGAGAGAAAGTGAACGTGATCGCAAAGCAACAACTGCGCTGACATAACCAGTCCCAGCGTCGTTTTACACACAGAAACTCTGCTTCACGCACAAGACTGTTGCACGTGCCAGCCATAAGTGGTCGCCTGATCCAAACTGGTGTCTGGTGAGGCTGGGACAGACACCAGGCACTCAGTGACTGCTCTGATGTGGTCTGTGTCAGGTCTCTGGCAGAAGCTCAGTGTAGTTTGCAGCCAATCTGATCTGTGGGTCTGCCCACAGACAGGCTTATTGTGCTGTTGCTATACTGTAATGTGAGACAGGGACACTGGAACACTGATGAATGTTGGACTGTTAGGTTATTGAATGACGTTTTTGTACGCAATTATGAGATGGAGAGACACTGAGAGACTAGAGAATGATTGTTTTAGTGCACTGTCAGAAAGAGACACTGATGCATTTCGGTTTGTTAAGTTACAAATTTTTTTTTTACATGGGTAATGATGAAGGCTAGACTGTCAAATGTGGACAGTCGTTTTGAGTTCTGTGAATTTTGTATTTCATTTTATGCTAACTGACCGGACTAATAATGCTGTCATTTTGTTCCATTGAGAGACTGAGGCCTTGACGACTGTATGAGAATGTAACGGTGTCTACAGAACATCAGATGACATCCTTTGATGTCCTGTCATACATTTTTTTCAAAAGCTCAAAGTCGAAAAAAAAATGGAAGGAGAAAAACAGGCCAGAAGAATTAATAGGGGAAGTAACCCTTAAAGTACTAATCGGTTATTGATAAGCCGTATTTAATTCCCTTACCAGCTGGCAGTGTTGGAGACCACCTGATAAATAGTTTTGTTTGAAAGCGAATGGGGTGGATGAAAGGAAAGCGTTGAGGGTGGAAACGTTTTGGATGAATAGGACATTTTGTTGTCATGGTTGTTGTATTTTGATTCTGTTTCTGTTTCTGTAGATAATCTATAATGACTCTGTATTTGTGCCAGTTTTCTTTGTAGTGTCTGCAGTAAAATTGAAAATATTTGAAACATGCATCAACTACTTGTCTTTAACAGAATGGTTTGTGAGGCCTTCATTACATCGCAATCAACACATAATTTTAAGAGGACTGATTGATTCCCCCAAAAGATATTGCATAATGGTTTTCCTCCTCTTCTTGGAAGTCAATAGCATTTTGTCCCAGGATGTTGGAATGCACATGAGCAGATGGTGTGTGAGCATGCACATGTATGCATGTGCATGCAATTTACATAGACAATCTCGTGGGCAGGATATGAACTCGCCAGCAAATTACATCTCCATGGATCAATATCCTGAACATTGCATACCTCAGTTGTAATGCAATACATGAACACATCTTCACTCAAGGATAAGAAACAGGATTTTGTGGAAAGAAAGGGAGAAATAGTGAAGGTGTAATACAGGAGGACGGGGAAGGGAAAAGGCGGGGCTTGATTTGAGGGTAGGGATGGAGATGGGTGTAAACGAATGCGCTCAGGGAGAGTGGGAGACAAGACGCGGGTAAAGAGAGAGATGGGAGGGTGGCAAGTCTCGCTAACATAATACTTCCCCAGACTCATTCGAGTGGCTTCGCTCAATAGGCTGTCGCACGTGCCAGCGATCGGTTGATTGCTCTGGAGTTTGGTCTGACGTGGGACAGACAACACGTAGCCCTGTCACTCACTGTTCCGGCCTCGGTTCGTATTTCGCCACTGGCCTGTGCCCCTGGGACTGCTACCTCTGTGGAATGGGATCGAAAAGCGATGCTGATACCTCATAATGGATTACAACAAGGTTCTCTTCATCCAATTCTGCTTTTTTTCCTCTACATGTTCAAACTTTTCCAGGCCACACATGTTCCTACTTTGCCCACCCTTTTCTAATTTTTTTTATTATAGGCATAAGAGTTGATTTTTGTTGGGTCCCATCTCACTGTGGCATAAAGTGGAATGAAATAGCAAACAGTCTTGCAAAAGAAGGAGCAAATAGAAACGCTGAAATTTATTTTAAAATCCCTTTGATTTGTCCTCTTGGGAATTAATCCAAATTATGGAAAAGTATATACATAAGCAGAATTTTAGTCAAAAAGGGCTACTTTTTGATCGTGCCCAAGACACATTGTTAGAGTAAATCATAAATTAAGGCTGAATACTTGGAACACTAAATATTCTCATGGTATTACTTGTGTCCACAGAGAAAACATTTCTGTGCACCATCTTTTGTTTGAATGCCCAGTGTTGACCTCGCTCTATCAGGAGAAAGGTATTGATAATGTCAGTACTGTTTTATAATGGTTCATATGTTGCTGAAGTTGCCATGATTATTTTGCAGTCAACGGCTTCAAAATTTTTATAAAGATCAACAGTTTTATGTACCACCAGGGTATTTCAGTTATGTAAATATGCATATATCAGATGTGGATTTGAAAGTACTAACATGGATGATAAGTTGAGTGTAGAGTTTGGTTGTTTTTTTTTAATATATAAATAAGTGTCTTATATCATTTGGCGATGAAAATACATTAAATAAACCACTGAACTGAACAGATTTTTTATCGTATTTTCCCATTCCCGTATTGTTTGCTACGTTTTACTAGTTCTCTCTGCCTTGTCCCATTTGTTTTTGCTTTTGTCTAACTTGTTTCTACCTGTTCTTACTTTTCCTGCATTTTTTTTCATCTTTGCTTACATTTTACTACCATTTTATACCTCTTTATACTTGTTCTTACAGTAATTTACCTACGTTTTCCCACGTGTCCTTGTCTTTTTCCACTTTCTTCTCAAGGTTTCCTACTTTCCCCAACTGTTTTCTTTTTTGTCCATACTCTCTCTTCCTTTTTCTGTTTCCTTTATCTTTTCCTTCTTTTTATACTTTTTTCCTTCCTAATAATAATAAAGATGATAATTGTAATAATAATGACAATGATGATGATAATAATAATAATAATAATAATAATAATAATAGTAAATAAACTCTCTTTACATTCCTACATCATTACCCTGAAGTGCTCTTTTCTCACCTTTTTTCCCTTCATTGCAAACTACTAGCGCCTACCCTCAATGTTAGTATAGTAGCTCTGATGGAGAGGGAGCAGAGGAGGAGGAGGAGGAGAAGGGGGGGGGGTGTCGGAATATCTCCCCAAACTGGTCAGAGAAACGTGCGCGTAACAGAGACCTCGGAAAGCCGTCGATTAAATCTTCGTGCTCTAATCGTACTGACGAGTGCCGGCCCGAGTCCTCGCGGCTTCATAAAGCCGATCATGAGTCAGGCTGTTTGGTCGAGTCATGCCTCCATCTTGAGGGTTGGACCGTCTCGTCTGTGATGTATGTATGTCTCTTTAGTATGTAAACAGTGGAAATGATGCTGGAGTGAGAGGTGAGGGTGTGTGTAGATGGAGAGGATAGGATGAGCGAGGCTGGAGGGGAGGGAGGAGTGGGGACACACACTTCGTCCTTTATTGCTGTGTATTTTAGATTCTTTCATGGCACAGAGGGGCGAGATGATAGGAAGTGGGGGGGGGGGGGGGGGGGGTTGTTGGGTGGGTTGTTGTTGTTTTTGCGTACGCAGGCTGATACTCCTGCGGACACTCCCTGAATAGACAGGTAGGGTTTAATCCCATCTACCCAACAAAGGGAGTGGAGTTTTGTGTGTATGGGTGGGTTTTTTTTTATCCCGCAATTAAGGCAGCCATACTCCAACTTCGGGAAGGTGCTGCTATGGTAACGTGTCATCCATACGAACGGTCAAACTGGTCTTCTCTTCCGAAAGTTGGTGATGGGATTTTACGTGTGTGCAAGATGTTGTGCGTGCGTTCACACACGGAACCTCGGTTTATAGTCTCATTCGAAAGACTGTATGGAAATGGAGTCAGAACCAATGTTAACTCCGAGGGAAAAATCCCCCTGTACCGAAACGGCCCGGCGGAGATTCGAACCCGCAATCCCAAGATTACGAGTCCGGCGCTCAACCAGATGGTGGTGGTTAGGAGGAGGCCTTGTCCATAATATCTGTATGCGTCAGGTTCAGGGTAATTAGATGTTAGAGAGAGAGTGAGGGAGAGGGAGGGGGAAGGAAAGCAAACAAGAGATTCCAAGAGAGAGACAGGGAGAGAGATGAAGAGAAAACAAAACTGCCAGAGAGGGGTAGAGAAGGACGGGCAGACAGACAGACAGAGATATGGCGGTCACTGACATCCAGTAATCAAGTCAGATCGATGGGTGTCCGGGATCAGGTCTATTGGTCCATTCCGTGGTGCAGACCACTAGGGTGTTATGTGTATGTACACTTCAAGGGCCGTGATATTGACAGCCAAGGCTTAGGAGGCTGATTTACTAGGGGTCATTTTGTCAATCGTTTTATTGGGGACTCTCTGGTTCCTGAGTGAGCTGCCCTGCGGTAATTCTGAAATCAGTCATTCCCAGTTCACAGCACCTCCCCCCTCTCTCTCTCTCTCTCCCTCTCTCTCTCTCTCACCTCTCTCTCTCTCTCTCTCGCTCTCTCTCTCTCTCTCTCTCGCTCTCTCTCTCCTCTCCCTCTCTCTCTCTCTCTCTCTCTCTCTCTCTCGCGCTCTCTCTCTCTCTCTGTCTCGCTCTCACTCCCTCTCTCTCTCTCTCTCTTAAAACGAACTGAGAAAAAATAATGTATCGTTTAAGAGTAAAGAAGCAGAGAGCAAGGATACAATCGAACTCTGAACGTCTGACAGAAGCATTACAAATGCTATATAATATGAATATATTTTAGAGGCAGGGTCGATGTGGAAACAGTGTATGAAACGGAATAATGTTCATTATAATTTACCCGTTGAAGTACTTTAAGGAGTACACAACTGAACAGACAAGACAGAAACGCTTAGTAATATATCATATTTGATGGTTAAGGTGATAGGTAGAATTATTGTATGTCTTGTGTGAACGTGCACATGTTGCGCGAGCATGCGCGCTTGTGTATATATATAAGCTACAATATATCCTGAAATCATAAAAAGAGCATCACCATACAGCAATGTTTCAAAAGGTGCAACCTATGTTTAACTGAAAAATGGTTAATACTATGCAAACCACACTTAGCAACTTTAAACACCAAAACAGAAATAGTAAACAACGCAGGCATAAATGGAAATCGTTGTTAGTGAACACACCCAAAACAAAAACCTGAAAGCCCCCAAAAACACGTGCAGCCAACCCGCACGTGCAAACAACCGCAAACGGAGCCCACACGCTATATAACATCGGCGGTGGGCAAACCAAAAACCATCCTGATGACAGCGCAACACGCTCGAAACAAATTTGTAGATAGTTTTAAGATTCCTCTTTTAACTTGTTTTAACTAATGTTGCCCCCCAAAGGGGGTTGAGCACTTAAAAAATTGTTTTAGGCATTTTAAATATACTGATCTTAATCGCTCCTCACGTTGAGCACTATGGCCTAAAGGGAAATTTAAAATGGAGGAAACCAATTTTAGGCAGTCAACAAAAAATATACCGTTTTCTAATCCGCAATCAAAATATAAAAAATTAATAGAACAAACAGAAAAGTTTGTACATAATATGAGATGGAAAGCATTCTTTTTTCTGAACCCAAATACAAAAAAAAGAGGACAAAAACACCTACGATTTCAAGTCATGGCGATCACCACCAGCCATAGACGAAATGAAACCCTTTGAAGATCAAATGAAAAGAATGATAACCAATATTGAATTCAAAAAATCTAACAACGGTTTTCAAAAAACACTAAAAAACAAATAAAACAAGTACAAAATGACAAAAAAATATTTGTAAAGGCTGATAAAACTAGCAATTACTACAAAATGGAACCAAAAGAATACTCTCAACTCCTTGACAAAAACATCCAGAAAAACTACAAAAAGCCGACAAAAATATACATGACAGTATCCGCACTAAAGAAAAAGAACTTGCAGAGCGCATAGACCTAATGACAGGATAGAAGCGACAGCAACAAAAGAAGCTTTCATAACACTCAAAGACCACAAGCCCAATTTTCATAACAATCCAACATGTAGACTAATAAACCCATCCAAATCTGAATTAGGCAAAATAAGCAAGAAAATTCTGGAAAAAATAATAACGAACGTAAAATCAAACTCTGAATACAACCTCTGGAAGAACACATACGAAGTTATCCAATGGTTCAAAAAACTCAATAAACAAAGTAATACAGTATTCATCACATTTGACATAGTAGACTTTTAACCCATCTGTAGATGAAGAACTACTCACCAAAGCCTGAATTTTGCCAGTAACCACACAGACATAACAGGTCAGAAATGGAAATCATTCTCCACACCAAGAAAACATTACTACACAGCAAAAATGAAACCTGGATCAGGAAAACCAACAGAAACTCAACATTCGACGTAACCATGGGATCATATGATGGTGCAGAAAATGTGAACTGGTCGGACTATTCATGCTGTCCAACATCAAGAAAAAACTCGGGAAAACAAGTCGACTATACAGAGACGATGGCCTTGCTGCACTAACCAACATCCAAGAACCATCGAAAACAAGAAGAAAGAACTATGCAAAATCTTCCAAAACCACAACTTAAAGATTACCATTGAAGCAAACAAAAAGGTAGTGAACTACTTAGACATAACACTGGATCTCAACAATCACATAAAAAACCATACAAGAAACCCAACGATACACCTCTTTATGTAACACACCAAAAGTAACCATCCACCATCTGTATTAAAGACCATACCCCATGGCATAAACAAGAGACTATCAAACCTGTCATGCAGTGAGGGAGTGTTCAACAATGCAGCAGTAGAATACCAGGAGGCACTACAAACAAGTGGATACAATTACAAATTACAATACAACCCAGACAACAACACAAATAAAAGCAAGAAAAATAGGAAAAGAAAAATCATATGGTATAACCCCCCATACGACGGGAAACTCAAACAAACATAGGGAAAGAATTCTTCAAAATCCTAACAACTTCATTTCAAAAGAACACAAACTGTCCAAAATATTTAAACAAAAACACTGTCAAACTATCGTACTCATGTATGCCCAACCTCAAAAACCTAATTGACGCATCCAACAAAATGAAAATCAACACAGCAAAGAAGGGTGAAGAAAGGAAATCTTGCAATTGCACCAGAAAGGAGCAGTGCCCACTAAACAATAAATGTCTTCACAACAACATTGTATACCAGGCTACTGTGACATCAGAAAATGAAAAAGAAACATACGTAGGGATCACTGAAAACCACTTCAAAACCAGATATGCAAACCACAAACAGTCATTTTAATAAAGAAAAATATAAAAACCAAACAGAACTGAGCAAATTAAACGGAAACTTAAAGACGCAAAAACAAGCTACAATATATCCTGGAAAATCGTAAAAAGAGCGCAACCTATGTTTTAACTGAAAATGGTTAATACTATGCAAACCACACTTAGCAACTTTAAACACCAAAACAGAAATAGTAAACAACTGCAGGCATAAATGGAAAATCGTTTTAGTGAACACACCCAAAACAAAAACCTGAAAGCCCCAAAAAAACACGTGCAGCCAACCCGCACGTGCAAACAACCGCAAACGGGAGCCCACACGCTATATAACATCGGCGGGGGGCAAACCAAAAACCATCCTGATGACAGCGCAACACGCTCGAAACAAATTTGTAGATAGTTTTAAGATTCCTCTTTTAACTTGTTTTAACTATATATATAATATATATATATATAGATATAGATATAATA
>CM031595.1:111646050-111656050 GCA_018398815.1 Conus ventricosus | reverse complement strand
AGGGAAACCTTCCGAATACATGCTAGGGAAACTGGTCCGAACACATTGCTAGGGATACCTTCCGAACACATGCTAGGGAAACCTTCCGAACACATGCTAGGGAAACGTTCCGAACACATTACTAGGGAAACCGGTCCGAACACATTGCTAGGGAAACCTTCCGAACGCATGCTAGAGAAACCTTCCGAACACATTGCTAGGGAACCCTTCCGAACACATTGCTAGGGAAACCTTCCGAACACATGCTAGGGAAACCTTCCGAAAAACATGCTAGGGAAACCTTCCGAACACATGCTAGGGAAACCTTCCGAACACATGCTAGGGAAACTGGTCCGAACACATTGCTAGGGAAACCTTCCGAACACATGCTAGGGAAACCTTCCGAACACATGCTAGGGAAGCCTTCCGAGTACATGCTAGGGAAAGAGGTCCGAACACATTGCTAGGGAAACCTTCCGAACGCATGCTAGAGAAACCTTCCGAACACATTGCTAGGGAAACCTTCCGAACACATTGCTAGGGAAACCTTCCGAACACATGCTAGGGAAACCTTCCGAACACATGCTAGGGAAACCTTCCGAACACATTGCTAGGGAAACCTTCCGAACACATGCTAGGGAAAGAGGTCCGAACACATTGCTAGGAAACCTTCCGAACACATGCTAGGGAAACCTTCCGACCACATACTAGGGAAGCCGGTCCGACCGAACAAACGATGTGAAAGTGGTCCAAATACACGCTTTGAAAACCTGCCTGAACACACGCTGTGAAAACGGTCCACACACACACACACACACACACACACACACACACACACACACGCACACACACATACACAGACATACACACACACGCATACACACACGTGCGCGCGCGCGCGCACGTACACACACACGCACACACACACACACACACACACACACACACACACACACACACACCACACACACACACGCACGCACGCACACACACACACACCTCAACACACACACACACACACACACATTCACAACACACACACACACACACACACACACACACACACACTCACACACACACACACACACACACACACACACACTCACACACACACTCACACACACACACACACACACACACACACACACTCACACTCACACACACACACACACACACATTGTACATACATATAATATATTCCTAACTTTATGTTCTCGTTTTATTCCTCTCCCTCCTGTCTGCTCCCCCCTCCCCCTCCCCTCCCCCCCCCCCCTCCCATTTAATTTTTTTTTCCTTTCTTTTATTTAAATCTTTGCCAAGTCATTAATATAATGACGGAAGAATTGTTAGCCTGCACGCACGCACATGCACACGCACGCACGCAACATACACTCACACATTCTCTCTCTCTCTCTCTCCTCTCTCTCTCTCTCTCTCTCTCTCTCTCTCTCTCTCACACCACAACACACACACACACACACACACACACACACACACACACACACACACACATACGCACGAGAGAGATGCCGTTTTTCAAGTGGTTTAGGGGAAAAAGAGACGTAAAACGTCGGAGAACCCGTGGCATAGACCTTGCTAATTAGATTGCCATCGATTATGCCCCTTTAAGGTGCGAATCTCAGTCTTGGAGTCTGCGTGTGTACCTGTCTGTCTGTGTACCAGTCTGTCTGTGTACCAGTCTGTCTGTGTACCTGTCTGTCCTTCTGTGTACCTGTCTGTCTGTGTACCTGTCTGCTGTGTACCTGTCTGTCTGTGTTCCTGTCTGTCTGTGTACCTGTCTGTGTACCCGTCTGTTGTGTTCCTGTCTGTCTGTCTGTCTGTCTGTCTGTCTGTCCGACTGTCTCTGTCTCTCTCCCTCTCTCTCCCTTGCTCTCTTCGCTCTCCTCTTTCTCTCTCTCTCTCTCTCTCTCTCTCTCTCTCTCTCTCTCTCTCTCTCTTCTCTGTAATTTTCTTCTTCTTTCTTTCTTCTAAGAGAGATAAGTATCTTTCAAGAGAATGCATTTTCTCGGTTCCCTCACTCTTCTATTATGCGTGTCCCATGGACTGTGGAACGTTAGGAAATGAAAGAAAGAAGAGAAAAGTGACCAAAAGAAGACATAAACGAACACGACAGTGTGGACGGAGAGGGGGAGAACGGCATGATCACGCACTTTTAGCATTTTCATTTCCGTGTTAATTATGTTTCCATATGGTTTTTTTTTCTTTTATTTGACATCTTCTCTCTCTCTCTCTCTCTTCTCTCTCTCTCTCTCTCTCTCTCTCTCTCTCTCTCTCTCTCTCCCCTCGCTCTTTCTCTCTCTCACTCTCTCTCACCTTCTCTGTCTCTCTCTCAGTCTCTCTCTCATTTTTCCTTCCTGACTTGCACATGCATACACACACATACGCACACAGCCTCCCCACACACACACGCATATACACTCGCGCGCGCGCACACACACACACACACACACACACACACACACACACACACACACACACACACACACAAACATATTCACACACACACAGAGGCACGCACGTACGCAGGCACACACGCACGCACGCACACAAACATACACGCACACACACACACGCGCACACGCACGCACGAACGCACACACACACACACACACACACACACACACACACACACACACACACACAGAGGAAACGAACGCGCGCACGCACTCTCTTTACACACGTGCGAGCGAGCGCGCGTACACACACACACACACACACACACACACACACACACACACACACACACACCACACACGCATACACTCACACACACACATGCACGCACGCACGCACACACACACACACACACACACACACACACACACACACACACACACACACAAGCACACACACACACACACACACACACACACACACACACACACACACACACACATACATGCATACATACACACACACCGCGCACGCACGCACGCCACACTCACACACAAACACACACGCACGCACACACACACACAACACACACACACACACACACACACACACACACACACACACACACACACATTTACTCACTCACTCACAGACGCGCGCACGCACACACACACACACACACACACACACACACACACACAACGCACGCACACCCCATGCATGCACACACGCTCGCACACTCTCAGAGAGAGAGAGAGCGTTTATCAGGTGGCCCAGATAAAATGATGGAGCAGAAACTTCAGGGAAGTTGTAGCACAGACTTAGCTAATTTGATTGCTATTGATCCTATCGGAAGGTGAGAAAAATAGTTTTTTCCCTTTGAAGGTGAGAAAAATACCTACAATCTCTCTCTCTCTCTCCTCTCTCTCTCTCTCTCTCTCTCTCTCTCTCTCTCTCTCTCTCTCTCTCTTGTGAGTTGACTTGAACGCGGTAGGAGCCCTGATGTGGCCCTTTGCGGTTGGCTGGCTATAAGCAACATTACCTTACCTTGCTATTCTCTCTCTCTCTCTCTCTCTCTCTCTCTCCTCTCTCTCTCTCTCTCTCTCTGTATAATATATAGATAGATCGATCGATAGATAGATAGTAGATAGACAGATAGATAGATAGATAGATAGATAGATAGAGAGATAGATAAATAGATAGGTAGATAGATAGATAGATAGATAAATTAAAAAGGTATATATCCAATGTAATGTGTCTGTCTGTCCATCTGTGATTGTATGTGTGTGCGCGCACGTTCACACGAGTGCAAAACACGATCGGGGGGGGGGGGGGGGGGGGGGGGGGGGGGGGGGGGGGGGGGGGGGGGGGGGGGGAAATGCTTTCTTTTCAAGCTTTTGTGAACGCTCACCGTTCCCTTTCAACCAATCAAATACGACCTTGCCTTTATGTGACCATGTTCCGTAATAGGAGATTGATCTGTTTTGACCAATTTTCCATCCACCAAACCCTCATATACCCCACCATCCACTTCTCCCACTCCATCCCGATTCCCCTTTCAATAAAAAAAAAATTAGACAGAGAGGGAAAATAAAAGAAAAAAAAATCGACATGGCCAAACCCAAGCCATTGAACTGGCCGTGTGAAATAAGAGCCCAATCATGTTCAACACTGGAACCTTTTCTTGTATCGATCCGATGGCTGATCAGAGATCAAGTGAGGTGACAAACTGATAGTGTGACCTGTTACGGGACGTGTCCTGTCTGCTGATGTGTGAGGCGGTTGGCTGGAAAGAGGTTGAAGCGAGAAAGAGAGAGAGAGAGAGAGAGAGAGAGAGAGAGAGAGAGAGAGAGAGAGAGAGAGAGACAGACAGACAGACAGACAGAGAGAGCCCGCTGCTGAAAGTTGTATTTCAGAGGCTCTTTGGAAGAGATTTGTATCGTGCAGGAAACGCAGTTTGTCTGCTGCCTTTAATACGTTATTCGTGTCCTTTGGGTCGTGTACAGAGGTACATAACTTTGGAATATAAAAAAAGAAAGAAGCATGGAAAAAGAAAATAATCCACGAAAGAGCATGTAGACATATACAACAATTTCATCACATCTTTCTTTCTTGCATCAGTATTTTTTCTCTCTCCTTTTTTGAGTATGTTTCCTTTCTTTTCTGTCTGCTTCATATCCATCTTCACTCTCTCTCTCGCTCACTCTCTCTCTCTCTCTCTCTCTCTCTCTCTCCTCTCTCTCTCTCTGTCTCTCTCTCTGTCTCTCTCTCTGTCTCTCTCTCTGTCTCTCTCTCTCTCTCTCTCTCTCTCTCTCTCTCTCTCTCAAACACACACACACACATACACACGCACGAACGCATGCACGCACACGCTCACTCACGCATAGAGGGAGAGAGAGATTTCCAGTGTTCAGAGTAGCCGTGGCACTCACAGAGTAAGCTAATGTGATTGCCATTGATCGTTTCCTCCTTTGAAAGTGAGAAAAAATACCTCTCTCTCCTCTCTCTCTCTCTCTCTCTCTCTCTCTCTCTCTCTCTCTCTCTTATATATATATAATATAATATATATATATATATATATATATATATATACATATACTGACTTCCATAAAAAACGCGAAAGCAAAACAAGCTGAAGATAAGATAAGATAATGTTGCTTATAGCCCAGCCGACCGCAAAGGGCCACATCAGGGCTGAGCTGAAGGTTAGGGGCGAATTTTATTGGTCACAATTGTACAGAGTGGAAGCGAGAATTCAACGTGATTTGATTCATTACACCGGTAATGTGTGAAAATGTCATCAGCAATATGTCTTTGTGTGGAAAATCCAAGGTCACGTGACAAACCAGCTTGAAGTCCTAATACCGTGTGTGGCCACCATTTGCATGGACAACTGCTTGACACCTGCGGCTCATTGAGTGGACCAGGTGGTTGATGCATCCCCTTGGCACACCCACCCACACATGGACGATGGCCTGGTGAAGTTGAGCCGCTGTTGCTGGTCGTGGACGCAGGAGGTCCAACCGTCTGCCAAGTTCATCCCAAAAATGTTCTATTGGGTTTAAATCGGGACTGAGGGCTGGCCAGGGCAGCACATTGACGTTGTTATGCTGAAGAAATTGCTGGGTGGCCCTGGCGGTGTGTGGTCTTGCATTGTCCTGTTGGAATGTCCAGTTTGGGTGTTGCGCAAAAAAAGGAATGACATGGGGTCTGAGCACCTGGTGGATGTAGCGCTGTGCATCGACACCCTGTCCGTGACCAGGACCAATGTTCTGAAAGATGACTGGTCCTATGGCGTGGTTAATGCCAATTGCACCCCATATCATAACGTTCGGGCCTCCCCAGGGGTTCCGCTCTACCACACAGGAGTCAGCATAGCGTTCACCAGGTCGATGCCATATTCTGACACGACCGTCAGCCATGTCAATACAAAAACGGCTCTCATCTGAGAACAGTATGCGTCCCCACTGCTGCCTGCGCCAGTTGATTCGGGCTTGTGCCCACTGCAGCCTGTCCTGCTGGTGTCTTGGTGTCAGTACCGGACCTCTGTGAGGACGCCTACATGCCAGCCCGTTCTCCTGAAGACGCCGCCGCACAGTGTTGAGGCTGATTCGTTGCTGGAGATTCCCAGGCACCTGTCGAGCAGTGTTAGCGGCTGTTTGCCGCCTGTCCCGCAGATGGGTTCGAACAAAATGGCGATCCTCTCTTGGTGTGGTGACCCGAGGACGGCCTGGCCGGGGACGATCATCAGTGGTACCAGTGACTCGCATGCGGTGCTGCAGACGATAGATGGTTGAGATGTGGACGTTAAAGATGTTGGCGACCTGCATGGCATCCACACCAGCCTCCAGATGGCCTAGGGCACGATTCCGTTCCTCTGCTCGTAGTCTTGGCATCTCTGTAGCGCTCAGACGGCAAGTCATTATCTGAACCTTGTAGCGCGGCTTTATAAAGGCTGCATGCCTGCGTACTTGTCGCTGGTTAACTTTGCTCTGCATGGTGTGCACGTGCCTCACATGCAGCAACCAGTTTGCCATTTTGTTGACCCTCCAATGCCGGGAATGATGTGTTGCTCACACAATTTTTTCACTGCACGTGAGTCTTGGACCCAAACAACTTGCCACAATGGTTCAGTATTGTATATTCACCCCTTTTCACCCGAAAAATAGCCTTTCAATTTTTCGCGTTTTTTATGGAAGTCAGTATATATATATTTTCATAACAACCCACCATGTAGACTAATAAACCCATCCAAATCTGAATTGGGCAAAATAAGCAAGAAAATTCTGGAAAAAATAATAAAGAACGTAAAATCAAACTCTGAATACAACCTCTGGAAGAACACATACGAAGTTATCCAATGCTTCAAAAAACTCGATAAACAAAGTAATACAGTATTCATCACATTTGACATAGTAGACTTTTACCCATCTATAGATGAGGAACTACTCACCAAAGCCCTGAAGTTTGCCAGTAACCACACAGACATAACAGGGTCAGAAATGGAAATCATTCTCCACACCAAGAAAACATTACTACACAGCAAAAATGAAACCTGGATCAGGAAAACCAACAGAAACTCAACATTCGACGTAACCATGGGATCATATGATGGTGCAGAAACATGTGAACTGGTCGGACTATTCATGCTGTCCAACATCAAGAAAAAACTCGGAAAAACAAGTCGGACAAATACAGAGACGATGGCCTTGCTGCACTAACCAACAATCCAAGAGCCATCGAAAACAAGAAGAAAGAACTATGCAAAATCTTCCAAAACCACAACTTAAAGATTACCATTGAAGCAAACAAAAAGGTAGTGAAACTACTTAGACATAACACTGGATCTCAACAATCAAAATATATAAACCATACAAAAAACCCAACGATACACCTCTTTATGTACACACCAAAAGTAACCATCCACCATCTGTATTAAAGACCATACCCATGGCATAAACAAGAGACTATCAAACCTGTCATGCAGTGGGGGAGTGTTCAACAATGCAGCAGTGGAATACCAGGAGGCACTACAAACAAGTGGATACAATTACAAATTACAATACAACCCAGACAACAACACAAATAAAAGCAAGAAAAATAGGAAAAAAAAAAATCATATGGTATAACCCCCCATACGACGGGAAACTAAAAACAAACATAGGGAAAGAAATTCTTCAAAAATCCTAACAACTTCATTTCCAAAAGAACACAAACTTTCCAAAATATTTAACAAAAACACTGTCAAACTATCGTACTCATGTATGCCCAACCTCAAAAACCTACTTGACGCATCCAACAAAATGAAAATCAACACAGCAAAGAAGGGTGAAGAAAGGAAATCTTGCAATTGCACCAAAAGGAGCAGTGCCCACTAAACAATAAATGTCTTCACAACAACATTGTATACCAGGCTACTGTAACATCAGAAAATGAAAAAGAAACATACATAGGGATCACTGAAAACCACTTCAAAACCAGATATGCAAACCACAAACAGTCATTTAATAAAGAAAAATATAAAAACCAAACAGAACTGAGCAAATATATCTGGAAACTTAAAGACGCAAAAACAAGCTACAATATATCCTGGAAAATCATAAAAAGAGCATCACCATACAGCAATGTTTCAAAAAGGTGCAACCTATGTTTAACTGAAAAATGGTTAATACTATGCAAACCACACTTAGCAACTTTAAACACCAAAACAGAAATAGTAAACAACCTTGCAGGCATAAATGGAAATCGTTGTTAGTGAACACACCCAAAAACAAAAACCTGAAAGCCCCCCAAAAAACCAAAGTGCAGGCCAACCCGCACGTGCAAACAACCGCAAACGGGAGCCCACACGCTATATAACATCGGCGGTGGGCAAACCAAAAACATCCTGATGACAGCGCAACACGCTCGAAACAAATTTGTAGATAGTTTTAAGATTCCTCTTTTAACTTGTTTTAACTATATATATATGTATGTATGTATATATATATAATATATTTTTATATATATTATATATATATATATATATATATATGTAAATGTGTCTCTCTGCAGTGTATCTAATGTGTGTTTGCGTGTATATGTGTGTCTGTCTGTCTGTTCCTCTTTATGTCTGTCTGTCTGTCTGTCCATCTCCTCTCTCTCCCCTCTCTCTCTCTCTCTCTCTCTCTCTCTCTCTCTCTCTGCATGAATATGTACGTGTCTTTCGCCAGTATATCAACGGGTGTTTGTGTGTGTGTGTGTGTGTGTGTGTGTGTGTGTGGTGTGTGTGTGTGTGTGTGTGTGTGTGGAGGGTGCGCGTGCGCAGTGCACGCACGTTCACGCGAACGCAAACACAATCAACAAAATGCTTTCTTTTAAAGCTTTTGTTCAACGCTCACCCTTCCCTTCAGCCACCCAGATCCGACCTTGCCTTTATGTGACCGACCATGTTCTGTAATAGGTGATTGATCTGTTTGACCAATTTTCATCCACCAACCCTCATACCCCACCCCCACTTCTGCCCCGTCCATCCCGATCCCCTTTAAAAAAAAAAAATTTTTAATTAAAAAAAGAGAAGAAGAAAAGAAAGAGAAAAAGATCGAAACGACCAAGCCATTCCACTATTTGTGTGAAATAAGAGCCCAATCATGTTCTACACTGGAACCTTTTGGTAATGATCCGATGGCTGATCAGAGATCAAGTGAGGTGGACAAACTGATAGTGACCTGTTCCTGGCCGTGTCCTGTCTGCTGATGTGTGAGGTGGTTGGCATGGAAAGAGGTTGAAGAGAAAAGAAAACGAAAACAAACAGAGAAGCCCGCTGCTGAAGTTTGTGTTGACGGTGGCCCTTCGGGAGAGATTCGTATCGTGTAGGGAACACGTTGTGTCTGATGCCTTGCTGATGTGTGGTTACGCGTGTCCTTGGGGTTGTGTGCATGAAAAAGAAAAGAAAGAAAAACTGAACGAGAAAAATCATAAACTAAAAGAACACATATACACACATGACAATTTTATCATGTCTTTCTAGAATCTTTGTTTTCTCTTTCGATTATGTGGCCATAGTTTTCTTTCTGTCTTCTTCTTCTTCTTCTTCTTCTTCTTCTTCTTCTTCTTTTTCTTCTTCTCTCTGTCTCTCTCTCTACTTCTCCTCTCTCTGTCTCTCTCTCTCTCTTTTCTCTCTCTCTCTCTCTCTCTCTCTCTCTCTCTCTCTCTCTCTCCTGTATATATAAACTCGTCTGTTCAATGTATTAGATACTGGCTTAAAATATTACGTATGGACGTAAACAGACTACCTGTTAAAGCTTACGATATGCTTATGTGGCCAGACACGCGTGGCAAATATACGTGGGTGTCAGGTGCTAGAGAAATGTTATTTCAGAATGGATTTGGAATAGTATGGTTGAATCAAGGGGTTGAAAATGTCAATGTGTTTCACATAAATTTCGTCAAAGACTTACAGACTGCAGATGGCAGAACTGGAGCGCACATGTCAAGACAGTGACCGATTTCTTTGTATAGAACTTGTAAGTTAAACAGGAGCTGTGAGAAGTATTTTGTTTATCAATATGGGCAGATTTCTTAAATATCATTTCAAAAAAAAATAGATTTGGATTAACAGACATGT
>CM031595.1:111637073-111639573 GCA_018398815.1 Conus ventricosus | reverse complement strand
CACCCCCCAACAAAAAACAATGGAACCAAACAAAATAAAACAAGGGAGGGACAAGCAATGCACAACTTCCTGTTGTGTTTAATGCGACGTGAAGCGAGTGGCCAACATGACAATGTTTGCCTCCCTTCGATCGAAGCCGCTTGTGTCAGGCAGGCGAACAGAGAGGCCGCCGACTGACTACTTGCGGTTTGGTTGCCTGCGTGAAGTACACGCTCGGCGTGGAACGCTGAGACCGAGTAAAATGAAAAACCGGTCCGGACTCATTGCTAGGAAAACCGGTCCGAACTCATTGCTAGGGAAAACCGGTCCGGACTCATTGCTTGGAAAACCGGGTCCGAACTCATTGCTAGGGAAAACCGGTCCGAGCTCATTGCTAGGGAAAACCGGTCCGAACACATTGCAAGGAAATCCGGTCGACATTGCGAGGGAAAACAGTCCGAACACATGCTAGGAAAACCGGTCCACACACATTGCGAGGGAAACCTTCCGAACACATTGCTAGGAGAACCGGTCTGAACAATTGCTAGGAGAACCGGTCTGAACGCATGATAGGGAAACCTTCCGAACACATTGCTAGGGAAACTTGCCGAACACAGGCTAGGGAAACCTTCCGAACACATTGCTAGGGAAACTTGCCGAACACATTGCTAGGGAAACCTTCCGAACACATTGCTAGGGAAACCCTTTCCCAACACATTGCTAGGGAAAGCTTCCGAACACGTGCTAGGGAAACTTGCCGAACACAGGCTAGGGAAACCTTCCGAACACATTACTAGGGAAACCTTCTGAACACATTGCTAGGGAAACCTTCCGAACACATTGCTAGGGAAACCTTCTGAACACATTACTAGGGAAACCTTCTGAACACATTGCTAGGGAAACCGGTCCGAACACATTGCTAGGTAAACTTTCCGAACACATTGCCAGGGAAACCTTCTGAACACATTGCTAGGGAAACCTTCTGAACACATTGCTAGGGAAACCTTCTGAACACATTGCTAGGGAAACCTCTGAAAACATGCTAGGGAAACTTTCCGAATACGTGCTAGGGAAACCTTCCGAAACACATTGCTAGGGAAGCCTTCTGAACACATGCTAGGGAACCTTCTGAACACATTGCTAGGGAAAACCTTCTGGACACATTGCTAGGGAAACCTTCTGAACACATGCTAGGGAAACCTTCTGAACACATTGCTAGGGAAACCTTCTGAAACACATTGCTAGGGAAACCTTCCGAACACATTGCTAGGGAAACTTTCCGAACACATGCTAGGGAAACCTTCCGAACAATTGCTAGGGAACCCTTCCGAACACATTGCCAGGGGAAACGGTCCGAACACATGGTAGGGAAACTTTCCGAACACATTGCCAGGAAACCGGTCCGAACACATGGTAGGGAAACTTTCCGAACACATGCTTGGGAAACCTTCCGAACACATTGCTAGGGAAACCTTCCGAACACATTGCTAGGGAAACCTTCCGAACACATTGCCAGGGAAACCGGTCCGAACACATTGCTAGGGAAACTTTCCGAACACATTGCTAGGGGAACCTTCCGAACACATGCTAGGGAAACCTTCCGAACACATTGCTTGGGAAACCTTCCGAACACCCTTGCTAGGGAAACCTTCCGAACACATGCTAGGGAATCCTTCGGAACACATTGCCAGGGAAACCGGTCCGAACACATTGCCAGGGAAACCTTCGAACACATTGCCAGGGAAACCTTCCGAACACATTGCTAGGGAAACCTTCCGAACACATGCTAGGGAAACCTTCCGAACACATGCTAGGGAAACCTTCCGAACACATGCTAGGGAACCTTCCGAACACCCTGCTAGGGAAAGCTTCCAAACACATGCTAGGGAAAGCTTCCGAACACATGCTAGGGAAAGCTTCCAAACACATGCTAGGGAAACCTTCCGAACACATGCTAGGGAAAGCTTCCAAACACATGCTAGGGAAACCTTCCGAACACATGCTAGGGAAACCTTCCGAACACAAGCTAGGGAAACCTTTTCCGACCACATGCTGGGGAAACCTTCCGAACACATGCTAGGGAAAGCTTCCAAACACATGCTAGGGAAAGCTTCCAAACACATGCTAGGGAAGCTTCCAAACACTGTGAAAACTGGTCCACACACACACACACGCACACGCACACACACACACACACACACACACACCACACACACACACACATATTGTACATACATATGAATATATTCATAACTTTATGTTCTCGTTTTATTCCTCTCCCTCCCGTCTGCTCCCCCCCCCCTCCCCCCCCCCCCTCCCATTTAATTTTTTTTCCTTTCTTTTATTTAAATCTTTGCCAAGTCATTAATATAATGACGGGAAGAATTGTTAGCCTGCACGCATGCACACGCACGCACGCAACATACACTCACACATACTCTCTCTCTCTCTCTCTCTCTCTCTCTCTCTCTCTCTCTCTCTCTCTCTCTCCGCACACACACACACAAAACACACACACACA
>CM031595.1:111622073-111627073 GCA_018398815.1 Conus ventricosus | reverse complement strand
TGAATGGAAGTCATTCAGTATAAATACTGACCTCAGTGTAGCAAACTGTTAAATGTATAAATCTGTTGATGTTCACATGCTCAGCAGCATACGTTGACACCGCCTGTTGCTTTCTTGTATTGGTCCAGCCTTCTATGACTGGTATTACTATGAAGAAACAGCAAAGAATTTGTTTTTTTTTACAAGAAAAAATGCTCCGTGAGTCATCATAAAAAAGATGTTTTAGCAGAAGGGATTAGTATTTCAATTGACAACATCCACCGTTTGTTCTTTGTACTCAAATAGAAGGGATGAGTAGTTCATTGACAACATCCACCGTTTGTTCTTTGTACTCAAATAGAAGGGATGAGTATTTCAATTGACAACATCCACCGTTTGTTCTTTGAACCAGTGGCCAGTTCTCTTTCCGAGAAAGTGTAGATGAGCTGAAGCAATGTGGCTACTCACGGGGGTTGTGTGATTTAAGGCTGTCATCATTTCTTTGCTAACAGATTCACGTATCCAAGAGGGGCCTTACCAGGCCCTCCTCGGCATTATTTCAGCATTTCAGTATTGCTATAAATGCCTATTCACCCCATGCAAGTAGAAACTAAACTAAGATCATTGATTTCTGACCAGTAGCTTGCATTGTGCTGCTCCTAGGAGTTGTGTGACTTTACGTTTTCATCACTTCTTTGCTTATAGATTCACGTATCCAAGAGGGGCTTTCCAGGGCCTCCCAGGCATTATTTTGAATTTCAATTGGTTACAAATGCTTATCCCACCATGCAAGTGAAAACTAAACTAATGTGTGTGTGTGTGTGTGTGTGTGTGTGTGTGTGTGTGTGTGTGTGTGTGTGTGTGTGTGTTGTGTGTGTGTGTGTGTGTGTGTGTGTGTGTGTGTGTGTGTGTGTGTGTGTGAATAATCTAAGAAGAAAAAGACAAAAGGGAGGGAATTCATATCAGACAATGGAGGCTACATGATTCAACGACGACCCCACACAGACAGGCTTTGGCCTGGGAACAGTTTTGTCTTGACGAACCTTGGACTAACCGAGCGTCCACCTCACCATGCAGGGGAATCAGCACATCGCCAGACGAATACCGATAGTTGTGCCTACCAATCGCAAAGAAGCTTACAGAATTCGGCCGACTTACGTAACCGACATATCTCTTAAGGGTTGCTTAGGAGACAGATGGAAGACAAAGATGATTTTCTTTATTTTGTTTTCGTTTACAATTCAATCATCTGCAATGCAAACAAGATAAATGTTATCTCAAGGGGTTAGAGGTCAAAATGGATTTTTTTCTGATTGTGTTCAGCCACCTCCCCTCCCCCTCCGCGTTCACCAGAAATAGTTATGTCTATGTAGGGGAAGTGAGTTCTTGTATGTTCTGTAGAGGAGCTGAATTCTACCCCGTTGTGCCATGCAGAGAAAATCAGTTCTATCCCGTTGTGCCTATGAAGAGGATTTGAACTCTGGCCCGCTCTGACTGTGTAAAGGAGATGGATTCCGCAGCTGCGGAGGAGATTAATGCGGGCCCCCATTACGCATATAGGTAGATTACTTTTTTTCCGGCTCATTACAAAGATGTAGAGATGATCAATGCTGTCCCCGTTACGCCGATTTATAGTCAGTTACACCACCTACAGGATATTAATTCGGGCCCCGTTACCCATATCACAGGAGGTTAATTCTTACCTGGTAATTGTTGTGGAGGAGTTTAATCCTCCTCCTTTTCCACAGAGGTTACTATTCAACGTACACCTTCATACCCCCAACCGCCTCAGCTTCCCACACTGCACCTCTCCGTCGCACCCCCCCTCACCCCCTCCCACCCTCCCTTCTCTGTCCCGTCCCTTTCTTCCCGCTCTCATTCCCATTCCCCAAACCCCGAGCCATCAGCTCGCAGACTGCCAGTTAGAGGCGGTCTCAGTTTCGTGCAGGTTCCCGCTTAGTAGCGTATTGAACTGCCATTGAACCCTTTCGACGCAGCGCTTTTCAAGTAGAACGCAATGCGCGTGGGCTTACTGATTTGCCCTGTCTGGAGTGTTGGCTGGGCAAATATAAAATTTCACCAGTCACAATGGTCCTGACCCTGTGACGTGTGTGTGTGTGTGTGTGTGTGTGTGTGTGTGTGTGTGTGTGTGTGTGTGTGTGTCTGTGTAAGACGAGAGAGAGAGAGAGGTTCCGTTCTGTAATTATGCGTGTTCAAAACAAAAACATGAATCTAAAATCAGCATGCAGCTTTCAGTATGAAAACAAAAAGGGGAGGCAAAATCTGAAACTGAGAAAATTCAACAAAAAAAGAAAGAGATCAAAAGCTGATGAAATGACACGGCTGTTTATCGATCCAATCTGCCTACCCCAGCATTCCTCTATTCCCACACCCACCCCTAAAGCAAAAGAGACCAGGTCCCCGTGTAATGTTTCTGTGGCCACTTACCTGTTTCGATTATTTCGAGTATGTGTGTGTGAAGGTGCGTGCGTGCGTGTGTGCGTGCGTGCGTGCGCGCGTGCGTGCGTGCGTGTGTGTGTGTGTGTGTGGTGTGTGTGTGGGGTGTGTGTGTGTGTGTGTGTGTGTGTGTGTGTAATAAAACAAATAAGATGTAAGAGAACTGCGGGAATGGAGAGACGGACGGGAAAAAGCTACCGCCGTTTTGCAATACTATCCTTCATTCCCAAAACATTCTATTACGTAATTTTTTTAAAAAATTTTATTCAAAATAAGTTGAGAGTTTAATTAAATAAAGAAGAAAGTGCACGGAGCCCTTTAACACGTAATTATGTGACACACATCTGAAGGACGCAAAACACACACATACAAAAGTATTCCTTGTAACTTTATACCAGATAAATGAAAAGAGATGAAAAAGAAGGGGAAAAGGTAAATGAAGAACAGATATAACGAACTATGCAAAAGGTTAACCGTTAGATAGTACGGTAAATTAGATAGCACGGTAAAGCTTACAAGATATTAAGTAGTGCGGTTTCTTTTATAGACATCAAAAAACGGGTAGAAAGGTATATGCATTCTCCACCTCAGGATGTGGTTGCTAATACAGATAATAAGATATCAATGCTAATACAAATAATGAGAGATCAATTAGCAAATGTGCGCGGATTTGTATGTATTTCTCATTTTAGTGCAGGATTGAAAACTAAAGGACATTCCTTCCCAAGGGAACACCGGTGTCACTCTTCCAGTTTTTGTTGTTGTTGTTGTTGTTGTTGTTGTTTGTTGTGTTTAACCATCTAACAGAAAAAGAGGACAACGCCCTTGTAAGGAAAATTGTCAATGGAGCTATTGCATCGGTCATCTCCCAACTGAAGCCTCAAGAGTTGTGGTTCGAGAACCCCGGGAGTCCAAATTCTATGCCCTTCCAAAACTTCACAAGGCAACAACCCTGGACGTCCCATAGTATCCGCCTGTTCCTGTCCGACAACTCTTATTTCACAATTCATCGACTCTATCCTGCAACCACTTGTTACGTCTCTGCCACTTTGTCAAGGACACCAATCACGCCCTTCAACTGCTTGACCAATCAATTCCATTTCCCACCGGATGGATCTGACCGTTTCTTATTCACCATGGATGTCACTTCTTTGTACTCGAGCATCCCCCACAATGAGGGTCTGCAGGCCATAAAACACTTTCTGAAGAACAGCACCTTTTGACATTGACATCACAACCATCCTGAGGCTGGCGGAGTTGGTCCTGATACTGAACAGTTTCTGTTTTGGTGATTGCCACTTCGTCCAAACTCGAGGGTGGCTATGGCACCAAGATGGGACCGAGTTACGCATGCCTCTTTATGGGTTTCATCGAGGAGCAGATACTCTCTTCATATCTGGACGCATCCCTCCATTCTTCAGACGCTTCATTGACGACATTATAGGTATCACCACAAGCACCAAGGCTGAACTTCTAGTTTTCCCATACACTTTATGTCTTCATTTCACCCCAGCCCTGAAATTCACCTACACCATCTCTGAAACAACTGTATCTTTTCTAGACATTCAAGTGTCCATCACCAGCACAGATCAACTGAAAACATCAGTGTTCTACAAAGCAACTGATTCACATTCTTACCTCAAGTTCACATCCAGCCACCCACAGTCAACCAAGAAGAGCATCCCTTACTCTCAATTCTGTCGCCTCAGAAGACTGTGCAGCAATGACGATGACTTCAAACTGCAGGCCAACTGGATGTGTTCCTTCTTCAGAAGGCGCGGGTACCCTGAAGCAGTCATCATCGGATGCCGCCAATCGTGCCCTTCGCACCCCCAGAACTCAGGCCATGACCCCTCTCAGAACAAAGATCAGTCAGACCGACCAGTCCTTACTCTGACCTACCACCCACACAACCTCCCAGTTAAAAACATCCTTGTGAAAAACTTTGACATCCTGAGGAAAGACCCCAAACTCAAGTCCACCTTCGACAAACCTCCATTAGTGCATACCTCGTGACACCAACCTCAGGGATCATCTAGTACGAGCCACTTAAAAAGACTCACCGAGCAGCTCTCCACCAAGAAAACCACCGCTGCAACGAACCCCGATGCAAAACCTGCCCCTTTTTAAATACAACCACTAACACCTTCAGGGCCCATCAGGCAAAAGTTTCACCATCAGATCCCCCTTCACTTGCCGATCTTCCAACCTTGTGTACATTCTTTCATGCAGCCTCTGTTCCAAACTCTACTGTGGCGAGACCTACCGGACCCTGGATGAAAGATTCAGGGAACACCTCCAGGCTGTCAACCTGAATAAGGACACCCCCATAGGTACACATTTCAATAGCCCTGGACAAAGCGTGTTTCATATGTCAGTCTCTGCTGTTCACCAAAACCACTCAGATGCCGTACACCGGGTAAATTCCTTGAATCATCACTGATCTCTAGGCTAGGGACGCTCACTCCCCATGGACTGAACATCAAGGACTGAGGTGATGGAGTCACCATTTTAGCTATACAATGTGGACTGCCTGAACATTTTTTTTTATTAACATGCCAGCA
>CM031595.1:111597073-111617073 GCA_018398815.1 Conus ventricosus | reverse complement strand
TTTTTTGTCGGTGAGCCCCACCGCACTGTTGCTCGTGTTGTGGAGCGCGGTGTTGCCAGAGTGGGAGCAGCCTGGACATATTTTTTTTTTTTTTTTTTTTTTTGTCGGTGAGCCCCATCGCACTGTTGCTCGTGTTGTGGAGCGTGGTGTTGCCAGAGTGGGAGCAGCCGAACATTGTACGTTGACGTTTTTTTTTTTATTTGCTGTTTCTCAGTCAGTCACCAAGAGACGTGACATATCCGAGCGGTATTTGTTTCTTTCAAGTGGAATTGTCTTTTCCCTGTATTTGAGAACCGTAACATATAGGTGTCATGGCAACGTCCGGTGCTGGTGGTATGGCGACGCGAGCGTCGAAGAAGAAAGGTCTTCAAAATGTAGTCCCTACTATTAGTACCAGTACTTCGACTACAGTGACTTCTATTTATTCCAGTGCTGTAGCCGATAGTCCAGTGAGTACTTTCACTACTTCTTCACTAGGGATCTCCCTGCTGAGACCCCGACTGGCACTTCCGCTCGGAAGCGTCAGAGTATAGCGAAGCAACTGTGGGCTTCTGTTGAGTCGCAGAAACCGAAACCCTCTCTTCTCCATGCTTCCCCTCAAAAGGAGTATGCCCCGGGGGACTTTCCTCATGGGAAAGTCGAGACCCAAGGACGGGTCAAACGGGTCATCCTCCCGGCCGGGAGTGGTGAATCCTGCCCAGGACATCGCTTCCGTCCTGATGTTTCTGGAGCGACAGTGACGAGAGGATGCAACCCTTTGTAGGGAAGAGGCAACGCTTCGTAGGGAAGAGGCTTCCAGGCAGGAAACCCTGCGGAGGGAAGAGCTAGATAGGATGGAAGCTCTGCGTAGGGAGGAGGAAACTCGGCGTAGGGAGGAGGAAACTCGGCGTAGGGAGGAGGCTGCCAGACAGGAAGCTCTGCGTAGAGGAAGGCTGTCCCGACAGGAAGCCCTCCGTCGGGAAGATTTAGATCAGCGCAGAGAGGAGATAGCCAAGACAGGAAGAATCTGCACTGAGAGGAGGCTGGCCAGACAAGAGGCCCTCCGAACGGAAGAGTTAGCACAGTCGCATCGAGAGGAGATTGCCAGACAGAAGATTCTGCGCAGAGAGGAGACTGCCAGACAAAAGCTCTGCTAGGGAAGAGATGGAACAACTTCTTTACGCGACTCCCGCATCTGTAAATCGGGGTTAATTCAACAGGCAAGTGATAGGGATAGATGCCCAAATTAAAGCTTCCAGAGTCAGACCTAGTGAGGACCAATGATAATTTCAAGAGAACAGCAAAATTAACCAATTCTAACACACTTGCTCACCACCGAGTTTTTGGGCGAAGTGGCCTAAAAGCCCCTTTACCTGTGCGGAAGAGAGAGAGAGAGAGAGATGAGAGAGAGAATCACCGCACCCCTGACAAAGCCCCGTTAAGGTCAAGTCGCCCTTAGAACAGACAGACAGACAGACATACACACACGCCCTCACCATACCTGACAACAAAGCAGGCAACACACACTACAAAGACACCCACACACTAACACACACACACAGAACCCACTCACACGCACACACACACACACACACACACACACACACACACACACCTTTCTCTTTCTCACACTCTCAGTAAATGACATAAAATCCGCTACACATCTTCTGACTAATTTTTACCTAAAAACTTAGTACAACAGACAGGCAGACACTGGCAGAAACTTATCACTTAAATTACGGCACGCGGCCTTCGTTTGCACAGCGCAGGTCTAGCGCACGGCCAAAAATCAATAAAGCAAACAGGTGGCGCTTTAGCGAATCACGTCAAGCAAGACCGATTGTTTGTTATTGTCAGTTTACTTGGCAGCGTTGGAGCTTAAAGAGTGTGCTTGTAGTGAGAAGATATTTACCGGTATTGTGCAGTTGGATTTTAAGATAAATGTCGTTACTGAAGAACAGGGTTGTGGATATTCGCGCACATAATGTTAACTTTACTGCATGTTAGAGTATTAGTTGAAAGTAATTAGTCGAAGCATGTAGAGAAACCTGGGGAATTGTTTTCTAAAAACGAACAAGTGGAACTAACTGCTTTGGAAAATGGAACGACTATCTTAAAGGTTGTGGTTCAAGGAAATGAAACAAGATGTAGCCAGTTTTATAATGCGTGTTTGGCTATCGATGAATGGTTCCTTAACTAATAAAAGCGCTGGCATTGTATGAAAGTACGCCGAAGCAAAACAAAACCATCACGCTTTGATTGTTGGGAGCTGGGCTTAGACAGCTAAAGCCATTTTTAAAAAAACATTGCGTTTCACATTCTTAAGGCGGAGTTAACACGGCTGATTGTATGCTAAAAACATATATTTTAAACATTTTAGCTGTTCCTACCCAAGTAAAAATGTTACTCCAGTTTGTATCGACAATGATTGAATGTTAACTTCAATTCATGTTCATGAGGCAAGTTGATCTGAGTAAAGATTTGTATCTATTCTAATTTTCTAAAATTCTAACACAAGTTATCATCTGCCTTCAAGTGTGTCCTTATGCAACTGAAAATGGCGATTTTCGTAATGTTTCGGCAAACAAACAAGAAGGGCTAGGCAGACCTTAGTCATCTACCATATGGAGAGTAGTCGCGCGTAAGCCCGTAGGCGTTCTGTGGGAAGTCACCTTAGCTAAAATAGCCGTTTATACATGAACGCTATTTTTAGCAGCAAGAGGACTTGCGGTGAAATCCGCCTTGCAATAAAAACCGTTTATACATGACCGGCTATTTTATAGCAGCAATAGCCAGTGGGGAAATCCGCCTTGCATAAAATCCTTAAATTAACATAACGGCAATTTTAAGCAGCAAGAGCCAGTGGTGGAAAACCGCCTTGCAACTAAAAACCGTAAATACATGAACGGCTATTAATAGCAGCACTATGACTGTGGGGGAATCCCTGCCATTCTAAAATAGCCGTTTAAACATGAAACGGCTATAATTTAGCATCAAGAGGACAGTGTGTAAACCGCCATTCAAGACATGCTACAATCAATAGCCGTTTATACATGAACGCCCAATAATTAGCAGCATGAGTACTAACAGGATGTAGTGGTGCGCGTAACAGGGACAGATGTCCCCACCACCCACCCCACCGCATTTCACACCTCCTCCTCCCACCCCCCACCCCCGCATGCACACCACTCCTCCCACCCCCCACCCCACGCAAGCACACCCTCCACCTCCCGCCCCCACCCCCACCCCACGCATAAGCACACACTTAATTCCACTTTAAGTTCTATCATAAGTCACTATCCAGACACCTCCAAGTTCTTAATTAAGTTTTTAATTAAGTTTTAATTAATACTTCAAGTTCTTAATAAAGTTCTTGATTAAGTTTCTTGAATTAAAGTTACTTCAATATCATAAACTAATTCATCCTCTAAGTACAACCTAAGTATTTAAATCAAGTTATCTTATAATTATCAAAAGAATACAATCTAGTTTTTATCTTAAAAAGTAGATGTCTAATATAGTAACACACACGCCTCAAAAAACGCGTCATCGCTAAAATATCTGCTCTGCTACCTCAGCGCGAGATCGGTCAGCATAGATCATAATGAAGTTTTTTACATCCAAAGCAAACCGCATTGAATAACAATACAGGTCTATGGAAATGTCTTTAAAACTCATGACCTTTATTTTATTTACTTCATCCATTTTATATTACGCCATGATCAATTTTTTATTAAAAAAATTTAAAATAAATGCATTATAAATGGATCAAAATGATCATATTGTTGTTGACTGTATTTGGCGTGCAGTTGTCCTTATCTGTAATAACAGGATTCAGATTTTTTTTGATTGCTTTTGTTTAGGCTGCCATTCTTTATATATTTTATAACCGTAATACTGCCCCCAACAGCAGCAATTGCGCCAAAAAACAACAGTTTTAAGTTCACTATTCCATGAATACTTTTGGTGCTTGTAGGTCTTGTATCACATGGAGTTTTTTATAGCGGCCAATGAATCAACTTTGTTCTGGCGTTGGCGGTTGTTATGTTTCATGATGGAGTTAAATTCTGTAACAATAATTTTTTTTGTCTGTTCCCTCAGTGCTAATTTTTTTCCAGCTTTAACACGCCCAGGATGAGGGCACTTTTCACTGGTCCCCACCTGGTTCAGTGTTTTCTGCTGATTTTCTGGAATGGTTACTTTCTCCACCTGATTCAATGATTTCCTGATTCAGATATTTCCAGCTCGTTCAATTTTTTGTTGAGGGAAACCAAATCTATATGATTAAAAGTTATTAATCCCAAGATTAATTGCTAAAACACTGTTCCAAATCTGTAATATAAATCACACCTAGAGACTCTAATGAACTTTGTTAAAAACTGGATCTTGCGTTAAATCATACTTAAGAACTTGTTCAGAATCAATGCATTAGCAAATCTACTGACTAGTTTTTGTGTAGAAACTAAGAACCGTTTGCCCCACACTTTTCCCACCATCCTAGACCCACTGCGCTTCATACCGTATATGGAAACTTTTATAAAGTCATGTGTAGACAACTGTTGAAATTGTTTTCTAATGCTGCAATCAGTTTCCGGAGAACGGTTTTGTTTTCCCACAAGCTGCAAATGAATACAGCCTCTCCTTTTATGACATAATGCTTGATCATCAACTTGGTCATTCATAAGTTCATGAAAGGTTAAGGCTTCCCTGTAGCTGTATAGAACACGCTGATCAATGATATTTTAATAAATAATAATTATTTTATTTTCCTAAAAAATGAGCACCGAAAAAACTGTTACCAACCTTGTATAATCCATTCGTCTGTTATTGGAGCCTATATTTTAGATACTCAAAGCATGGTAAAAGCTGTTAAGAATTAAACCATCAGATTCATGGCAAACTAACTTTGAGGATTCAGCAAAGCTGAATAGCTATCATTGCAGCATCAGGGGGGGGGGGGGTGGGCGGTTGCCAACGAAAGATTTTTCTAGTCCAGCAAGGAATCATGTCCAGACAGTAAAAATATGTAATAAACAATACATTAATAAAAAATGGCTTCACCACGCAAAAATGATAGGCGGGCTGCTGTGGTGAATGCGCATGCTTTTATCGGAAGTAAAATCGCATATATTAAACTATCGGGATGACGGCGAGAGAAAAAGACATACAAAGCTTATGGAGGAACTAGCAGCTGCACAAGACGCCATATGAAAGGCAGAGACTTGAGCAGATAGATTTTAATAATGACACACTGAAAAGACAGGGTCATGTCAGCTTACACATTTAAAAATGTTGATCAAGCAATATAAATAAAATATTATCTTGTAACAGGCAAACCAGCGGGGGAGACAGTGCCATCCCAACCAAAATTCATGACTTTTATCAACCATCAGAAAAACTAAAAGATTCAAGAAATCGGGTTTATTGTCGTTGGTAGACCGTCGTGTATTTTGTTGCACATAATATAGGCTGAAATAAAATGAACAAAATCTAATTAATCTCCCAAAGGATAATGGAAGGTAACACAGCAATACAAAAGCTAATCAAGCAGCTGAGTCAGATGACAAACAAGCAAAAAATGGGGTTATCCAAACAAGCGAATTGGCAAATATATTTCCAGCGCCCAAACGAATACAGAGACCACACTTTTGAACACCACTGCTCAAACGACACCCATCAAATTGATCATCTTATTACCCCTCTGATAAGTATTATACAAAAAAGAGATTTAAGTACGCACTCACAGACATTGACATTGGCTTTCAAGAATACAAAGAAGCGAGCCATTAACACAAAACGAGTGCTTCGCTGAGCGTTGCCATAAACAACCAGATATACCAACGAGGGGCCACTTAACTTATCCTCGCATGATTCAAGTTTGTGATGGAAAAGAATTAAAGGTCCAAGTGAATCAATTATGTTAAAACAAAGAGAAACCATTAAAAAGAGGCATTCCAGGAGTGTCACAGATCACAGCTTTAGTTTGAAAACTTTAACCAACATGAGACAATTCCTCCTACCAGTTTCACAGAGAGCTATTGACAATTCTCCGCAACCACAGAAACGGGTAGAAGACTGTCCCGTCATTTTAGCGCGCAATGCATAAATGAATAATTTAAAGGGTTAAAACCAGTTACAAAGCAAACAAAAGAAAAACAATAAATTTGTTGAAAGAGATCTGCATCCGGGCAAACAATTACCATTTTGTATTTGAAAGTTAAGGTACCTAATTACCGGGACGCATAAGGGGACACTCGCACAGGGCAACAGATCAGTTTGGAGTGTTGAAACCGTATTAAATAAAAGAATAGTAAAAATGAATCCGCCCGTGAATTATATAACGAGAAACTGACACAACAAAACAACCACTCCTCCAATGAACTTTATGTGACAGAAGAACTGCAGCTAATCCCACCGACACAGTTCCGCTATAATTAATTTAACGAAAATAAATTTGAGTTTTAAAATGGAAAGCTCAGAAGTAAGCTCAGAATGAAACAAGAATGGCAAAGGAAGAGACCTTGAAAATGATTCGGAATAATAACCAGCTTGTAAATCTATATAAGAAACCATTATTCCGAGGATTAATCAATGCATGCTAAATCATCCAGATCGCCTACACTCAAACCCCAAATTGGGGAAAAAGAATATCTAGAAAACAAAAAAAATTCGAACAGCATCAACAACATGCGAAAAGATTTAAATGAAATGGATGAAGCTATGAATGATCTATAATACAAGTTGATGAAAAAAATAAACCCCCCTGTATTATGGCGGTCCTCCAGAGCCCTAATGCATAATAAAAACCTGGATTAACAAACACCCGTTTTGGTAGTTCTATCTAAAGACTATCTATGATACAACTGTTGTGATGATCACAAGAAGATAGATCGCAGTTTACGTTGTCAAGATGAAAAGTCTTATTCCAAACAATGCTTCATATAGTTTGCCATTCCGATATTTTTTGACAGCACAACGCAGCGAGATATCCCTTTGCTTTCAAAATGATTTTCTCCTGGCTTCGACTACTGGTACATATTAACGTGATCTAAACCCCACATACTCCTAGATCACCTTTCAGATAATTCATCCTTCATCTTTCCTAAAACCATTCTTAGTATAAATGAATGCAAAAGGCGAATCTTTAGGGTAATCAGAGTGTTGTACCACCCCTGCTGCCCATTAGCCACTTCGGTTTCATGTCTTTATAGATGTCTTATCAGTAGGGAAAACTATAACAAAAACAGTCATTTAACTGAGTAAAGTACTCTGGACTCAGGATACGAGGGCTTAAAGAATTCATAAAGAAACACTAACATCAAAAGCTTTTGATAATACAAAACAGTAAACCCAATAAATACAGTATTGGCTAATTTGAACATTCTTTTTTTCATCATTATGCCAAAAAGTCTGATCATTGAAATCTCTAAAGTACCTAATAGAAAAGGATTAGAATTCACTAATTGCTTCGTTCACTTGGTGACTAATCTGACATCTTTACGCTTGTGCGGATTCACCATAGACTTTCCAAAACAGCTGTTGTTCATACAGCTTGAAAAAGTCTTTTTTCTGAAGCATCGTGGATTTAGTTCTAAGATCAGTGTTCTACATGTATGTATTTTTTTCAATGAACTGTTTCTTGATCGAAAGCAATTATACGATGAACCGCTGTTAACTTAAACCATGTCTTAAATAAAATGAAGAAGTCTGTAATGGCATACATAAATTATTTTGCCACCGAATATTAGGCACAAGTTAATGTCGTCTCTCTTGGAATCATCTTAGACTTTCTGCTGCCAATGGAAATGTACATATCAGTCAAGTAATTCAAAGAAATGATATACTAAGTCAACTTCAAGAATAAACCACGCTGTTGATACAGGCGTTAAAACTGCTCAACCACATTAATGCTTTTGAATATTATTCGGATCACGCCTGTGTACAATTTTAAAAGTTTCGTACCGGAAGTGATTGCGCCAATTGCCCAACCATCAGATTAGTTTGCATCTAAAACATAAATAGTAAGACCTTATTACTTGGATCATAAATCATCAGGTATTTGTTGTTTGCTTACCGTAATGGAGCTACGCCCATACTAATTCTCCCACCGCAATCCGTTATCAATCATCTGAATCATTGGTAAATCTGACAATAAATCAATCTGTACTCCAGTAAACATAAGAAAGCATTCCCAACTCACCCCGGCGCAGAAATGTAATGCGCTGTGACCAAGCCTAAAATGTTTCAATCAGTTTATTCTATAATTTTCAAAGACGTCCGCCAACAAACATACATCGGCCATCAAGTATGCGACATGATAATCTCCCCAAAGTTTTTACAATCTAACTCTGCCCCGCATCATGAGGCATGCTGTAATCAGAACACTGAATTCCATTTCTCTAAGACTAGAAAAGAACTCGCCTTTAGGCGAAGTTATCTTCGACAAACCTTTCCCACATTCATGTATACAAAACAAAAAAATATTCAAAGGGTAAACGTGCCCTATACTAACAAGAGATGAGAGTCAAAGTATTCTTCCGTTATTTGGTCAGGACTTAAAGGACATAGCCAGTGCCCTCTAATGATCCCATCATGTGCTGCATAGAGACATAAAAAGACATTGTTATTTAAAGTGGAAACACATGTAACATATCTGATGACTGAGCAATGCATTCAACCAGAAGCGATGGATACCTGCTTGCAATATAAGATGAGAGTCGTAAACCCACGCAAGAAAGAAAGAAGATGGGCCGCTTCCATGTCATATGATCAACTTTAGTTGAAGAATGCATATACTGTGCTTCAAGCACCTATAACATCCCACTAATTTGATCAAGTCTCTTACTGTTGGATTCTCTGCGTCTGATGAGAGACCAAAACTCACAAATCCAACAGTGAGTGCATGCGGCATACTGTTCGGTCTTCAGGCGCCACTTTGATTTTCAGATAAGTTTAGATTAATAGAACAGTCATTACGCACTATTCTGCATGCATTCTAATAAGTAATGTTTCTCAGCATTAGGACCACAAAACAATATTGGGTTCTGAATGGACACCGTCAGACCTAAGCAACAAATAAGTGCAGAAAGAACAAATCTGATGATTACTCATTAAACTGGTTTACAATTTTTTGTTGGGTTGCTGGCCCTTCATAAGAACAATAAGCACTCGGGGGGGAATCCTGCGTAAACAACGTATGGAGAATTTTGGGCATCCGTTTCCAGTTCTTAAAACTAACATTAGATTCCTGGTGGAGGAGTAATAAGTTCCGTAATACATCTACACGACCTTTAACAATGTTTTCTTATGTCGCCTCCCGCGGCTTGACCAGAAGGCATTCTTGTTTAAACATTTTTCTACAGAAATTCTGTTTGTGCCCATCTTTTAAGTATGCTTCCATAATATACTCATCGTGCGTATCAATGTGTAAAGCGGAAGCCCCTCTGTGAAAAACATCAGTAAGTAAGTCACATTATTTTTGTCTGGTTCGCCTATTGATTGGACAGTTCTTGGACACTTTAATTGGCACAAAATTTGTTTCCCCTCATCCCATGTTAAACATAACAGTTATAGGAATTGCTTTTGTTCTTCAAACCGATCAATTTTGTCTACACTAAACAGGAAAGGACACCCCACAAAATTTAAGATCATTGATGTAAGGGAGATAGTTTAGACATTCCTCTGCGTTATTGCGATTATTAATGCTGCCTTGCGAGAACACACCACAAAAAACATTTGTTGTCCTGAATTCATTATTTTAAGAACTGCTCTTTTACGCTACCAACACACGAGGGCAGAGTAATGTAATTACTTGCCAACAATCGGTTCTACTTAGCCTTTATAAACAATCTCTAAAACATCGCCCTCTTACCCACCATAGGTCCTCTCTTTTTGGCTTCTACAGCGGCAGCGACAAACGTCAAGCAGTCGTCGCCCAACCATGTTGTTAAGTATTACGAGAAATGAAAATCTTTTTGTTTTAGTCGAGAACCCAACTTCTAGATTTTCATCATTAATTGATACATAGTGCAAAATAAAACAGCTAACAAACCTTAACTGGCCGGACTATTGTTAGTTTGCCCTGAACAAGAGAAAAGCATGAACAACACTTGCCGTGTTCGTTTGCTGTAACAATACTTCAAAATCAATATCCTTCAGTGCTCTTGATAAACGCTCTCTCATCAAGCATTCTTCAAACAATTCCGTCCAATGCCCTTCAAATTATCTTAGCCATGTGAGTTTCTTAATCTAACTCAAAAATATATAATTTAAAATTAAAAAAAAATACTTAAACAGAATCATATACAACGGTCTTTTTGCGCTTGACACATAAACAAAAGTATACACACCCTACGTTGTTGTTACTGTTGAGCTGTTTTAGAACTAGCTTAATGTCTCGATTACTTTTTTTAAGCATACCTAATTAATCTCTCGTCGTCTGGCTGTATGAGAAAAACTGACCTCGCCTTTTCTTTGACGATCAAACTTTTATGTCATTTGTAGTCATCCAAAATCGAACCTGAAACGAATAAAATCTCATCCGTGATGTATGAGTCAACTAGCCTTTATTTAATGTCATTTAACGAACTAAGTTAGCCTTTATTAGTTGAACCATAGCTGTGTCTTGAGTTTAGTTTTTATTTTTGCCAGCCTCACTTACACTAACGAACACAGCCTAGAGCTAAAGACAAACCACCTAGAGTAAAGCTTCGGGTGCGCTAAGCCCGTTGCTAAGAGACCAACACTCGATCCTGCAGATAGAGCACTTAAAGTTGAAGCTCCATTATTAACATAATGAACAGCAAAAAGGCAGCAATACCTTCGTTTGGTTTTGCTGTATTTTGAAAGGTCTTGCTCTAGTTGGGGGGATGCTTGCATTTTGCGTAATGTTTGTTCATCTGAAGTTTTTTATGTATGGGTTTCTACTATCTCTTCTTTTTGGGGCGGGCGCTGTAGGCAACATTTTGGATAATGTATAACAGACATGCTTTTTTATAAAATAAAAAATAATTTAGTAAAGTATATATTTTAATCTGATATTTACATATACAGCTGCGCATCAAATATAAAAAACAAATGTAACAATAAGCGGTTATTAACGGCTTCTTCTTATTTATCAATTTTCATGATTATTACTCTCTCACAGTTAATCTCCTCCCTCATCCATGAACTGATTATCCTCCGATGACCGTAGGTCAATCCCTAAACCGAAAATTTGTTGTTAAATAAGCATCAAGTCTTAACACTGTGAAGGTGTAGATCTTAAGTTAGCCACAAGGTCAACTGTTAATGGATTTCTACAACTCCCACCACCAAACAGTTTTCTTATTTCTCAAAAAGCTGATAAGGATTTAAGCCCGCAGCATAGATTTGGTTAGGAGACTGCCTCAATCGAACATTGTACTTTCGTTATTTTTGGATTAAAAAACTTTCATCTTCCTCTATGAATGGATCATCTCATCTTCACAACACAGCCATAAAATACCATTAAGCGATTCTTGCTGAGACGCTAACTCCTAAACTAAAATTCCATATAGTGTCTGCCCTGCTTCAAGATATGTTGTATGAAGAATCCACTTTCGTATATATTGCTATTTTTAGACTGATATTGATGTTCAGCCATCTAGCAACATTAGGGTTGCAACAACGACAAACTCAACGAGATGACAGAAATGCTGTACTTTGCCTCGGTTCTGATGATTTGATAACCCTTTGTAATTCATTATAAAAGTTAGTTCATAAGACAATCTGTCTTTTTAAATGCTCCGTGAAATTATGGCGCATGCGCTTTAACAACTCAAAAACTAAGGAATGAAAACGCTTTCCAAACGCAAAATTACAGCCACACATCTTTTTTGCCGACATTAGTATCTGCGGCACCTATTCTAAGTATAGAGCTCTCTTCATTTTCTATTCCTTGAAACGCAAAGTCAGGCCCTTTCATAACCCGGTTAGCAAAGATCAGAATAGGTTAAAAATATGTCTGCATTAGTGTAAAAGAAAATAATTCTTGCCCCTCAAGTTTTAAGAAATTTTCATTAACGATAGCCCGCCAAGAATCTGTACAACTGTCCTGTTAGGTCTGATTTAATCCGAGCGCTAATTTGAAAGTAAGACGCGCAGAGCCTGGCACAATCACGTCATTTTGCTCCTAGACTGAAAATTTGACAGAAAGACTATGATCAGCAACAATAGTAGATGGAATCAATGTGAACAGTAATATACCCTTATTTCCCCTTCACGCAAAAGGTTCTTTCAGTCTTCTATGCGAGGTCAATAATCGAGCCATTGCTTGTGACATTTTTATAAAGCAAAATAAAAAAAAAATTATTTAAAAAACATGGCAGGAATTGAAGATGAAGAAATATATGATGTAATTGACCCTGGAGCCGGACATGATGAAATGAGCCCTTTGACACAAATGCATCGCTCAACGCTCCCATTGCGGCGTATTTAACAGAAAGTAAGGCCAAAACAATGTACCAAGTTAGTCAAGAACCACCCGAAATTATAGACCCAAATGATTTAGAAGTAAAAGATACCATTTGTTTGTGAAAAACGATCGAGGAGAACTTGTTCAGCTTACAACTAAAAAAGACCCAGCAAAGTTTTTAGCCGTGGGTTCAATTAGAAATAGACTCCCTGTCGAGCGTACAAAATCGCCTTGGCATAGCAATACCAAAAAATAGATATGGGAAGCAGTAGCAAAACACAAACACACTGCATAGAACTCCCGACACATAACCAAATGCAAATCTTATCGTAAAGAATTAAATCAACCAGACTGTGAAGTAATAAATGTACAATAAGCATAATCCAGTATTTTTCAGAAGAAACAGCGATAAAGACTAACACGACTCACCGTTACCCATGCGATAACTAATGGGCCCTTGATCAAGCTTTGAGATGCACATGGCAATTACAAACAATTTAGAAGGCAAAACAAGGTGAACTAGTATGGCATATAAAAAGAGAAAAAGAAAAACTCGTTGAGGCTGTAAGACGCCAACTTAGGGCATGATATATAAAGACAGAATAACCCAAAGACAAAAAGATCATGAAACAATAAAGTACAGGCAAGACTAGAAGTGACGACTACAAACCGGACCAAATAACGAACTCAAGTGAATATAATAAGAGAAACTATCGAAAAAATTTTATATGGAATGACGCAACGTGCTAGTCAGAACTGAATAAGAACATTGTTTAAGAGAGCAGGTAGTCACATTGGCAAGCGAAATAAACGTCCTTAGGATTCAATAAGTACCCTGTGATGGCTATTACGCGGCGTGTGATGTCAAAGTTATATACCTCCACCGCCATCGCCTCCACCTGATTTAAATCAAGGTTAAAAAAACAGCTTGATCATCTTGCGAATTATTAAAAAATATTAGCAGTGTAAACCGTGGACGCTTTACCATGAAAAATGGGGAGAATTGTCAGCTGGCATTTGTCTACGCAAGCAAAGTAAGAAGGCTTTATGCCGATCACTATGTACCAATGTTCTTGAAAAGTATTGGCGTTACTATTTAAGTAAGAAAAAGACCAAGAATCCTATGCCAGTAAAATCCAAGAACAAGCGCTGTCTTTTCATATACAAGGTCATCGCGGAACAGAGTCCGCTAGCTTTGTCAGATCTTCCATGACTTGGGGTTTGGACCTTCGGAAATAAGATTACTAAAACATGGGTTTCTTTTATGTTTGTAATATACGCTCCGAATTATTCGTTTTTTCCCCAACCTTCTGATCATTGCCCTTCAATATGAATTTCATTATGATAGTTTAAATATTGTACCTATCTTGAGTCAGAGGACAGAAGGCAGCATGTAAACACCAGTGCCAACAGCAAGTCTACATACGATCTTGCGTAAGTAAAAACATGTTGGTACTTTGAAAACTTGAATTACATCAACTGTAGAAAAAAATGGCGTCCTCTAAATTGCTAAGCTATAGTTCTTTGTGCTCAAAGCCATTAGAATATCAGTTATCACGATCATATGTGCCCAGTGCTATGCGAACCTAGCAATCACCAACGTAAGTACGAAAAGAGTTCGTATAATCTGTACTAACCCGCCCAAGTTAGGCCTTAGCAGTGTCTAAGAAAATGTTTTTCCATGCTGTTTAATGCTCTTACAGTAGGTACCCCTGGGCACACATTTTGTAGCCAAAAAAAAAGATTAGAAAGGAGGATGCCAGACATAGTATAAACTTTCTGTGCGTGCCCCGAAATAAAGGACGCCTAGGCCAATATTATGATCCCACTTTTTGTCTAAGCCCTTTCATGATGTTAATATTGAATACGTTACAGATCCTTCAAAAGCCTTCATGTCTAATCTGATGCTGAGTGGAATAAAGGGGTTTGTCAATATGTAAAGGGCGCTTAGCAGTTCAGTCAAAATACGTCGAAGAGATATAAAAATGAAATCTGAACACATGACCACAGCGCCCAAGGATCATTGTGAATTAAATGAACGGCATACGAACACTCCACACACAGTAGATGCGTCAAAACACAGCAAAAGTAAAACAGGTTCAGATAAAACAGTCATCGATGACTAAACCACACGCTTTTCTTTATGTGGTCGATTACATAAGGTGGTAAATAAAGCTCCCTACAAAGGAGAACTCACCTATATAAAAAAAGAGGCATTCTGGTCACAGCAATGTCAAGAGTATCAGAAGCAAAAATATATTAAGATTGTAGTGCGGCCCAACAAGAATAATTTGCAAACCAGTATATTTGAAAGCACACACATTTTATATTCGTTTAAAAAAATTTATATGAAACAAAAACAAAACAAGACCGACCTTCGATTTTAAGTGAACAATCAATGATAACAAATGCGGGGCCAAACGGTCGCGCTCCATGAAAATTATACAAAGTCGAATGGTTTAATATAAGATGAATCCATGAAGACATAATAAGGTTCAAAAAATTGGGATAAAACAGGGCCAAAGTACCAGATAACAATACTGATGGTTATTACGGTTTTGCTCACTAAAAGAAGCAAAGAGTAATCTTTGTGACAATACTCTCAAACTTAACAAAGCAAATCTGAAAACAATGTAACATTCAAGCTTAAGAAGAAGGAGGTATACTATTTTGATAAAAGAGCTAGCTAAAATCTTAGGCTTTAAACGCTAACATATATAAAATTTAGAAGTTACAACACCGACCAAAACTACTTTATTATGGGGAACGTCCGCACGATATGCATTACATTCATTACTCTATGTTCATTTGGCTGAGCTGACACTGATGAAAAACTTAAATTATGGAAGGCCCTCAACTGTATTAAGAGCTCTTCCATCAGGGAAAGCCAGCATATTGCGATTATTAAATTATACCAATTCCCTAATAAACAGTTTAAAAGATTATTTTGTGGAGGGTCCGATCAAATAATATACACAATCAAAGACAAAACGGGGAAAGTCGTGAAATGTGAATAACCGCACATTGTTTTTGGAAATAAAATAATACGTTAACTTAAAAATAATGTCGACGTGTGCCAGAGAACCAGGAGTTCCATTAGCGCCAGAGAGTTGAAAAAACTTTAGAATAAAAAGACCTTTGCAGACGTTGCGGACATTGAACAATAATGGTGAGATAGGCGCTTAGTATGGTTTTGGAGTACACTAAAGATGGTGATAATAAACGCAAAGAGGTTGCGGGACAGCAAAAAGTTTCCTAAACTAGAACATCTGCCGAAATCTAGAAGACAAATAATGTAGGCCAGTAAAGAATATAAAAAAGTTCGAAAAACAACCTTAAATGGCATTTCGCACCATTATTAGAATGGGACATAAAATTTGAAATTCATAAGCCCATTAACATAAAATAAGCCGTCAAAAAAGTTCAGAAAAGCATTCAACTCAGCCTTTACATGTAAGTCTTATGCCGTACGACCATAGTTCCGGAAAGAAAATTAAATAAAACGCCGTATGGGATAAAGCAGTACATCCGCCACAGAAAAGAAACCGTTGTAAAAAAAGCTTCAACAAAATTACAGTTCAATTCCCAAGCAGAAAAAATAGGAGACACGTTCCCAATTATATTTGAAATTTCCGTCTTTAAAGATGAGGGAGAGGGATGGGGTTGTGGGAGTTAGAGATGACCAAATAAAAGAAATATATTAGCAGGCCAAAACTTAGACGTATAAACTCCTTAACGTTGTTGTCGTCGAACATTCACAATGGCGAGGATATTAAGATCATAACAACAAGCCAACAAAATCAATGTTGAGACTAAATAGAAACAAACTTACAGAACTGAATTGGATGAATCATTACGCCCATTTAGGCCTCGCGGGTATTATTATACTGAACAAGTTTTTGACAGAGAGTATGATTAAAAATAATAACTGGATTAGATTAAATTCTCTTATAAAAATATGGAGCATTTAAACTTTATGACAAAAACCCCTCATTGTTCATTAATTTGTGGGCAAACTGGTTGTGGAAAAACAATATTTATCCTAAACCTGTTACAAACAGTTTATCTTATAATTTTAATCATATTGTGGTTTTCGTCCAACACTTAAATGGAACAAAGCATATAATAATAAAAGGGTTTATATGGACAGATAGCATATATTTAGTTGATCCCAGCAATAAACTGAGTGAGTGTTTTAGAACAGTTTTATAGACTGTTTGAAGGAACGCAGACACTATTATTATAGATGACTGTTGGGCAGAAAGAGACATATTTAAAAAAAAAGAAATACTTTGTCAAAACTGGCTTTCAGTGGAAGACATGCTGGAATAAGTGTGTGGATTTATGTCAAAAATATAACTCAGTTTTAAAAACTTTAGAGAACAGTTAAAGACTGTAGTTCTATTTCACATGAAAGACAGAGACTCATTTGATGAATGTTTGCGTGAAAATGATGTTATTGAAAATGACCAGGAAAAACCCAGGATTAAACAAAAACTGAAATCTGAAAAGTTTAGTAAATAGTATTGAAAACGGATAACCCTACACAGTATGTTTGTTTGTAGATAATCGTTATTTTTTAGCTATTGAAGTCTTATTTGTCGGAGAACAGGAAAAGGCGGCTTTTTAGGCCACTTTCGCCCAAAAACTTGGTGGAGGAGCAAGTGAGTTAAAATTTGGGTAAAATGCTGTTCTCTTTTTCTTAGGGGCATTTTGACAAGGTAGCAAGTTCATACCAATTGTCCGAGGAACAAAAGGCCATGCACCCTTTTTTCTGGGTTATCAGGTGCCGCAAGGGAGTGTGGCTCACTCTAAATAAAGGGCCCGCGTCTTATGCAGACATGCAGTTGGCTCTGCGTAAGCGTTCCACCTTACCCCAGAGACGTACAGGAGGAAGTTCAGGTCATGAAAAAGAATAACGACGAGACCTTCGTGCAGTTCGGAGATGGGCTGCGCAAAACGCTAGGGTACTGGCGTCAGTTGGCTAAGCTGGAGCTTGAGGATCTGATTCTCATCGAACAGCTTTACCAACACCCCGTGTCCCAAGTTGAGGATCCGTATAGGCGAGACAGCACCTCAGGATTTCGCGGCTGCGATTCATCCCGATGAGGTGTTTGCTGAACCCCGTAGGGCTTATGGGCATCGCCCAATACTGACGGGAAGACCCTCGCGGGTTTTTAGTGGCAATAAGGCGCCGACGACGCAAGCGGGTCGAACAAGGCAGGCAGTTCATCGGGACCTCAGCACCCCGACTGTGTTTCTTTGTGGTCGTCCCGGCCACTTTGGGAAAAATTGCCCTAAAGCCGCCGGTAGTCGGGGGGCTAGTCCTTTCAGCGTCCTCGTGCCTGGGCTAACGGGGGGTCCATCCCAGCTTCGGGTGGTACAGAGTGTCCAGTGTTTTTTTCCCTGTTGTTGGTTCTTCCTTGGTCGAACACCATCAGGATTCGGGGCATCAACGCTTTTTGGGGATGGGAAATTTGGTTTCCCCTGAGGCTCAGCGAGGCGCCATTACGATGTGTGCGGGTTGGAGGCTGGTTTTCCCTCCACCCATCCTTCTGTACTCATCCTATCTCCCCCCCCTACTTCTGTGGCGAGGTATGGGCCATCGCGGTGGAGTGACCTATTATTCCCTTCTCATAGGGAAAAACTAATCACCTTTGCGGACGGACGCAGTCAGTCCGTTGTCACGGATCCCCCCGTTACAGGCGTGTGTGGGAGTTACCACACGCGCCAAAGCTAAGAAGCAGGAGCAGGAATTGCGTCCCGTTCTTCACCAAATCTCTGACGGGGTTCTTGCAAGGCTGATCCTGCTACCATGGTCCGTCTTCAGGCCAGGACTTGGATGTCCAACGCCTATGACAACTGGGGGATCGCCCCGCTCAGTCGGCCCGACACGCCAAGGTGAGCTTTAAGCTCCACAAGGGATCCCTTTAGGGTTTTCCACTCAGGCAGATAGGGGGGCCAAGCAGCTAGCGTTCCCCAAGTTTGAGAAATCTGTTCTCGGCAGCCCATGATTCCACCCATGGCAGCCATAATGGGCTCAAAGTGGACTCTCGAGCGAGTAAGACAAGACTTTTCTGGCCGGGATGAATTCTCAGGTTAGGCAGTACTGCCGCAGTTGCGATGCCTGCCAACGGACAACGCCTAAGGGTCGCTTAAAGCGTGTTCCCTAGGATGGGTTGCCAATGGTTGGGGGGGCCATTAGCAAGGTTGGTGTCGACCTGGGGGACCCATTAATCCACCATCCGATCGCGGTCCCCGCTACATTTTGGTAGTGGTAGACTACGCGACTCGATACCCAGAGGCTGTCCCGCTTAGGACTCCGATGCCCCTACTTTGCTGAAGCCTCTGGAAGATTTGGGCCGCACTGGCGTGCCCAAAAGAATTACGGCCGGGAAATTTGTACTGGAGAGCGATCATCATCCTCTCCAGTACCTGGACCGGATCCGGCCAGTCGGGCGTCGATTTATGAGTTAGGCAGTGAACTGCAGAGTCATGCGTTCACTTTTCGCCAATCAGGGTTCCAGCAATACGGATTCTGACTATCTCAGCCGAGCTCCGTAGTCACACACCCATTGCGGAAATCAGTCAGAGGGACAATTCCCCCCAGCCAGGGTTTTATCCCCTTTTGGACTGTGTATTCTGTGTAGTGACAGTTGACGGTAGTGAATCATCACCTGTCCAGATTTCACTTCATTTTCTGAAGGTTAGTTTGGTGTAGATAAGTGTAGTACGTGTATTTCCCTGTATGATCTATCGTGGGAAAGTTTGTATTTGGGTTTATCGTACTCTGTCGATCACAGAGGGTTGGGTTCGTCCCATTGTTGTGAATTTGCACATGCGTCAAGGTTCAAAGGAGCACTGTATCTCAGAAAACAGATGCTTTTAGAAGGGGGTTTGTCACGAGTTTGTCACAAGGCCTTTGACGATTGACCCATCTTTGGGGGGTGGAATTATTCATTTATTTATTGTCGTTGTTGTTGTTATGTATCTGTCCTTAATTTGGCTTGTGGTGCGTTTGCACCTTAAAGTCGTTCAGCCAGGTTAGGTTTACTTCTCTCTCTCTCTCTCTAATTCCACTGCCCGTGCAATTCATCCTGCAGGTTCACGGGTGGCTGGTACCTTTCGCTTGAACTGGCTGTCTCTATCGGCCTCTCACCTATCTTTTTACCTGCCGCACATGCATCATTCCTCTTAGGCTTGAGTATTCTCACTGTGACGCAGCGTGGCATGTTGGCTGCCATCGCTTAGACAGGTTTTTCCCTTCACTCGAGCGGAAGATTCCCTGGGAGCGCCTGCTCCGGTTATGGTTCTCACCACTTCCCTCGAAGGTACGGTCGGTACCTTCATTCCTACAGTCGGCCTGTAGGGGAGGGACATCACATCACATCACGTCATCTTTTCCGCATCTGCTCTCTGTCCTCTCGAAATGGACAGAGGGGAGAGAGTCGCTTGACCCGCCACTTTTTTGGGGGACCCCCGGGTAGCTGGTAAGCATCAGTTTCGTGGTTGTTTGGGTTTTTTTTGTTGTTAGCCGGCTAATTCTTCTCTTTTGCGCAATTTCTTTTGGTTTTTAAAATTATAAAAG
>CM031595.1:111572073-111587073 GCA_018398815.1 Conus ventricosus | reverse complement strand
TCATAGTGCACATTAAATGACGACTTACGGATATTTCCCAAACTCTTTGCGAGTTGTAGACATCCAGGGAATTTCTAACTGTGCTTGTTACTGTGATGCTAGAAATAATTCTACGGGATTGTGAACAGACGACAGTATGATAATTGTATGAATGAACCAACATGGTAGGGTGCATTTTGTTGTCGTACAAGGAACACTAAAGAAATATGGAAGCTGTCAACAGACACTAACAAAATCCTAATTGTTTTTAGACGGAAAAAGTCAGATATGAGGGCATTTTTCTAAATAAGTGACATGTCAACACGAGGGTTATTGGAAAGCAACAGAGACTTTGTTATAGAAACAAGTTTTTGTGACTTAGATTCTTTTACTTAACTTGTCCCGATGTGATTGATCTGGCATTCTGAATTATTGTCCAATTTCTGCAGAACTTCAAGCTTAATGAAACTTGTAAAGAGAAGCGGAACTGACACCGTAAATAAAAACAAACAAGTGCATAAATTGCAAACAGTAAATGAATGAGAAAAGACAATCACCCTATCCCCTGTTGCTTTCCTGTCCACTCATCTAGCTTACACAGAAAGATATCAAAGACTCCCCACCCACTCACCCCCACCGCACCCCACCCTACCACCTCCTTCCTCCGTCCCGACAGAAGAATTCGGAGGCTTGCCTACAGTACTCTCTCATTTGCAGTAATCCGTGAAATTCAAAGAGGCAGAAATAAGAATTCAGTTCACCTTTGACAAGGACTTGCATACATTTGTTTGCTTGTTTTAGAGGGAGGGAAAGAGGAATTTGTTTGTTTTCCGTCTGTTTCATCGAAGACCATAAACGATCCTCAGTGAACTGTCTTCTTTATCCACTAAACAGAATTAGTTCAGCTGCTGGTGCTTCCACAGTCGAGAAGGTTCATTCACTTTTCTGTCATTCAGCGATGACAGTGACAGATCGGGGAAGGGAAGAGAGAGTGCGTTTCATCGGTGCAGCCAATTCGAACCGGAAGAAATCAGTCAGTCGGTGAAGCAATACCAGAAATCAGCTTCATGTGTGGAATGCTGATACAAAAAGTAACTCTGTGAAAAGACTGTTGATACTGAAAGTGACACCACACATATGGAAACTGCCGACATTGAAAAAAGACAGGACACACAGTTAAACTGCTGGTACTGACAGTGGCATTGTACACATGCAGACGGCTGATGCAGGAGGAGGCGCTGTAAGTCACAGACTCCTGACACAGAAAGCAATATCATCTACAGACCACGGAGACAGAAAGTGACACTTTCCCCAAATTGCTAGTGCAGAAACCAGCACTGTCTATGGACTGCGTCTGATACAGCAAGTATCACTGCCAATAGACTGCTGTTAGAGAAAGCATCACTTTTTTTCTTCAGACTGCTGAGAACACAGAAAGCATCACTGTCTGAAGACCGCTGATGCAGACAGCGACTTGTCTGTTGACCACTGATAACAGAAAGAAATGTTGTGTATAGACTGCATCTGATACAGCAAGTATCACTGCCAATAGACTGTTGTTAGAGAAAGCATCATTTTTGTCTATAGACTGCTGAGAACAGAAAGCATCACTGTCTGAAGACCGCTGATGCAGACAGCGACTTGTCTGTTGACCACTGATAACAGAAAGAAATGTTGTCTATGGACTGCTGATAACAGAAAGAAATGTTGTCTATAGACTGCATCTGATACAGCAAGTGTTAGAGAAAGCATCATTTTTGTCTACAGACTGCTGAGAACAGAAAGCATTGCTATCTGAAGACCGCTGGTGCAGACAGCAACTTTGTCTATTGACCACTGATAACAGAAAGAAATGTTGTCTATAGACTGCTGATAACAGAAAGAAATGTCTATAGACCGCTGATAACAAAAAGCTGGACCGCTGATAGTAGAAAGCAACATTGTCTTTAGACCGCTCATACAGTGAGCAATATTGTCTATAGGTCACCGATACAATAAAGCATCATTATATAAAGACAGCATCACTGTGTAACGACTGCTGATTCAGAGAGCATCACTGTGTAAAGACTGCTGGTTCAGACAGCAGCACTGTGTAAAGACTGCTGGTTCAGAGAGCATCACTATGTAAAGACTGCTGGTTCAGACAGCATCACTGTGTAAAGACTGCTGGTTCAGAGAGCATCACTGTGTAAAGACTGCTGGTTCAGACTACATCACTGTGTAGAGTCTGCTGGTTGAGAGAGCATCACTGTGTAAAGACTGCTGGTCCAGAAAGCATCACTGTGTAAAGACTGCTGGCTCTGACAGCATCAGTGTGTAAAGACTGCAGATTCAGACAGCATCACTGTGTAAAGACTGCTGGCTCCGACAGCATCAGTGTGTAAAGACTGCAGATTCAGACAGCATCACTGTGTAAAGACTGCTGGCTCCGACAGCATCAGTGTGTAAAGACTGCAGATTCAGACAGCATCACTGTGTAAAGACTGCTGGCTCCGACAGCATCAGTGTGTAAAGACTGCAGATTCAGACAGCATCACTGTGTAAAGACTGCTGGCTCTGACAGCATCAGTGTGTAAAGACTGCAGATTCAGACAGCATCACTGTGTAAAGACTGCTGGCTCCGACAGCATCAGTGTGTAAAGACTGCAGATTCAGACAGCATCACTGTGTAAAGACTGCTGGCTCTGACAGCAGCACTGTATAGACTTGTGATACAGAAAGGACATTATATGTGAGTTGCTGATGCAGGAGGCAACACTGAACACACGCCACTTTAATTCAGAGAGCCACTTTTCTATGTAAACCGGCTGATACCGAAATCAACCCTGCATGTAGATTGCTCATCATAGAAAACACCATTGTGTACACACCACTGGCCTCAAATTGCAATCGAAGTGAGCGGGCAGGAGGGAGTAGGGTGCGAGAGAGAGAGAGAGACAGAGACAGAGAGACAGACAGAGAAGAGAAGAGAAGAAAGAAAAAAAATAGTCGATTGATTCAAAACCAGCTAAGTGGATTGATCGGCCGAGGTGGCGGCGCCCACACACACACACTCACACTCAACCTACACACACCAAGCCCAGCTGGGGTGAAAGCGGTGAGGACCGATCGAGGACCCGTGGATTCATGCATCATTGATCCCCCCTCCTCCTGGTTGATTTGATCCCTCCCGAGCCAGCCGCCCTCCAACACCATGCTGCTGTCTGGAGAACCTGACCAGGTAGGTGCCAGGGGGAACCTGCTGCCCATCTGCCAGCAGCTAAAAGGTGTGGGCAGGTATATCGCGGGGTGTGTGGAGGGCTAGAAGGAGGAGAGAGAGAGAGAAGAGAGAGAGAGAGAGAGAAGAGAGAGAGAGAGAGAGAGAGAGAGAAGAGAGAACTCGGAACTCGGAACTCGGAAACTTTAATTGTAAGGCCACCGGCCTGTATACAATGGATACACGTTAACATGGGTAAATCAAACAAATAACATAAGGACAACACGCAAAGAATAAGTACAACATCCCACATCAAAATCAAACTAAAGTCAAGGGAGTTACATTGGCATGTGAAATTAAGCAGACAAAAAAAAACCCCTTAAGACAGCAATTCAATTACAAGAGTGCAGCTTTACTTCTTATTTAAATGCGTATATCTAGTTTTAAATGCATAAAATATATACATTGCTAAATTTCTTAAGAACATGACGTCTTCAGATTGTAACATTCGAGCTAAGCATTCTCCATTAATGAATGTATGTTGGTAATACTTTGACAAATATTTTTCTCTTAGAAATGTATATGTTTGACATTCTAACAAAAAATGAAGTTCACTTTCTATCCTGTTACAAAACGGGCATTTCTTTGATTTTTCATTATATCTGTTATTTATATTCAGATCACACATTCCAAGTCTTAATCTAGTTAAAGCGTAACGAAATTTACTAATAGTGATAGCTGACAAGTAATTTTCTGATTGGAAGGATGATTTGAAAGACATATATGTGCTAATACCGTTCACTTTGAGAAAGTTTTGAATGCCAGTTCTGCATGTAACAATCGATCATTCTCTGCTTTAATTCTTTAAGAAAAATAGTTTCATTCCCAACCCCTCCATTGATCCAAACATCTGAAAAACCAAAAGTGAGAGAGACAGAGAGAGAGAGAGAGAGAGAGAGAGAGAGAGAGAGAGAGAGAGAGAGAGAGAGAGAGAGAGCGGAATGTGGAATGAGATGGGCACGAGGTTATGGGGTTAGGTTGGTGATTGTTGACCGCGCTGTGCGAAAATGGTGGACGTGATTGAGATGGATGTATTTGTGGTAGTATGTGAACTCTGTGAAGCGGGAAATATGGTGTTAGGTGGATGGGTCTTGTGATAGTGTCTGAACGGTAATGAATGCGGAAATTATGGAATGAGGTGGATCGGAGTTATGGGTAGGGTAGGTGACAGTTGTCCCACTGTGCGACAACGGCGGACGTGGAGTGAGGCTATGGGTTATGTGATAGTATCTGCACTCTCTGAAGGTGGGAAATATGGAGTGAGGTGGATGGGTTACGTGATAGTATCTGCACTCTCTGAAGGTGGGAAATATGGAGTGAGGTGGGTGGGTTATGTGATAGTATCTGCCTCTCTGAAGGTGGGAAATATGGAGTGAGGTGGATGGGTTACGTGATAGTATCTGCACTCTCTGAAGGTGGGAAATATGGAGTGAGGTGGATGGGTTACGTGATAGTATCTGCACTCTCTGAAGGTGGGAAATATGGAGTGAGGTGGATGGGTTACGTGATAGTATCTGCACTCTCTGAAGGCGGGAAATATGGAGTGAGGTGGGTGGGTTATGTGATAGTATGTGAACTCTCTGAAGGTGAGAAATATGGAGTGAGGTGGGTGGGTTATGTGATAGTATCTGTACTCTGTGAAGGTGAGAAATATGGAGTGAGGTGGATGGGTTATATGATAGTATTTGCACTCTCTGAAGGTGAGAAATATGGAGTGAGGTGGATGGGTTATATGATAGTATCTGCACTCTGTGAAGGTGGGAAATATGGAGTGAGGTGGATGGGTTATGTGATAGTATCTGCACTCTCTGAAGGTGGGACATATGGAGTGAGGTGGATGGTTTTGTTTTAGTGTCTGAACGGTATGAAAGCGGGAAATGTGGGATGAGATGGATTGAGGTTATAAGATGGGGATGTTTAATAGATAGTACCTGAACTTTATGAAAGTGGGAAAAATGGAAAGAGGTCGGTGGGTTTGTGAATGTGTCTGAACTTTATGAAAGGAGGGAATATGGGCTGGGCTGGAGGCTGGTTTAGTGATAGTATCTGAGTTGTGTGTTTCTTCAAAGGTGCGATTGACATTAACCTTGCCAGAAACTTGAGAATATATGTGACGTGGATTGTGCACTGTGACATTGCCGCCCATGGAAAATCATTGCCTGTGTTTATATGAGACACTAGCGGTTTACCCTTGGAACAGTGTTGGTAACGGTATACATACATTTAAAGTTTTGGTAACGGTATACATACACTTAAAGCGAATGATACGATAAATGAAAGTCCGTGAAAGTCGAACATTTGATCTTCGGCATACCGCTTGCGCATTCTAACCACTCGACGGCAGTGCATCCTGTTAGCCGTACGTGTACTGCATCTCTACAGTCATGAAGAGCGTTGCTCGTAATGTGCGGCATTACTTATGTTTTCGATGAATATGTGAAAATACTGAAGAGTTTCTAATCTCTTTGTGCTGGATCCTGATGTGTTTTAGCTAGAGAATAGGAACTGAACTTCATGGATGAACTGTTTTGAGCACACACACTGTTTTGAACACACACACACACACACACACACACACACACACACACACCCCACACACACACACACACACACACACACACACACAGAGGAGAGAGAGAGAGAGAAGAGAGAGAGAGAGAGAGAGAGAGAGAGAGAGGAAGGGGGGGGTTAATATGGAAGTGGACATGAAATGGGGTTTTGTGAATTACTCCGTCTAAGATGTGTGTAATGTTATCTCAGACCTGGAGAAAATACGGATAGATATAATCGACTGACCCAGGTCGTAGATTAGATTGCTGGGCAAGACAGGACAGAGACTGAATCAAGAAGGGAGCTGTTTTTAAAGGCAACGTGAACTGAAGTGGCTGCTGCTGTATCTAACACAGACATGGGGAAGATGGAGTGGAGATAACTGTGACTGAGGTGAGGATAACTGAGACTGCTGTACACGTATGTTGGCTCCTTCAGACGAACCCCTCCCCCCCCCCCCCCCCCACCCCCCGAAATACTAAGTCTTATCTTTAAATATTGACCCGTGAGAAAAGTTCCTGGGTGTGACATGGCAGACGTTGACACAGTGGTGAATCTGCACAGCCGTCTGTCTCAAGTCATGGGCGACAGATGAGAGGTGTAAGCAGTCCAGTCCTCTCACTTGCCTCAGAATCTCCACAACTTCAACGGTAGGTCTCTGAGAAGTTCCAACCTGTACCCTGCAGGGAGACCTGTCAATCCACGTGCCCGTCCATGTCGAACTTACGGTTCTTGCTTGTCGTGGCGTGTGCTGGCATGCTGCCAGACTTATCATTTATCTCACATGTCTCGTACGACTTGCAGAAAATCCGTGGAAAGCTATCATTCCAGAATGTCCGGGTTTTTAACTCGAGCAGTCGGCTGTGGTATCCACTCAGAAGGGTCGTTGTTTTTCATTTGGAAAATCATAGGCTTGGTTGTCCAGATGGTGCCGTGTCTTGCTTTGGAAAATAAAACTGGGAAAGTGGGGGGGGGGGTGAACAAGAGATAGGGTGAGGTGAGTTGGAGGTTGAATTTTGACGTCCTTTGTTGAGCTGCCATCTTTGCTGAAAATGGACCCAAAATATTTGAAGTGACTATTTCTTCCAGAGTCTGTCGATTCGTAAAACTGGAAAATATGACAGCTATTAATGTATTAGACGCGACTAAAGAGAGACAGACAGACAGACAGACAGAGAAAGAAAGAGAGAGAGAGAGAGAGAGAGAGAGAGAGAGAGAGAGAGAGAGAGAGAGAGAGAGAAAGAGAGAGAGGGGCTGAAACTGAATTGGGAGGAAAATGGTGACTTCGTTAACCAACAATTTGGCCTTTCAATGGACTTGGTCGAGCGTATTCACAGACGGCAGAAGTAGGAGCAATAACGGGAGAGAAAGTGAGGAGATGGAATAAAGCGAGTAGCACTGAGAAGGTGGATGTATGTGTCTAGGATCTGTCCGTTCTTCTGAATATGACTGGTGTCCTTACAAATAGGAGCCGAAAGTGGAGAACTTGAAAGACAAAAAAAGTCCAGGATGTCTGCCTCTCAGAAGACAGAATGAGCTTTTTGATCCGGCGTATTCTTATAACCGTCCGGGTGATGATATTGCAGACCTGAATTAAGTAGAGCGTGGCTGACCGGAATGGGGAATTGCGTTTCTGGCATCGTGAATCAGTTCGTCTCCATAAAGACATGGGTGGTATTAGACCTGTGAAGGAAGGGGAGAATACGGAGTGGGAAGAATTGATGGATTGGGGTGAGCGGTTGGGACCCTACTTGTCATGACAAAAATGTGACCCGATATTGTCTTAGACCCAGGGAGAAGATGGAAGTCGGGTTGACAGATTAAGCTGGGGATTGTTCTGGGCACATAGATTCATTTTATATCTCCTCGGAGAGGGATGAGGTATGGTGCTAGACCTCGGGGGGAAAAAAACTGAGAGTCGCAATAATGAACCAGAATTAGCGCTTGGGAAAGGGGCGGTTAGAGAGGAGAGGGAAGAAGATGGGAATCTGCGGAAGTGTAGCTGGTTTGATGTCGTCAAGTTTTCTACCATCTCATCTTTCATGCCACCCAGTAACAACATTCTAACGCCGTTCGTTCCAGCCACCTCACGCACAGCTACACACAGGTTTGTTATGTTGCAGCCGCAGGCAGCTATGAACATCGGGTTGTCTTAAGGCAACCCAGCTTAGGAGACACTGCACTGCCACACTCTAATCAAACCTGGTTGAGTGATCTGCGGTTAATCGGTGGATGGTGTGGTGGCATCTTGAAGGTCCAGGATCCTGTATCGCGGTTCATTTCAATTCATGTTGCTGATTGCCCAGCCGATGGTAAAGAGCCGTATCAAGTCTGTGACTGGTACGATGTTAGATCTGGACTAAAAGTGAATGGCTGCGATGCCTGAAGAGGACTTTTGATGGACGCAAAAAGGGCATGGGTTACGTTCATGTGGGTTGTGTAGAATACGTCTTCAGTACTCTGCTGCTGCTGCCGCCAACGTCGTTACGCTGGAGCCCGTGGTGCTGCGCCATAGGCAGTTCAGAGTCGTAGCTGTACTTGCCAACGCTGGAACGGCAGATCTTGCCGCAGCTACTGCAAGCGAGTGCCATGTCTTGTTGTGCCTTGAACAGTTTCAGGTGTTTTACTTTAATACGCCCGTCTTTGAAATGCATACTGTACAGAATGTTTCTCCAATTGTGTCAGTATCTGGTATGTTTGTTGTCGTTTCAATATGAATGTGTTTGTTTGTGTGTGTGTGTGTGTGTGTGTGTGTGTGTGTGTGTGTGTGTTGTGTGTGTGTGCGTGCGTGCGTGCGTGCGTGCGTGCGTGCGTGCGTGCGTGCGTGCGTGCGTGCGTGCGTGCGTACGTGTGTGAGTGCGTGCGTGTGTGTGTGTGTGTGTGTGTGTTGTGTGTCGTTTGTTCGGTTTGTTGGTTGTTTTTCTTTTTCTTTTTGTCGTGGATATGCTTAGGCTTGATCTTACCATCAACAAACCTGTCCAAATCCCAAATCGTCGAAAGTGAGAAGACTCCCCGGAGATTTTCACGGACGTTCAAGTGTTCAAACATGACTTTGCGCTCCCATTAAGATTTCAGAGTAAGCAGAAATGACTTTTACTGCAGATAATTCATCTTTAATTTTAGTCGGCAGGATCAGATTGCGGCTGCCGATTTCAGGAGGATGCTGTTGCTGCTACTGCTGGCAACGTGAGATCGAATTACCGGCGTGATCCGTTACCCATGCACACGCCCACAGTCCCGTGACGACAACGGGTGGATAACGCAGAGATGCGTCCCGTAGGAAACAGAAATCTACCCCGCTCATGTTTGGGATCGAGGATTGATAAAACATCGTGGTTTTTGAGAACGGGTAACGGTCGTCAGACCAACTGAAATGTGAGAGTTATCTGATCGATTGGCGCTTTGAAAGTGTTCATGGTTCGTTCGTTCTAAAGCATTGTTCGCGTAGCAGAGTAGCTGCTGCAATCAGTGTGCATTTGCGAATTCTTTGAACAGGCATGTGCATGCCTATATTTTAGGGTGTGTGTTTTTTTTTTCGTGCCCATTTATCTCTGGTACAAGTTTTTATTGTTATTGTGTTGTATTGTTTCACATGGTATTCTGTCGTCTTGTTGTCCAACGTATTTATTTGGTTGAAAAATTCTGGTCACTCCGCCTCTATGCCTGTCGTCCGTTCGTGTCATCGAAGTCGGTATGGGCAGGTATACGGGACTGTCCGTTGGACAGACGAAGTGCAAGGGGGAGTTCACTCATGCTGGCTCCGCCACTAAATCCTTGTCCATCTGCAGGGGGCGTAGTAAGTGGTGTCGTGCGCCTGTTGAGCAGAACAGGGAACAGGAAACACTGCACGCCGCCGCAATGATTTGGCACCACTGCAGCGTCTCCTCTGGTGCCGGCTGTCTTATGATGACTTGATATTGATTGCTGCCTGTGTACTGCGATTCTTGAATGTAGCTGTGTGTTGTGGGGAGCCGGAATAAGTGGTATGAGAAGGTACGGAGGATAAGATGGCAACAAAAAAGCAGCGTTTCTCACCTTGCGAGCAGAATATTGAACTTACAAGTCTAACACCGAAATCTTCTCTTGAGACTTGTTGTTAGTTGTGCTGCTGGGGTGTGTGTGTGTGTGTGTGTGTGTGTGTGTGTGTGTGTGTGTGTGTGTGTGTGTGTGCGTGCGTGCGTGGGCGTGCGTGCGTGCGTGCGTGCGTGCGTGCGAGCGTGCGTGCGTGTGTGTGTGCGCGCGCGCATGTGTGTATGTGTGTTGATTTTCTTCTTTATTGTTTTAGCCCTTCGTTTGCTTCTGTATTTGTTCTGCGTATATCATTTTCCCGCCCTCCCTCTGAAAAGGGAGAAAAGTCCCAGCAAAAAAAAAGGTATTTTCTTCCACTGAGTGTACTATTCTTAGTTCATGTTCGTGTCTTTCGTTTTTTAACGCGCGAGCTACGGGGTCCTGGGTAGCCCAGGGTAAGTCATCAGACTTCAGACTGCTTTCCAAGCTCCGGGTTCGATTCCCACTGGAAAAATCCAGGTTAGGAGAGATGTTCTCTTTGGAGTTAACATGTGTGCAGTCTTCAGTCCCCTCCCAGTCGTTCCAGATGAGACTTAAAAACCAAAGTCCTGTGCGTGGTGTATGTAAAACAATTTTTTTTTAATGAAAATAGAAACAAATGTTTCACGTGTGTAAAATCCCATTTCCCCTTTTGGGCGACTGGGGGGTCTCCGGACAACATCCCCGAAGACGGAGAGCGCCTGCCTTCACAGTGGAATGGAAAACTGGCCGCATTTGCAAAACCCTGAGCAGACAGTGAACATCGGAGTTTAGGCTGAGGAATGGAGAGAGGGCAGGGGAGCACAGAGAGAGAGAGAGATTGGGGGAGAGGAGTGTGTGTGAGAGAGGGGGGAAGAGAGAGGGGGAAGAGAGACAGACAGACAGACAGACAGACAGACAGAGAATGAATGCGCCTTACCTCCAGCATTGACCATAGTTTCCTCGTGTCACTCGAAAGTTTTTAATACCCAGATTGGATGAACAGAAGGGGGGGGGAGAGAGAGAGAGAGAGAGAGAGAGAGGAGAGAGAGAGAGAGAGAGAGTGTGTGTGTGTGTCTTTCGCTTCCAACGGTCATTCTGTTCACCCAGCCATCGCTCAGTCAATGATGCGTGCGAAAAGTGTGGCGAGTGCAGCAGTCAAACCATTAACTCTCCATTCATCACCCCCTCCGTCCCTTCCCTCATCAAGACAGCAAAGAAAGCGAGTCGCTCGTGTTAAGTGATCCATACGCTGCGCGCTTAACGTCATGGAAATTGGGGGAGGAAGCGGGAGGTTGGAAAAAGAGAGACAGAAAGACAGACAGAGAGAGAGAGAGAGAGAGAGAGAGAGAGGAGACATAGACAGAAGAGACAGACAGAGCGAGAGAGAGAGAGAGGATTGGGGATGGGGTATCACATATATCAAAACATACAACGGTTGTGAGCTGGGGTGAAGTCGGCACTGCAATGCTTTCATCTATCGAGTTCGGGAAGTTCGATGTAACACACCAAAGGGGCTTTCGCGCCGAATATAGTCATGGGCGCTTTTCGGCATACAATAGAAACTACAGGATTATATTTTGCGTGGCCAGAATGGCTTTCTTAACGTTTGAAACACTTATCCCTTTGCACAAGGAAAGACAAATGTCTCAAATCAAAAGGAAAACGAGAGTGTTTTGTTTGACAGGACTTTGTTGTTGTTGTTGTTGAAAGCTGTATTTGTGTTTACATTTCAGTTAAGTGGTTGATACAGATCGGTTGAACGAAGAAGAACACCTTAATGGTCCAAGAGCCAGAAAGTAAATACCAACCATTGTGCCTTTGGAGCAAGAGTAGGCACCTTCGGTGAGAGCCAAGATGGACTTCGACATGCAGCTGCTTTGCATACAGAACTATGTTCAAAACAAAACACTGTAGATGGCAAGCTGGAATGTGTGTTTGTTAGCATTGGGCTTCATGTCCAAGTCCTGTCTTGGTTGTTCGGTTGCATTGTTAATGAAAGGCCATGCATGCCTGGATCTACTGGCCGAGCTCTTTATGCGTCAGGGGCGTGGAGACAGCGCGAAATCGCTTATGCCAGATTACTTTGATTAGATGTTGCGAGTGAAAAGTTTCCTGTGAGTCCGTGTGGCGCACGTGAAACCACGTTCATGAGCATATCCGATGTGATAGTGTTATCTGAGAGAGTTGCACTATTCTGGGTGACGCTTTGATAAAGAGATGGAAAGCGGGTCTGTATCAAGAGTGCTGGCACGTGAGCAGAAGGTTTGAGAGCGCTTGGACACAATGGAAAATGTAACAATGTTGCATTCCAAGGAACTGTAGGAATGCAGTATACCGGATGGCAGATGTAACAATCTGTTACAAATTTAATGGAAGTGGCACATCTGTTGAATTTTACGTCCGCAATATGAAAACAATATGACAACTGTTCAGGGTTTTTCTTCGAGACTGCTGATTTCGTTACATTTTTTCCCTCTTCGAGACTGCTGGTTTCTTCAGGTTTCATTGATCGATAAGTTCTGTACCCGATGGAATATGGAGACTTACATTGTGCTGTTCACGGGTAACGAATTATATTGTGCCCAGCCATTTAACTCTTCAGAAACATTAAATGTACAGTCAATAAGTCTTTCCCACATTTTGCTTTCCACTTGGATAACGAAAACTTTGTCGTCGGATGTTGCCTTTTGGGTAATCGTGTCTGATTGATTTGGTTTTATTTGGTTTGGTTTTTAGCTCATGGTTTTTCAACATTGTGCTGCTCGTAAATGTTGATTGATTCAAGTGTTCAACTGTCTACACTGAGGAATACTCACGCAGGATTCTCCCGGAAATTTTTTACTTGTTTTTGCTTAATGCACACAAAACAGTTACATTAGTGCATTTTTCCTGAAAAGATTAAATTGGTTCATTTTTTCATGGATTACACACAGACAAATATAACAACGTTGCATTTTTGTAGATGACGCACTCGAAAATTGTAACATTGTTACGTTTTTTGTGGAGACTGTTGATTGTTTCTTTTTTAAGTTGTTTCAGCGTTTGTTCAGTAATGGATGCTAGCCATGTGCAGATGTTAAGTCAGTCTTCTAAAAAAAAAATTCAAGAGAGAGAGAGAGGGGGGTTGGGGTTGCGGGAGGATATATAGCAGTAAGAAGAGGAACAACCACAATCACCACCACCATCATCATCATGGTTCATCATCACATCTCAGCATCGTCATCATCATCATCAGTTTATTTATGTCATCTGCCGTGTCCCAGTGGTTACCGTCACCAAATATTTCCAAAGAGATTGTGGGTTTGTTCCGAATCGAAAGTTTAAAACATCACCATGACGTGACAATGACTATAAATTGATGACTTTTTGGCGGGGGGTGGGGACAGGTGTGTGTAGGGGTGGGGGTGGGTTGGTTTCATGATGGCAGGTAAAAAGATAAATTCGTGTCGTTGCCTTCACTTGTATTTTTTTTATTTTGCAGTGTTTGAAAAAAAAAAACCTTACAAAGGGAGAAGGAGGGAAGGAGAGAGACGGAGCAAGGGAGGGCGAGAGGGAAGGGGGAGGCAGTATGAGGAAGAAGCCCTAGCATTTTGGATTAAATGCTCACACAGTCTATACAATCTTCGAAAGAGAGAAAAAGATCTTTCTTTTGCTGTGTGTGTGTGTGTGTGTGTGTGTGTGTGTGTGTGTGTGTGTGTGAAAATTGTTAGGAAATATGCCTCCGATGTAGACAGACTGACAGAAATACTCAGACATTTTTGTACAAATGATCACGAAGCGCAAACAGTCTTCAAGACAATGAGAGTGAGACAGAGAGCTTTGCCATTGCATGTAAGAGACAACCAGAAGAAAGAGAGAGAGGAGAGAGAGAGAGAGAGAGGAGAAAGAGAGAGAAGGCGAAACAGACAGACAGACAGACAGGACGGGACGTCAATACACAGGCTTAAGCCAGCCCATCCCCCGTCAAATGGAGAATCCATTCAGACAATGTCTTTTTCCTTGTCAGTAAAAGAGCACGTAGAGTTCATTGGTCGTGGCCTCTGTCATTTACGTCCACCCACAGTCCGGGCAATGATCTTTTAGCGAAAAATTATTAAAGGCTGGTTCATTGTCGCCGTTTAAGCTCTGACCATTTCGATCTTTTCAGCGGAGGAAACTATAGAGATGCGATGAATTTGTAAATTTCCGTTTTTAACGATGGTAAAATGGCAGAAAATTGTCGAAGGCAATCCGAGGCAAAAATAGCACAGCAGACCATTCCAGGTGGGAAACCATCATGAGACCATCAGAAGAGCAGCATGAACCATCAGGAAGAGCACATGAGACATAGGAAGCAGATGACCATCAGAAGAGCGCATGAGACCTCAGAAGAGCAGCATGATCCATTGATGCGCATGGCTACCATCAGGAAAACCATATGAGACATCAGAAGAGCAGCATGAACATCAGGAAGACGATGAGACCATCAGAAGAGCACATGTCCATCAGGAAACCTCATGGGGACCTCAAGAAAACATATAGACCATCAGAAAACATCATGAGAATAGGAAAAGCATCATGAGACCAACAGGAAGAGCAGCATGAGACCATCAGGAAGACAGCATGAGACCATCAGGAAGAGCAGCATGAGAGCCATCAGAAGAGCAGAAGAGCAGCATGAGACCAAACAGGAAGAGCAGCATGAGACCATCAGGAAGAGCAGCATGAGACCATCAGGAAAACTATCATGAGACCATCAGGAAGAGCAGACCATCAGAAGAGCACATGAGACCATCAGGAAGAGCAGCATGAGACCGGATACAGTACTCCGCTCAGATGCTTCAAAAATAAGTGGTTCTGATTGAAGTGGCCGTGCCATGGAAAGAGGGAAAGAAACACTTCTACAACACTGGGAAGTATGCTTGTCAAGCCAGTAGCTTGGAAAAATTCAGCTTCCAAGCCAAAGTCGTCTCCATAGAGGTTGGACCGGAAGGGGGAGGGAGGGATGTTGTGGATCATCAGCGTATGACCTCATGAAATAACTCTTCATTTTTTTTGTTGTATACGAAGGGGACCAGAGCTGTGAAGGCAATGCTTAGCACAGGCAGCAGAAAGGAGCTTCAGCTGGTCTGGTCGAGGAGGAACTAAACTGGATTTCATAAGGGAAAGACATCTGTCACTAGGCGACTTGGTTTTGCAGTGCCCGA
>CM031595.1:111564573-111567073 GCA_018398815.1 Conus ventricosus | reverse complement strand
CTCTAAGCATCTGATTATTCTATGTAAACAGTCATTTTTTCCAACCGGCAAGGCAGTTTTAACCTACAAAAACAGTTATTTTCCTGTCAAACAGCAAATTATCAACGCAGCAACTGCGCACATGCATACCGTGGAAGACTCCTTACCAGGAAGATAGCCGAGTTCAGAGGTCAGTTAGTGGGCCGTCAAATACTGCGCCCGTGCTTTGGCAATTTTCAGGTCCTATGAAAACAAGATTTCTTTGCACAGACGCAGTGGCAACAGACCGTAAGTAAACAATGTTTGTTTTCTTTTTTCTTTTTCACGGATCTGCGACGAATCTGTCAGTCAGTTATCGATCAGTCGTTTGACGACAGCCTGCCTGCGACTGTGAAAGCTGTAAACGCGAGATTGACCGTATCGGTGCCAGCGTGAGTGCCGGTGAGCGCGGGTGTAACGTGCCATAAACAGTACCGTGCCAAAACACGCCATCGTGCAGACAGCGTACGCTCTGAAACACCACGGTAATATTTTTCGCTGACGTTGTGAACACAGTCTTTATGCGTAAGAATTAACTCTCGCGAACACACTTAATCAACAACCCAAGCAAAATACGCTACCCCTCTCTTTTTCCAAACTTTCAGTTCCTAGACTTTTTTTTGACTTTTCCTACAAATTCAGATTATTGAATTGCATTCTTTGAAACATCTGTACATTAAGAAATTCTTCAAGCAGCTTTTTTTGAAATTCTTTTTTCAATTCTTTTTGTTTTTGTTCTTGTTTTGCAAAAGAAAATGTGAAGGGGCACTACTCTAAAATGATCTTCCCAACTTGCAGAAGTTGGTCGGAATTACCACCCTTTCCGTGCCTCTTCATAGCTTTCTATGATTTTTTTTTCAGTGAATGGAAATGAATGTTTGAGGCTCGAAGGCAGTGTGACCCGCATGGCCTGGCGTGGTAGAATTTGCGTACACTGTAAAGACAGTCGTGTTCGCTATCTGCACCACGGCCGTTGTCAAAGGCTGCTGAACGCTTTATTGACCATGGTTGTTCTGGATGCGTGAAGAGATTCTGGCGTGTTACACCGCGACAGTGAGAATTCACGCTGTACGATTGAAGACGGACAAGTCTCAAATGCAATCTTGCCAAACGCATGAAAGACTCGGACATCACCGACCAAAGTCCAAGTGGTCATGAGGAAAACAGTTGCTTGAAGATCTTGAACCCCCTACAAAAACAAATGTCAGAAACAGCAACAGAGTTCTTTGAAATAAGCCGATGGAAATTCAAACCGACAAGCAATATCTTAGAGACGTGTGACACTAGAAGGAGCATGAATCCATACAAGAAGACTGAGAAAGGTGAAGAATACAGCGCGGTCAACAAGAGGGTCAGGCAAGAACTAGGGAAAGCTGGGTCGAACTGCAATGTCAAGACACTGAAAAGAACAGACAACAGCGACGTGTAGAAAGCTGTTAAGATAATAAAGGACTTGACCCAACGAAGCAAAGTCAAGTCAGGACTATTCAAGACAAAGAAAACAACTTCCAGACAAAGGAGGAAGACATCATAAAGGGATGTTGTGAACATTGAACGGAACCTCTACGACTCACTGAGCAAAGAGCATCCAATGTGCTGATAAGATTCAAGTTTCCTTATTCGTCAATTAGTTAACAAAAGAATGGTTTCGGTTGTGTGGTGTCCAGTGTATAAACATAGCCGGCTGCTACGTGGAGGCTGGTAGCATTCAATGCAGGCTGTACTTATACGTGACATGGGAGTGCAAGGGGGCAGAAAAAAATCAAGAACATGTGATTGAGTAGTCGTTGATTTGAAGAACACACAGGCCTGCGTGTACCAATACACACAAACACATGCACGCGCACGCGCGCGCACGCACACACACACACACACACACACACACACACACACACACACACACACACACACACACACACACACGCACGCACACATACACACACACGCACACGCACGCACGCATGCATGCACACACGCACGCACGCAGGTACGCACGCACGCACGCATATGCCCATACGTCCACCAATGTCTATTGACCACCGATACTATTGCTGCAGCACAACGTAACTGAGGGAGTCCGAGAGACGCTAGTTAAGGGGAGACGGGATATACGAATTCTTATCTGACTGGGGAGACATAGCGTGCCTGCGCCCTATGTGAACAAAGTGCAGGCTTCTTAGGGTGGTGCAGGACTGCTCCCAGCTGATTGGTTTGGCAGTTGAGGACAGTATTTCTCTGGGTCCCTCTGGCACTTTGGGTGTATCTCTTTCTTCTTGATTGTCGGAATGGGAAGACAAAATCGGACTGGTTGTCTGAATGGTCAAGGGGTATAAGCCGTTTTTTCAGGCGACTTGTCTGGCACTTAAAGCAGTGGTATCTTCTGCCAGAAGGGGAGAAGATAGAACAGATGATTGGCTGGGTATGTGTTATCAAATAATGTGGATCTCGCTTTGCGTCTTTTGCACATATTGTGAATACCGTC
>CM031595.1:111552073-111554573 GCA_018398815.1 Conus ventricosus | reverse complement strand
TTTCCTTCCATGTGAGAGTGCCAGTTTTGTTGAAACATACAGATCAATCTGTCTTTAAATTCTGAGATAAACAATTTATCGTTTCCTACTTCTTGGCTTAGCCAGACAATGCCAAACCCATTTCCAGTTAACAGTTTCTTTACATTGGATACCCAGTTAACCTTTCCATTCTCATGCTGTTGTAACAACATTTTGTACGCCTGTTTACATAACCTTGTGTAAGGTAGTTTTAACAGTTTCAACCAGTATTTGATACATTTTATATAGGTATGTATATATAAAGGATACCTTCCAGTTTCCGCATAAACCATTTTGTTAGAAGAATGTAAGGGAACACTTAGGAAACGCTTGATTGCAAATGTATGAACACTTTCTATTTCGTTGTTGACCGGCACCCCCCACACCTCTGCTGCATATGTTAATATGGGTGTTATCTGAGTGGAGAGAGAGAGAGAGAGAGAGAGAGAGAGAGAGAGAGAGAGAGAGAGAGAGAGAGATTCATATTCTGATAGTACATTCATTTAAAGGTCTTTTCACCACATGAAAGGGTACAATAACATTACAACGAAAAAGATAACAAGATAGGTTCGAATACGCGTGATGTTTTTTTCTTTGTTTGCTTGTTTGTGAAAGAAGAACTTCTGTACAATTCAAACGTTTCATACAAAACCAAGTACAAATTTCGTACACTAATGTAGGAGTTTCACAACATTAACAGATTCAATTCAGCTTATGAAGGCTTACTTTTATACTTTGGATTAATGGGGGAAAAGTTTATGTATGGATTTGAAGAAAACTGACTCTGTATGTGTGTGCATACGTAACGTTCGTTTATGCATGCGCGCGCGCGCATTTTTCTGTGTGTGTGTGTGTATGCGCGCGCGCGCGCGTGTGTGTTGTGATTCTTTGCATCACGAACAAATCAATTTGCTGTCAGTGAGTGACTTTACCTGTGTCTACATCGATGATTCAAATACCAGCATTACCAGTACATTCAAAAGAAGAAAACTGAAAGTAAACGAGAACAGATTAGGTTTTGTATAGGCTCAACGCAATGAAAACAACGTCTTTATTGAAAGCTGTAAGTAAGATCAAACTCAGATAGTTGTTCATACTACCTCGGTTGAATAAAGACATTTTCAAGACGGTCAAGGCTGTATACTCAAATACAATATGACCGTCCCTGTCCTAGACGGGTTTTTTTTGTTTGGTTGTTTGTTTTTTGTCTGTTCCCAAAATGAATGTTACAAACAGACTGAGGGTTCGTTTTTCTTTCTTTTCTTTTGTTTTAATCCGTTGTAAATGTATACCAATATGTGTCGATTTTACGTTAGATCTTTCAGAACTATTTAATGTGACGTTGAATTATTCAAGGTGACGTCAACTTACCTGGTGACATATGCAAAGGGGAGAGAGGTTTTAAATTATTCCGGGAATTTCCGTAGAGTCCCACGACCTTCAGGACAGTGAAAGAAACTTCCTGAAATAGTTTCTTGTAAATTATGTTTCCTTCTTTCCGACTGGCTACATCGTGGTTTTGGACCTTTCTGGAATATTGCGTGCAGTTTGGTTGGATGTAACACTCGAGCTTTTGATTTCATAAAACTGTAAATAACTGGGGTTTGGGATGTCTGAGAGAGAGAATGATTTATAAAGTTTGTTTGAGTTAAAGGATACGTTTCCGTGACGATTGGACCGGTGAATCTTCGGCTTGGAATAACGATTGTAAACTTGTCAGTGCGCCTTTCCTCTGTCTGGGTCTGATTCCATGAGAGAATAGAATCAACTCTTAGCATTCACCTCCGTCAGCGTTCTATCGCCACTGGTGTGGCATCAAATCAGTTTGAGTCTTCATCATAACAGAGAGAGAGAGAGAGAGAGAGAGAGAGAGAGAGAGAGAGAGAGACGGGAAAACGGGGGCGACCGATAGAGAGAGAAAGGTAGACTGAGACTTAAGGTTTTACCCAGTCTGTCTTTATTCCGACATATCCATCACGTTTTGCGAAAAAAAAAAAAAAGGTCTGGTGTAACGAAGCTAAATAAAAATCATTGGTTGTGTCACACGCAGACAGAATGTAGAGAATTTGGTCACCGTCTAGCCAGACAAATATATCTCATATATAAAAGAGATTGAAGCGAACAATAAAGATACAATTTAAACATGCCCATCGCTGTCAGTTTCTTTCCGTTTGAAATTCTCTTCATCATGATTACAGACAAGATAATGTTCCTAAAGGCTAGAAAGGCCTTTTTTGTTGTGAAATACCGCCATGCTCATGTTTCCCATGCACCACAAAAGGTTTTGGCGAATCGTGCGTCAGCATTTGGGTGAAACATTGCACTTGAGATTTTAAGAGGTCCAGGAAGGGAACACGAAATTACGCCTCAGGACAAAAGGATTTTGAATCGTGACAGTGGGCAAAATGTGATGTACCCGAGTGTGTGTGTGTGTGAGTGTGTGTGTGTGTGTGTGTGTGTGTGTGTGTGTGTGTGTGTGTGT
>CM031595.1:111544573-111549573 GCA_018398815.1 Conus ventricosus | reverse complement strand
GTTGGTTGGTGCTGTCTTTGTTTCCCTGTCTCTATTGTCTGTCAGTCTTGCTGTTTGTTTCTCTGTTTGTCTTTTTGTCTGTCTGTCTGTCCCCTCTCTCTCTCTCTCTCTCTCTCTCTTTCTCTCTCTCTCTCTCTCTCTCTCTCTCTCTCTCTCTCTCTCTCTCTCTCTCTCTCTCTCCACCCACCTCCCCCCTCCCCCCACAAAACAATAACGTGCATAACAAAGAGCAGGCCCGCGCGCATACACATACACACACTCTCTCTCTCTTTCTCTCACTCTCTCTCTCCTCTCTCTCTCTCTCTCTCTCTCTCTCTCTCTCTCTCTCTCCTTCTCTCTCTCTCTCTCTCTCTCTCCAAAATAACACACGTGTGCACTCGCATACACTTTTATGCACTCACTGACACACTTACACTCGCGCGCACGCGCACACACACGCACACACACAAACACACTGAAAATAACAATGCAACCAACAAGCAGTGAGTGTGTTGCCTGTGAGCTGAATTGTTAATGCAGTGGGTTTTCCTACCTTTGTTTCAGAAATGGAAACCCCTCTTCGATCAGGTAAGGGCTTCTTTTGTACTTTTTGTTGTCGGCATGTGTCGTAAACCCGCGCCTGCCTGCTTGGCTGCCCTTTATGCCATGCCGTATTGCACCTTTGTGGTGCTGGACCTGCTGTGGCTGTTGTTGTGGCCACCGTAGTTTTCCTTTTTTTTCTTTTTCTTTTTTTTCTTCTTTTTTTCTTTTTTGAATAGCTGTCTGATGTGTGTTAGTGACAGTGGACACAAACACACTCTCTCTCTCTCTCTCTCGCTCCTCTCTCTCTCTCTCTCTCTCTCACTCTCCTCTCTCTCTCTCTCGCTCTCTCTCTCTCTCTCTCTCTCTCTCTCTCTCTCCTCTCTCTCTCGCTCTCTCTCTCTCTCCCTCCCTCTGTGTGTGTGAGTGTGTGGTGCGTGTGTATGTGTGTGTGTGTGCGTGTGTGTGTGTGTGTGTGTGTGTGTGTGTGTGTGTGTGTGTGTGTGTGTGTGTGCTCATTCTTCAAGCCATTCGTTCCAGCGATCAGATTTCCTCACTTCATGTTTTCGACATGCTTCCATCTCTAACATCGCCCCCTCCGTAAGGTCGGGAGGGCTGCCAACACATGAGCGTCAACCAGTACGGTTCACTCGTGCAGCCTGTTCAGGAAAATCAGTATTGAAGGCCTGTACGTGGATTGTATGGTGGGAAAATAAGTGTGAAGGGATTAAAAGAAAGTCTGATAGGAATGATCTCTGATCATAAGTTGAAAACTTCTGCCGACCTTTGGAGCTCGCCATCAGACGCTGACCCTCACGGAGACCCATGCGTTCTGACCTCCGATAAAATATCGTATCCGGGTTACTGAACCGGGACTGGTTGTTTATTCGAATTGCGCGTGCGCAAAGGTTAAAATTCTGTTACGAAAGTTCGGACATGACATGGAGGTAAGATGTACAGAAATACATGGCTACGTATAAGGGTAAGAAGCCCAAACGCTCCGAAGTGGTTGGCGCCTATGCAAACAATATGATTTGATCGGATTAACTGTGTATATGATGCAGAAGGTGGAAAAGCTCTGGGCCTTTTTGTAAAGGAGAGGAAGAAACGGTGCGATTAAAGAAAGCAAGAAAGATGAGGAAAAAAAAATGCTAGCTTCTTTTTTTAATTGTTGCCGTTCTGTCGAATGCCTTTTTAATGGTTTTGTTGTTGTTATTGTTGATATCTATGTGAAGCAAAAATCATAATACCATCCACCGCAAAGCAGCGATTAGAAACGCGGATAGTTGGGATGGGTGCTTGAACGTTCGAGTCTCCATCAGAATGAAAGAGATGAAACTTATACAACACAGTCACTGATTCGACTGTCTTTTAAAAACCAGTTTCATCTTCCACACAAACTTAATAGGTGTTGCCTGTGAAGATCATAAAGGAAATCTTTCCCAATGATGTACCGCCATATTGATTTTATCACATGCTCCAAAAATAGTGACTGCCTGGTTGGTCCACAGAACGATCGTACTTCTCATTTTCCGCTGGCCGATTGTACACGTGGATACTTAAATGACTGTGATAGAAAACTATCCGCTGACTATCCAAGCCGACCGATATATACTTATTTATCATGCACGATGATATGTCGCTTGAAACTGCCTTTCGGGTTGTTCCTTATATGGTAAGTCTCGTGAAAGTTGTCTTCTCCTGGCCAAATGGTTGCTCCCAGTTTTAACTCGGACAACAGACAGGCTGGTTCACCCACATGCCGCGATTCATGGCGTCAGATTCAGAATCCTGAGGGAGAGCATGCATAATTAACAAATCGTGGTTTAGGACGGAGAAGGCGAGTTTGTTTAAATATGATGTAATATCAAAATAAAAGCACGGAAGTTTTCATTTTTTAAAAGAGTGCTGCGTGTGTGATTGGATCACGCAACGCCACAGTCACCGTAGTTCAGGAGTCCGACACCACACCCAAAACGTTGCCGCAGCTCTGGCATTAAAGCACCATCAAACTTTCATGGACACAAAAGAATCTGAGCTGCAACATCCATAAAGTAGGCGATGAAAGAAATGGAAGTCAGTGCAACGGCTTGTCAGTAGAAGCTGTCCGAGCCACTACACCCGACACGCAAATCACGTTGGGAGTACAGTCCTGAACAATACGATGACCAACCCTTCAGTCTTCACCCCATTAGCCCCAGCACGCACAGAAAACCAACAGCGGAAAGTGGATGCTCGCCGACAATATTTAGTTTTACAGTAAACGCTCTGTTTTTCAAAGAGGTGCTAAAATGACCTTGCTCGTTCATTTCCGTTGTCCTGGGTTGTTTTGTATCTTGCCTGAAGACGACCTAAGAGGTCGAAACGCGTCGTGTTTTGTCTTTTGATTCGTTTGTCTACGTTTTGTGGCGGTGCATTATCACTAACATTTCAAATTTGTTTCTACAAATTGATGTTGGGGCCCCCTTAGAAGAACAGAAAGAAGACGAAGAAGAAGAAACATTTATTTTGGCTCAAGAAAACTGAAGTCGTTCACTTTTTTTTTTTTTTTTGGAACATTGACATTTTGTCGTGCCAACTCACGTGACGAAGAGGCGTCTGCCGACTGGCTGTTATGCTGGCTAGGACAGAAAAAAAAGGAACGAGTTCTATTCAGAAAATATGCAGGCTAGGAAGTGTCCGCTTCGTAGCAAAGCTATTTTTCAAACTATCGCATAGCAAAACCGTTTTTCAAACTATCGCGTAGCAAAACCGTTTTTCAAACTATCGCGTAGCAAAACTGTTTTTCAAACTATCGTGTGCTAGGATAGGCGTGTATAGAATAAGATACTCGCTTTTTGCGCAACGTGTAGGGAATGCCTAAGACTTGGTGATGTCCTGGGGACCCAAAGCTGTGTGCAGTGTTCACGGCTGACAACACTCCACCATGGGCAGTGGCCAATGAACACTGACAGGACAGGACAAATATCATTACCTTCGCCAGCTTAGTGACACGTTGGCTGCAACACTTCAAAGAGCGATAGAATGTCAGTTCCCCCCCCCCCCCCCCCCCCCCTTCCCATTTTTTCACATTGTTTTCTCTTACTGTTGTTGGAGGTGGTCGGATTTTGCCTCGATTTTTTTTCTTCTTATTCTCCCACAATTTTAAAGGAGAGGACGGTGGGCAAAAAGTGTATATCAGTAGAAAAAGACAAACAGAAGTAAAAATCCGGAATCGATACAAGCAGGGCCCGAAAGCAGATCGGAAGCCCAGCGCGCTGTCCTGTCATTCCCCACACAGAGGAAGTTAAACCACACTCGGGTTTTTACTATGAGGAGCGAACTCTTGTTGTTTTACAGCACATCAGTGGACGCAGAACGCCAACTGAGATGAACGACAAGAGCCGTTTCTAACCTCTCGTAGAATCATATTCAGGCACAGAAACGGTCGACTTTTTCAATACAAGTCTGTTATCCCTGCAGGTGATTTACAAATTTGTCTTGGTTTAAACAAATCTTTAATCACAGGTACGTACTATGTTTACACAATACAAAGTGAGCAGCAACAAGCTGAACGCTTACAGTGTGCTCTGCAAAATGACAATACACAACTAATTTACCTGGCGGCGACAGTAACCCAAATATTACATTATTCATATGAAAACAATTGACAGTTTAAAGTTTATAAATCGCATGAAGAATACAAAAAGAGAACACCCCCCCCCACACACACACACACACACACACCACACACACACACACACACACCCCCTTCCAGAAAAAGAGAAAAAATAATGAAAAGAAATAAATAAATGTGTCTTCATATTACCGTTACGACAGTCCCGAAATGGAAATATGTCCACCTCCAACAAAACTCATAAATCACTCTCTTTCAGGCAATTGTTTTTTCTTATAGTCGAAAAGGCGTCAAGAATGAAACCCGTTATTATTGAAGGTTTGTAAAAGCAAAAGTTAGAGAATCATGGTGTAGCATAGCCGATCGAAATGCGTACAATATTCCATAAAGTTCGTAAACTTTGGCGTAGTATAGCCAGTCAAAAGGCATGGGGCATTCTGGGAACCATTTCTGGAAGTTTCTTATTCTTTTCGGAAGATCCTGGCGTTCTGAGTGCACATTTGGAATTATGAACATCCGTGTCACTGTGTATTCGTGATCTGGTAATTAAAAGTCACATGGGACAGTTCTTATAACTTTAAAAACTGAACTCCAGTACATTAATGCAGGGAAAGCTCACTTGTAACATTTTGTTTTTCATAATAACCAATCAACATGCATGGAACATTCTAGATACAGTTTCTCTGGAAGCTTTTTCCATTTTCTGGAAAGTTCTGATGCTTAGTAAACATCTGGAATTATTGCGTATATCTTTGGCGTTAATCTATCATGTAGTACGTGAACTTCACCTCGAGCAAATCTTTGAATTGTGTGAAACTGAACTATAGTTATTGATTTGAACCCCCCAACAATACAAAGCAAATCC
>CM031595.1:111534573-111542073 GCA_018398815.1 Conus ventricosus | reverse complement strand
CTTGCAGCCCATCTTCATGCGTTGTTACTGTGATGGTATCAGTGCAGTGTACGATGGGTCCCTGATCCCCACTGTCCAGACATGGCTGTCCCCATCTGTCACACCATCTGGGATAGATGAGGACTTCAACCTGAATGTAACTATTGGACTAGATTGTTATGTGATATATGAGTGAGAGTGAGGGAAGTCTGTGCGTCTCGGATGGGGTTTTCGCCTACCATTTATTGTATTTTACTTACTATGCATAATAAACTGATGAGAGGCTGAGCTCTCCACATTCATGCGAATATCAGTCCTTTTTTCCTTTTTTCCGGCGTTGAAAGGGTTTGGTCGGGTGTCAGGGTATTATGGCGTGGTGTTGTCCGTCAAAGGATAGTTTCAAGCGGTGTAATGATTGTAGAGCATGTTAATAAATCCTTTTCCAGGTAAGTCAGGGTATTATGGCGTGGTGTTGTCCGTCAAAGGATAGTTTCAAGCGGTGTAATGATTGTAGAGCATGTTAATAAATCCTTTTCCAGGTAAACTACACCATGTGAACATCGATTCTAGTTGTTGCTACGTATGTTAACTCTAGGGAAAGGATTTTTTTTACAGGTTCTGTTTGTTGCTAAGTCTGTTTGCCCAAGGAAAAGCGAAAACGTAGACGGGCTCTCGGGAGATCGTAGACCTCTGCCAAGACGGAGTAGCTCAGTGTCTCTTGCTATGCCTCCCAACCATCAGACACATCGAAGCCGTTCGTTGCAGACTGAATCCTCATTGTCTCGGCTACACTTTGGCGGTAGCTTCAGGGTCTTTGCTTAACTTGTCCCTTTGCAGTAACTCGGTAAATGTTCCCGATCCCCAAATAAATGTCATTTTTCTCACTGGATCCGAGTTTGAATCCGGATCAACATTTAATCGTTCATCCTGGACATCATTACATATAACAAAGCTGATTATTTTTCACGAGATCAAGGCGATACTTCTCGAATTTGAAGGGGGAAAAAAACACGAAAATGTGAAATGTTTCTCTGTCTCGCAAATATTAATGCAAGCGAAGAAAAAATTTGCAGATCCGTTTTTCGATCTAAATTCGCACCAAAAGTTAATGGGTCCGTCGTTGGGTCACATTCTATGTCTTCACCAAGTTTTGTTCAAACTGGGTTTCCGATTGTTGCTTGGTCTTGCCAAGACAAGAACAGAACAAAAGAGAACCTCATACACCGAGGTAATTATGACGTAAAGAAAGAGATAGTAGACCTGTTGAGCTGTTCGATTTCGCCGTATTCTGTACACATATTTGGCCAAAATATGAGGAATACGACCAACTGAAAAATTTGTCGGATAAAAATCTGGAGACGAAGTTCCTAAGCGGTAATTGCACTAGTGGTGTGTAACCATTGTGTTAGCGTGCAAGACGAAAGAGCGACAACTCTCGCTAACTCTCGCGTGCGAAATTACGTCTTGCTGCGTCTGTCTTTGTCGACAGGCCAATATGTTGGAACAGCAGGGGGGAACAAGAGGCTCTGAAATAAAGTCATTTGAATCGGGAGAAACAATTTCTACGGTAGGTACTAGAAGATCAGGTATCCCTCTCAAAACGACCCCCCCCCCCCCCCCTCCCTCACCCTCTCACCCCTTTCATCAGGCATCCCTATACCTTCTACCGTGTGATGGTAGATGAAAACCACACACGCGCACACACACTCAAGCGCGCGCGCGCCACACACACACACACACACACACACACACGCGCGCGCGCGCGCGCACGCGCGCACACACGCACGTACGCACGCACGCACACACACGCACGTACGCACGCACGCAGACCACACACACACACACACACACACACACACACACACACACACATACTTACAAATGTAGACTGGAACAAAACAGCAGAATGAAGGAAGGAAGAGGGAATTGAAGAAAGAAAAGAAGAGGACAGAGAGGACAGAAGTAAAGAAAAGAGAAGGGAGGAAATGCGAAGAAAGAAACAAACGAGAGAGAGAGATGTTAATGAAAACAAAGCTGCAAAAGAATCAATGAAAGGGGAAAAAAACAAATTGGTAAGGAAAGAAAGCAATACACATTTGATGAAGAAGAAACATGAAAAAGGCGTGACAAACGTGCAGAAAAGCAAACAATGCCAATGAGAAGGGCGGGGAGGGTAGGGGAAGGAGTGCTAAGGGTACGTGCGAGATAAGACGAATAAGAAACAAAGATAAAGGGAATAGAACTGTCCACAAATTTCAGTTTGTTTGTTTTCTTTCGTCTGTTCATCAGCGCATAAAAAAGCGGCAAATCCAGGTATCGATTTTTGAACGCAACGTACACATATATGCACGGTTATCTTAACAAATATTCAGTCCGCATGACTTTGTCGCACGTAGGAGAAAACTGGACAAAAATGTGAAAATGTATATAAACAAGATGAGTGTATGATTACCTTTATCACAGTGCTCAAAATCTGGACGTCTACTTACAGAAATTTAACGATATATGAACATTTCAGTTTTGCCCCTTTCTTCTTCTTCTTCTTCTTCTTCTTCTTCTTCTATTGTCTCATCGGTGGCTTTGCTTCCACGCCGCTTACTCCGGCTTCACTATCCACAACCACACCCACTTTGTCCTGTCGCGGTCCCAGCATCGGAGGTAATGGCGGGTACATATTGAAACAGTTCCCATGCAGCCTACTTTGTTTACAGGGCATGGAAAATACGAAATGTCAAAGTTTACATTACTGCAAAGTGTTAATTAATGACTCGTGAAAGTATATCACTTCTGTGAAAGTTATCAGTATTCGGCCGTAACTTCACGGAGTTAAAAACCAGTTGCGGCGTTGTATTGATTTGGCGTCAAATTTGTCCGCGTGTAAACAATCCATTCTGACGCCGGCGTCAAAGTTATGCTCGACCCACCAGGTCCATATGAAGGCAGTCTCCATGAACGTGCCAGTTCCGACGATTTGACACAAGTACACTTTTAGCATAGACATGGGGAGGAAATCGATGTTAGGGTAATGACGACAGCAGAGCAGGGCCCATATGTATTTTTTTCCAGGCTTTGTACAACAAGGTTCTATTCAATCCAGAAGGATATTTTACATATTTAGAAGCAATAACTGAGTATGCACACCTTATTGAAATACAAGCAGATGTGCGTCGTTTCTCTACAGGATGATATTTCTCTGAACTCAAAGATCAAATAAAACAGAGAAAAAAATAAACATATTAAAGAAAAATAGACACTGATACACAGCAAAACAAAAACATAAATATGTGTGTAGAAGCGTATACAAAAATCTCATGAGACCTTTTCTGCTACTTTTTTTTCTATTCTTGACGTATTACATTGAACAGAGAACATAGAGAGAAGAAAACATACCGATCATTTTACAACTGTAAGTCCATTAACAGGCACGTATAATTCGTCTTTCTTTTTTTAAGAAATGATTATCGATAAGGGTGATCGATAAGGGTGATCGATAAGGGTGGTCGATAAGGGTGGTCGATAAGGGTGGTCGATAAGGGTGATCGATAAGGGTGATCGATAAGGGTGATCGATAAGGGTGACGAAAACTATGCAATGAGTGTCATTCAGGTCTCACACTACAAGACGGAGCTGCCCTCTACGCCTACAGACAGAGCTGCCCTCTACGCCTACAGACAGAGCTGCCCTCTACGCCTACAGACAGAGCTGCCCTCTACGCCTACAGACGGAGCTGCCCTCTACGCCTACAGACGGAGCTGCCCTCTACGCCTACAGACGGAGCTGCCCTCTACGCCTACAGACGGAGCTGCCCTCTACGCCTACAGACGGAGCTGCCCTCTACGCCTATAGACGGAGCTGCCCTCTACGCCTACAGACGGAGCTGCCCTCTACGCCTACAGACAGAGCTGCCCTCTTACGCCTACAGACGGAGCTGCCCTCTACGCCTACAGACGGAGCTGCCCTCTACGCCTACAGACGGAGCTGCCCTCTACGCCTACAGACAGAGCTGCCCACTACGCCTACAGACGGAGCTGCCCTCTACGCCTACAGACGGAGCTGCTCTCTACGCATACTTTCATCAGTAATACATTACGGCGTCAGTCAGGCCCGAGGAAGACGGAGCTGCCCTCTACGCATACTTTCATCAGTAATACATTACGGCGTCAGTCAGGCCCGAGGAAGACGGAGCTGCCCTCTACGCATACTTTCATCAGTAATACATTACGGCGTCAGTCAGGCCCGAGGAAGACGGAGCTGCCCTCTACGCATACTTTCATCAGTAATACATCACGGCGTCAGTCAGGCCCGAGGAAGACGGAGCTGCCCTCTACGCATACTTTCATCAGTAATACATCACGGCGTCAGTCAGGCCCGAGGAAGACGGAGCTGCCCTCTGCGCATACTTTCATCAGTAATACATTACGGCGTCAGTCAGGCCCGAGGAAGACGGAGCTGCCCTCTACGCATACTTTCATCAGTAATACATTACGGCGTCAGTCAGGCCCGAGGAAGACAGAGCTGCCCTCTACGCATACTTTCATCAGTAATACATTACGGCGTCAGTCAGGCCCGAGGAAGACGGAGCTGCCCTCTACGCATACTTTCATCAGTAATACATTACGGCGTCAGTCAGGCCCGAGGAAGACGGAGCTGCCCTCTACGCATACTTTCAACAGTAATACATTACGGCGTCAGTCAGGCCCGAGGAATACAGACACCCGCAGTGCTAGTTAGAAAATTTGAGCAACACTCTCAGAGACGTATCCATCAAAATGCATGAAACTCAAATGTATGGTTCCAGTCTTCACTGGCATTTGAGGCCGTGGGCACTCGACTCTGGGTGGGTAAACGGCAATAAAATAAATGCTTCTGACCATACTCGAACCCACGACCTCTCGGCCAGTCGACCTTGACGCTAAACGCTGCACCGTCATAGCTGGTGGCTTACGTGTTTTGCCCCTTTTTGACCAAGGATATATTTTGGAACACTCGGGCTGTTTGACATTCTTTTGGTATCTGTGATAACTTTTTTTTTAAGAACTTTAGACTGTATTATCTGAAAGCTGTTTAAGCTCAGATTTCTGTCTGTGTGACCATTTCTGTTTTCTTTTGTTTTGTTTTAACTGGGGGAGTGGGAGGAGGGCATGGGGGCGGAATGAGTCGGGCATGTGCATTTGTGAAAGCTGTATTTGATAACAAAAGAAATATTGATTGTTTTGTTGTTGTTTTTCTTTATCGTTGTATGTTATCATCTTTTCCATGCTGCGAACCTCTTAGGTGGAGTTAGCGTGCCTGTTATCATTAATTCATTTATTCGTTCATTCATTCATTCATTCATTCATTATTGGACAACGTTAAACCAACTGAATGTAAAATGAGACAGGTGTACCAGCCCAGTACGTCGTTCCCATTTCGTGCTGAAACTTGAGAGGAAACCAAAACCAGTTCGAACACACGCACATTCTCAAGGTCACAGGCTTCCCTGAATGATGGTTGCAGTTTGACCCGTACCGGCGCGGGGAGATCCTGATCGAAGACTTCGCCTACCTGCTGCGTCACCCGGAGATCCGCGCCGAGATGGACGAGCACACGCTGAACGTGCTGCAGGTCAAGGCCAGCGAGCCCTGCCGGACCACCGTCAGCTACCAGGAGTTCGTCAACCTGGTCAGTCTTTCTTTCTTTCTTTCTTTCTTCCTTTCTGCGTACGCAGGCTGATACTCCTTGCGGACACTCCCTGTATAGACAGGCGGTGGAGTTTTGTGTGTATGACCGTTTTTTTATCCCGCCATTAAGGAAGCCATACTCCATCTTCGGGGAAGATGCATGCTATGTGTAGCGTGTCATCCATACCAACGGCCAAACGGGCCTTCTCTTCCGAAAGTTGGTGATGGGATTTTACGTGTGTGCAAGATGTTGTGCGTGCGTTTACACACGGAACCTCGGTTTATAGTCTTGTTCGAAGGACTGTATGGCGAATGGAGTCAGAACCAATGTTAAGTCCAAGGGAAAAATCCCCCTGTACCGAGGTTCGAACCCGCAACCCTAGGATCACGAGTCCGGCGCTCTACCAACTGAGCTGAAATACTACGCAGGTCACTCCACCCAGCCAGCTGTTCGGTAGGTTTTTTTCTGTTCTGTGGCTGAGCCTCCTCGGGTTTCTCTATAAGGGAGGCGACCGCTGCTGCTGCTGTCATGTAAAACTTTGATCGGGGTAATTGTTCGTGACGCTGTCTTGCTGGTTCGCTCTGTCTGTCTGTCTGTCTGTCTGTTTGTCTCTCGCCTTCTCTCTCTCTCTCTCTCTCTCTCTCTCTCTCTCTCTCTCTCTCTCTCTCTCTCTCTCTCTCTCTCTCTCTCTCTCTCTCTCTCTCTGTTTACCTTCATCTCGCAAATCCATCTAATTACACACCTATTTTAATTTTGTCTCATAGCCTGTTGAAAAACACTTACAAAAGTGTCTATTACTTACTATCTTTTGAAAAACAATTTAATGATGTAATATGTGAGGATCGATCTTGCTTCTCTTGCTTCCATCATTCTTGTCATACAGCTTATATGTTTCCTTAAAAAAAATCCCAAGCACGAAGTGAAATGTTTAGTATATTGTGAATGTATTTAACCGCCAATATATATTGTAAATGTCAATTTGAGCACAGTATAAGCCTAGGGCTTGTTGTTGCTCATTCATCCTGTCAATAATGAAGGTATTCTGTTCATTTGTTTCTGAAATAAAGTTATTTAAACCATACAGCTTATTGACAATATACAATACAAAATAAATTAAAATGGATTTATTGGTGTTCTTTTTACAGATTTTGAGAAAGCCGTTGATGAACTGATAAATCGTATTTCTATAAATCAAAACGAGATTCGATAAATCTTTATGTGATCTTTTCTGTCTGTTAGGAAACTGTCGGTTATCGTAAATAAACAAAGATCTAAACATTTCTATTACGTTTGGAGTACCACAGGGATCTGTCTTAGGGCCTTTTTTTTCGATGGCTACGTCAACGAACTACCTTGCTCTCTTAAATGTAATTGTGAAATGTTTGTAAAGGATATACCTGTTCATCCAAGTAGTAAGACGCCTGTAAATTTACAAAGAGACTTCATGATGACATTCAGAGACAAGTGGATTGGATCCAGCTAAAGCGTATGTCCGTAAGGTTTGAAATAAGATTGCATGTATGCACGCGCCTGACGAAAGAAGACAAAGCTACAGTTCAAACCATTATTGATTTGTGACAACAGAATTGTAGTATAGAAGTTGACCTGCATAAATTGTTTGGTGTCGTTATAATCAGAGATTTATCTTGGACTGACCCGCTCTGCATCCCTCGTCAAGTGTTTTTCTAGCAAAATATTTCCGGTAGCTGAAATAACAAATTTTGTTGATGTCCATTCCGGAAAGCTTTTCATTTGTCCTCGTGCTTGAATATGCTTTTAATCATATGGCACAGCTGCAGTGGCACTCACTTAAAACTGATTCATGGTATGTGTAAGAGCAGTAAAACAAAAACAAACCAA
>CM031595.1:111524573-111529573 GCA_018398815.1 Conus ventricosus | reverse complement strand
TAAGGGAGGGGTTCTTTAAGAGGAGGGAGTCTTTAAGAGGGGGGAGTCTTTAAAGGGAAGGAGCCTGTAAGGGGAGGGAGTCTTTAAGAGGAGGGAGTCTTTAAAGGGAAGGAGCCTGTAAGGGGAGGGAGTCTTTAAAGGGAAGGAGCCTGTAAGGGGAGGGAGTCTTTAAGAGGAGGGAGTCTTTAAAGGGAAGGAGCCTGTAAGGGAAGGGAGTCTTTAAGAGGGGGAGTCTTTAAGAGAAGGGAGTCTTTAGGAGGAGGGAGTCTTTAGAGGAAGGAGTCTTTAAGAGGAGGGAGTCTTTAAGAGGCGAGAGTCTGGAATGAGCCTGGCGGAATCTCAGCGAGCGGTGGAAGACAGGGACCAATGAAGGAGAGTGGTGGCCGGATCATGAGGGATGCCCAACGACACCAGACGATGTCAAGGGATAGGTAAAAAAAAAGGTAAAAAGTCTTTAAGGGGAGAAGATCTTTATAGGGAGGGATTCTTTAAGGGGAGATCTTTATAAGGAGATAGTCATTAAGGAGAAAAGATATTTATTGCGAGAGAGTTTTCAAGGAGAGAATGTATTGATAACGAGAGCGTCTTCAAGAGAAGAAGATCTTTATGGGGATGGAGTCTTTAAGGGGAGAAGATCTTTATATGGGCAGTCTTTAAGAGGAGAAGATCTTTATAGTGAGGGAGTCTTAAGAGGAGAAGATCTTTATAGTTGGGAGTCTTTAAGAGGAAAAATCTTTAAAGGGGGAATCTTTAAAGGGAGAAGATCTTTACAGGAGGGAATCTTTAAGGGGAGAAGATCTTTAAGGGGGGGGGGGTCTTTAAGGAGAGAATATATTTATAGGGAGTCTTGAAGGGAAGAAGATTTATAGGGAGGGATTCTACAAGGAGAGATCTTTATAGGGAGGGAGTCTATAAGGAGAGAAGACCTTTATAGGAAAGAGAGTCTATAAGGAGACAGGACCTTTATAGGGAGGGAGTCTATAAGGAGAGAAGACCTTTATAGCGAGGGGGTGTATAAGGAGAGAAGATCTTTATAGGGAGAAAGTCTTTAAGGATAGAAGATCTTTATAAGGATGAAGTCTTTCAAGAGAGAAGATCTTTATAGGGAGAGTCTAAAAGGGAAGAAGATCTTTATAGTGAGGGAGTCTTTTAAGGAGAGAAGATCTTTATAGAAAGGAAGTCTTTAAGGGGAGAAAATCTTTATAGGGAGAGAGTCTTAAAGGAGAGAAGATTTTTATAAGGAGGAAGTCTCTGAGGAGAGAAGATGTTTATAGGGAGGGAGTCTTTAAAGGGGGAAGATCTTTATAGGGACAGAATCTTTAAGGAGGGAAGATCTTTATAGAGAGGGAGTCTTTAAGGAGGAAGATCCTTATAGGAAGTCTTCAAGGAGAGAAGATCTTTATAGGGAGGAAGTCTCTTTAACGAGAGGAGAACCTTATAGGGAGGGAGTCTTTAAGAAGAGATCTTTGCAGGGAGAGAGTCTTTAAAAGAAGAAGATGTTTAAAGGGATGCAGTCTTTAAGGGGAGAAGATCTTTACTGGGAGAGAGTCTTTAAAGGGATAAGAGATTTATAAGGAGGGAGTCCTTGAGAGTAGAAGATCTTTATAGGGAGGGAGTCTTTGAGGAGAGATGATCTTTATCGAGAGGGAGTCTTTAAGGGGGGAGATCTTTATAGGGAGGGAGTCTTTAAGGGAAGAATATCTTTAAATGGAAGGAGTCTTTAAGGGAAGAAGATCTTTATAGAAAGGGAGCCTGTAAGGAGAGAAGATCTTTATAGGGAGGGAGTCTTTAAGGGGAGAAGATCTTTATAGGGAGTGAGTCTTTATGGGGGAGACGATCTTTATAGGGAGGGAATCTTTTTGGAGAGAAGATCTTTAAAGAGAGGGAGTCTTTATGAAGAGAATATCTTTATATGGAGGTAGTCTTTATGGAGAGATCTTCATAGGGAGGGAGTCTTTATGGAGAGATCTTTATAGGGAGGGAGTCTTTATGGAGAGAAGATGTTTATAGGGAGTCTTTAAAGGGGGGAAGATCTTTATAGGGAGAGAGTCTTTAAGGGGAGAAGATCTTTATAGGGAGGGAATCTTTATGGAGAGACGATTATTTATAGGGAGGGAGTCTTTATGAAGAGAATATCTTTATAGGGAATGAGTCTTTATGGAGAGAAGATCTTTATAGGGAGGGAGTATTTATGAAGAGAATATCTTTATATGGAGGGGCTCTTTATGAGAGATCTTTATAGGAAGGGAGTCTTTAAAGAGAGAAGATATTTATAGGGAGGGAGTCTTTAAGGGAGAAGATCTTTATAGGGAGAGAGTCTTTAAGGGGCGAAGATATGTATAGGGAGGGAGTCTTTATGGAGAGAAGATCTTTTTAGGGAGGGAGTCTTTATGAAGAGAATATCTTTATATGGAGGGAGTCTTTATGGAGAGATCTTTATAGGGAGGGAGTCTTTATGGAGAGAAGATCTTTATAGGGAGGGAGTCTTTAAAGGGGGAGAGATTTATAGGAGGGAATCTTGCAGAGGATGTCTTTATAAAGATTTTAAGTGGAAGAGGCCTACATATCGAGGGTGTCTTTAAGGAGAGGAGATCTTTATAGAAAGGGGGCCTTTAAAGGGAGATCTTTATAAGGAGTCTTTAAGGGGGGGGGGTCTATAAAAGGATTATTTGTTGGGGAGAGTGGGATTAAAGGGACTGAGGTTTTGAAGGGAGGGACTCTTTACAACAAACAAGTCTTTAAAGGGAAGTATTCTTCCAAAGGGGAGGAGGGGGAGGGGAGGGTGCTGTTTATTTGGAAGTTTAGGATTATGATATGAGCTGACAGTTGCTTCCAGCACAAGCAAATGAACTCTGGAACAAAAGAAGTAACAAAACTGTGCACAGCCACGACGATATTTATGATCAGTTATTCCAGAACTGAAAGAAACGTTTCGTCTTCAGAATCCAATGGGTACATCTCCCGACTTGCGTGCCAACTATCTACACGGCGGAATAGCGATCTGTTATTATTAACTGATTGATTTTGCCTGCATTAGACGGGAGTCAGGGGGTTTCGCCAGGACGACCTACTGCATGAACATTGGAACGATCTTCCGAACCATACCGCTGATACGTATCATCCACTATGTCTGCGTCTTCAATGCCAGTTATGTGGCTAGAGTTATCACAGGCGCGCCTGTGTGTGTGTGTGTGTGTGTGTGTGTGTGTGTGGGTGGGTGGGTAGATGCTTCATTATTTTATTTTTCATGCTGGCATGTGAGATTGATGTGCACTAATCTAGTTCGCTGTTCTTCCTTTACTCATACTTACTGCAGCACAATGGTCCATGACTTCTCTCCAGTCCCCCACCCCCACCCCTCTCCGCCCCCTCCCTGCGCTTCAGACAGTTATACCGTCACATCTACGCGGGCTGGAAATCTATGGATGTCGACTATTCTTGGCAGAAAGCGCCATGACCTCTGAAATCAGTTTCTCTGCTTCTGCACAGTTACCGAGTCGCTTGTTTTATTCACGAAATGCTCTCTGTTGATGTTCAATGATTCAACAACTGAAAGTTTAATTGGATGACATGTTGTTTTATGTATTCATGTCAAACATATTTCCAGGCTTGTTTCATGTTTTCGCCAGCAGTAATGTGCATCATGGGACATGAATGGCAGTCGATGTCGTGGGGAAAAATATATTTCACGATAACAAAATGCTATTGGAGACTTCCACCGTGGAAATTTGTACCTCACCTGTTCCTCTTACATTGGTTTCATGGAACTGCAATGATAACTCTCTACAATTTAGCCAGTGCTGCTTTAGAAAAAGAAATGCTTGCATTACATACTCAGCTCACACTCCATTGCCTTTGGTGCTCCTCATGTGTATTCCCATATATGAACAACTTCACCCGATCTCACGTGTGAGCATCTCCTATCAGTAGTTTGTGGTTCAGAGCCGGGGGACCTTCAGGCCGTTCTCAACTGGTTGAATTTTTTATATCCGGACAAGATGGTTTTGTCACGTGACCTCGGCGATGTCAATAATCCTCATTTTCATCGCGTAATTTTTTTAGGCCAAGATCCAAGAACTTCGAGTCACGCGTATTCCGCAGATCCCAGGATCTTAGACGACAAAGGACTGTTGAGCATCTCTTGGAACTTCCCCGAGTAAGGGGCAAAGGGAGGTAATTTACACGTTCGAGTCTTAAGTTATCATCGCATTTGGTACGGCGATAAAGTCTAAGTTCAAAGTATTTTGAAAATGAAAAAGTGAACTTCTGGAGAGATTGCTGAAATCGATTTTGAAGCCTGTTCACAACAAGACCACTCTCAGAAGGCTTAACGACTCCATCCCAGTCAAGCACCAACGAGCAGTATGTTGCAAGGGGTAGAATATTTCCATCAAGACAAACAAGGATCTGTGCGAACAAGATCCTGTGGATCGTCGACTTCAAGAGAGAGGGAAACCAAGGGGTCATCGTAAGCCCCACGATCTGGTTACGCGGACTATTTATTGTTCGTTTAATGATAAACCCTGCCTTAACCGAATGACCCACGTGTGATGCGTCCCGGTTCATAACATACTAACGCTTCTTTCCCACTGGCCGTGGTCGATGATCGATTCGCTCTGTGTGTACGTACATATAACTTGATCCTTGCACGCAGCCTGTGATGGTAGTCTTCTTTTGTGTGGTGTCTGTGTGTGTGGGGGTGTGTTGCTGGCTTTAACTCGTGTGTGTATGTGTGTGTGTGTGTGTGTGTGTGGTGTGTGTGTGTGTGTGTGTGTGTGTGTGTGTGTGTGTGTGTGTTACTGGCTTTTAGCACTGTGTGGTAAGTCTGTGTGGTGTGTGTGTGTGTGTGTGTGTGTGTTGTGTGTGTGTGGTGTGTGTGTGTGTGTGTGTGTGTCCCTTGTAATTTCTTATTTGTGCGAGTCTGATGTCCTTTTGTTTCTGTCCATCTTCCGTGCAACACCCCCTCATCTTCGTATCCTCCCCCCCCAACTACCTCCCTT
>CM031595.1:111512073-111514573 GCA_018398815.1 Conus ventricosus | reverse complement strand
ATTATTATTATTAATTATCATTATTATTATTATTATTATTATTATTATCATTATTATGATCATTGTTGTTATTATTATCATTATTAACAATAGCTGTATGCATCAGTGTCAGTGTGCTGCTATCACTGTTGAAAGATACCTTAACTCCTTCCTCCCATCAGTTCCCCCCTCTCTGTCACTTTCTGATTCCCCACCTCTTGCTGTGTGTCCTGTCTGTGTCCCTCCAGGCATCATACCACTACTGTGTCCCTCCAGGCATCATACCACTACTGTGTCCCTCCAGGCATCATACCACTACTGTGTCCCTCCAGGCATCATACCACTACTGTGTCCCTCCAGGCATCATACCACTACTGTGTCCCTCCAGGCATCATACCACTACTGTGTCCCCCCAGTGCCGTGGAGCGGTGGTATAGGCTCATTTCTGGCCATAAATTGTGCACATTTGTCAGGCAGGAAATGTGACTGGCTTCACAACAGCTACTTCAGGCACGCACGCACGCAGACACACACACACACACACACACACACACACACACACACACACACCAAGCTATGATCCCGTGGGGGGGGGGGGGGAGACAGATTTCGTTTCCTTGACAATTGCAGGAATCGCTGGAAATTACGAGTGCAACTCTTTGTGATCGAGTCTTGAGAGAGAGAGAGAGAGAGAGAGAGAGAGAGAGAGAGAGAGAGAGAGAGAGAGAGAGAGAGAGACAAGACAAGACAAGACAAGACAAGTAGGGTCAACAATGCAAAGAAAGCTAAGGAAACAAAAGAAGCATGCAGAAAATGACAAAAACTACAATACGATACGCAAAAAAAAAGAGTAAAATATGAGAGAGAGAGAGAGAGAGAGAGAGAGAGAGAGAGAGAGAGAGAGAGAGAGAGAGAGAGATGCTGCCTAGCTCTTAAGATCTGTCTCCGAAATTCGTGGTTACATTCCTTCGCGTGTTGCATGATTATCATGTGATGACAACAATCATTTGCTCCAATTCCTAATATCTCACGGCGTGAACTAATCTGCTAACCGCCAAATCCTCTGATTTTCTGTCTTTTTTGTTTTCTTTTCTTCTTTTTTTTTTCTTTTTTTTCTTCTTCTTTGAACTGAGGCCGTTACCATATTACAGATATCTTATGTAGGAAGGGAGGCAGCAAGGGAAGAGGGCTGAATCCAGCAGCAAAGATGACAGATAAGTGCATGTTTGTGATGTCGCTAACGGGAATCACCATCACTAACGGCTACAAAGTGTTCGACTACCTAAATCTGACGTCAAACTGACCATGACTCAGTCCAGAGCTGTTTGTTTGTTTGTTTGTTTGGAGCATCAAATCGATTTGATCGCGACAAAACAGAACAAAAGAAATATGAAGAAATAAAAGCTTAATCAGAAAATTCATATTTGCAACGTTCTTGGGTTTTTTTTCGTTGGTTCTTTTTTGTTTGTTTGTTTTGCGTTTAAGCTTATTTTGTTTTGGATTAAAAAAAATAGACATGGAAAATTAAGCAGTTCTAAGCTAAATCCTGAATAACTTTTGTACACGTTAGTGATGGTGGGTTAGTTGTTCTTTCTGCGCGCGCGATTCGGTTTGCGTCCTTGCGTCGTTTCCGACGGAACCCGATAGCGACAACACACACGTTACAAACTTTTTTTTTTTTATTTCCGCCTCATCACACACAGCACTTTTTTTTCTCTCTTTTTTGTTGTTGTTGTTTTGTTTTGTTTTTGTTTTTGAAGCGCTGTAAATCAGTGAAAATCAGTGCATAACTTGCATACGGTACTGTCTCTGCCTGATTTTACTTCTTTTTCCATCCTCTCCCCCCCCCCTCTCCCCCCCCTCTCCCCCCCCCCCCCCCCCCCCCCCCCCCCCCCTCTCTCTCTCTCTCTCTCCACCCTCTCTCTCAGAAAGAATACTGATAATAGATGAATAAATAGATCAATTAATTAATTGATCAATTAATTTGTTAGATAAAAAAAAATGAAATAAAAGTACGTGTGTGGGGGATTAGTGGGTAAGTGTGGGGTTCAATGGGTGGGTGGGTTTGGGCGTGGGTGCATGTTTGTGTGGGTATGTGTTGGTCTGAGTGTGTGTGTGTTTTTTTTCTATATGGGGGCCTAGGTGTCAGTACTGTATGTGTATGGTTAGGTTACTGTAGGTATGGAGGAGTGGGAGTATTGGATGATTTTTGTTGTCTTTAATGATTTTGTAAGTTTGTTGTTTTTTTTAAAGAAAACATGAAGGTCTGTTTCCCTTTTAAGGTTTTTTTTTTCCTAGCTTTTTTTTTAGTTTGGAAAATAAGCCTTTTTAACCCAACGTGTCAAAAAGTACGAAAGACTTTTCAATCCATGGTTTTCAATATTACAAAAGTTTTTAAAAGGATGTCTCAGATTATAAACCGCGTCTTAGCTCAAGGTTTCTAGCACTGTAAAAAGGTTGTTAAACCCAGGGTTTCTCGTGTTATTTTAAAGAGAAAAAGCTTTTTTTTCACGCAGTGTTT
>CM031595.1:111499573-111504573 GCA_018398815.1 Conus ventricosus | reverse complement strand
TCCCTTAGAGGACCACACGTTCCATCCCTACTCATCACAAATGGTCTGATCCCCCTCAACTCCATGGAAGTTAGCTTGTGGATTCAGTCTTTTTTCCGTTTACGATCCTCTTAATCTTTGAAACAAGCGAGATAACTGTGCTGTTTTTTTGGGCTGGGAGAGTGAGGGTTCCTTCTCCTATTGTGAGTGTCAGATGACATTACTGATTATGGTGTATGGGTGAGAAGTAAGAGACGGGACAAAATTAGAAAATATTTCCTCTCTCACTTCTAACCTTTAAAAACGTTTTCCTGTTTGTGCGGATGATGAAATGAGAAACTAGGTTGTTAAACTTTGTGCTCGTTTATTTTCCTTTTTTTTTTTATGTTTCTTTTATTTACATATGAATTGATATACACATTAAATAATTATACCGGACAGAGCAAAATGCTGCGTTCTGTAAAAAAGAAAATTCTAAGTAATTAATCTAAAAAAGAAAAAGACATCGATTTACTTTTGGTGCTAGAGACCTGATTTTTTTTTTTTTTTTTTTAATTTACTACGACTGTCTCTTCCTCCTTCTTGTACTTCATGTTCTTTTCGTTCTTTTTCTCTTCTTCTTGTGTGTGAGAGACGGACACATAAATACGAATGCGCTCTGATCGCTTAGTGATTTTCTCGGTTATTTCCATGTAGAACTCTCCTCTCTCGGCGAGCAGCTCTATTCCGGTAGAAGTGAACACAGTGACAGCGGACGAGCCCGAGCCCACTCCCCGCTGCCTGCCCATGCCAGAGAGGATGTCAAATAGAAAGTATGTTATTCCCTCCTGTCGTGAATCATCCTTTGGTCTGTGTGTGACCGAGTTCTGTGTCGAACACAATACATGCTACCGTCGTGTGTTTTGTCCCTAACGGCCACAAGACATGGCTCGTCGTATACATTGTGCACCAAAAAGCACTACAACTGGTGAAAAGTGAGATTTAAGATATGTAAATGATAAACAATTGCCCCCGTGTCTTTTGTTGTTTTTTCCTCGTACGGTTGACGATGTTAGGAAATCTGCAAGGGAGGTAATCAGTGTCTGCTCAGGCTGCGCAAGACTATCCCCGCTGTTTTCATGAGAAAGATGCCTCTTATGGGCACACCCAAAGACATTTTTGCACTCTCAGTCAAGTTAAACAAAGGTGCGGTTGTCGTCACGCACGGTCGGTATTCCGCTCAGTATCCTGGCTGCGATTCACGCGCGCACCGAAGCAAACTAGAGCAAGTGGTAAAGTACATGGCTGGCTGAAAAAATCTACCTGGTAGTATTCGTGAAAATTTGTTGCAGTCGACTGTCCAGATCTCTCGGCATGACCCCTAAAATCAGAAAAGGTCAACTCGATTTGCAATGGAAAGACTGTCTTTATCTTCCCAAGGTTCTTACTGCATTTCCTCCCATGTGGCATTTTAGAGTTCTCCTCATTGGAAATGAGTTTAGATGTTTTCTTTGTAAGAATTTAAAATGATGCATTTTCATCTCTCTCTCTCTCTCTCTCTCTCTCTCTCTCTCTCTCTTGAGGATGGGAAGGGGAAGAGAGGGCACACACACACACACACACACACACACACACACACACACACACACGCGCGCACCGAAGCAAACTAGAGCAAATGGTAAAGTACATGGCTGACTGAAAAAATCTACCTGGTAGTATTCGTGAAAATTTGTTGCAGGCAACAAGGGAAAGTTCTAGTTTTAAGGCGCAACGCAATAAAGTAATTCTTGTGAGAAAGATATTGTCAAAAGTATTATTTTAGTGATCTAATTTCTTCTTTAAAACAACAACAAAAGCAAAATCCACCTGGAAAGCATTCATGAATTTTCTGAGAGGGGGGGGGGGGTGTGGAGGGAGAGGGGAATCAGCATCACATGTTCCTCCTGAAACAGATCTGTCATCCGAAAAAGCTCAGTTGGTAGAGCGCCGGACTCGTGATCCTGGGGTCGCGGGTTCGAATCTCCGCCGGGCCGTTTCGGTACAGGGGAATTTTTCCCTCGGAGTTAACATTGGTTCTGACTCCATTTCCATACAGTCCTTCGAATGAGACTATAATCCGAGGTTTCGTGTGTGAACGAACGCATAACACCTTGCACACACGTCAAATCCCATCACCAACTTTCGGAAGAGAAGGCCAGTTTGGCCGTTGGTATGGATGACACGTTACACATAGCATGCACCCTGCGTTGAGAAATGGAAAGAATGAAGGAAGTAAGGATATAGAGTGAACGATATGGGACGATATTGACTGGATGACACTGGAAACGTCTGAATGAAGCGCCAGCTGCAGCTCTTCAGTCGGCACTACCCAGGTAGGCAGCCCGTTATGTAAACGAGGGTGGATTGTAAAGCGCTTTGCTTGGTCTCTAGCCGAGAATAGGCGGTATATAAGTATTCATTATTGTTATTATTAATATTCACCTTTCAACAGTATGAGGGATAAACCATTTTAAGGCTGACTATTCAAAACAAACAATATAATCATTTGTCATGATCAAAGCAATATTGTGGATCCCATCATGAACAATCAAAACTGAATTTCAGTATTTAAACATTATGAAGTGTACAGGCAAATAACCGTACACTGTGATTACAATATCGCTGCAATATTGATAACATTTTTTTTTTTAACAGTACAATTACACTTTACTACAACACAGTCACACCGCACCACATTAAAACGCAGTACATTACAGTTCATCGCAAACGCAGTACATCACGCTACATCACAACGCAACACATTACAACTCTTTACAAAGCAATCAGCAAACCTCATTCTACCACAACACACATCACCTTCTTACAACGCAATTACGCCTCAATGATCACAACGCTATTGTACTTCTGTTATAGCGCAGTTACACCACACTACGTACACGTCACTACTTGATGGACGACTGGTGGGGGTGGGGGGGTGGGGTGTCTTTTTTGTGTTTTTTTTTTAATTTTTTTTTTTTTTTGTCTCCTCCTTTTTAGATTACACCGGAGGTGGTGATCTAAATGTATGGCCTACCGGGTGAGACAATATACGGAGATCCCGCATGCGACATGCATTTAGCACAGCAAGATTTTAAAGAAACCCTGCAGCAACAAGGTAAATGTACGGAGATCCCGCATGCGACATGCATCCTCCCCCCCCCCCCCCCCCCCACATTTTATTCAATTAATAAGAGAGCTTACATGTGCACAAAAAGAAGACAGTGTGCGGAGATGTTCGCACATTCATAATAGGCATATCCATGCATGGCAAATATAAATCGTAATATAAAGCCTAATATCTATTCAGTTCCTCTTTGTAGCCTAGCTGGCTATGAGGGGTCAAATCGGAGGTTTCATCTTGTCATGATAAAATTCTTACAATGTTAAGAAGAAGAAAAAAGAGGGGAAAAAAGCAAACTCTGCTTTATGTTTTTTCCCTTCAAATCAGCATAATAACTTACTGCCTGGTGTCATGCACGTGTTGGATCGGCACAGGCACCAGGCGCTTCGAGAGCGTTCGGGCAGCAGCGCAGCGTCTTCATTACCGGGTTGCCTCATGACGACGTAATTTCTCTCTCTCTCTCTCTCTCTCTCTCTCTCTCTCTCTCTCTCTCTCTCTCTCTCTCTCTCTCTCTCCTTTTTCGTGAGAATTAAATCTCATTCCATCTCAAAAATATTTTCCAATGCATATATGTAAGCCTCATTAAACACACACACACACACACACACACACACACACATTTAGTTAATCTTACAACGTTTTTGTCATCAATGTTCATTTTCTTGATAAACATTAAATATTGCTTAAACAATTAACACGATAATATTTTTTTTTAATTTATTTGCGCATGCTATATCCGAGTATCTCACTTATTTTTGTAACCTTTGCATCAATAAAAAAAATTTTCACGGGCTTTGAAGAATGCCAAACTACTTCTACTCTTTGAATTTGGTGATCCAAATGATATGGGAAAAAATCTATAGACCACTATCAATTTCGTCTACACCGTGTAAACCTCTCGAAAGGTATCTTAAACATAATTTCCAGTTACATTTAGGTCAACATGATTAATTTCATCCAAACCAAAGCGGATTAAGAATCATTTCTGTCATCCAGTACTAACAGGTCTGGCAAAACAATTATATGTAAACAATAATAATTATCTATTCACAGGGATAGTTTTTGTTTACTTTGACAAAGCCTTTGATGTTTAGTCCGCAATTTTCTTTCTTTTTTTTTTAAATAATCGGGTAACGCATGGTTTATACAGAGAATTTCTTGGACTTGAATCATCTGTCATGTGCAAAAGGAGACAATTAGTTTTAAAAGCTTTGGAAACGCCCTCTTTCTCGGCAGTAAAATGCGGTGTTCCTCGCGTATCAGTCTTGGGTCCAGTTTTATTTTTCTGTGTATATTCATCATCTTCCTTAACTCTTTCTTCCTCATTTGGACTCTGTGCCGGATAATACGACTCTTCACAACAGAGGTAAAAATGCAAATTCAGCGTGTGCAGTGACGTGCAAAAATATGTTGATAGCCGTGTCAATGTAGCGTTATAGGGCCCTTCATTTTTTTTTAATCTAAGTTTTTATTGGTTTCAACAAAATAAAAACGTTGAAACATTAAAACTAAATTGCCATAATCGAAATTCCAAAACAAAGTTTGAGGGAAAAAATATTCCTACAAATTGCATGGTCTCACTATTTAAAAAAAAAAAAAAATCTGTCTTGGCCTAATCATGTTTTTCTGCTTTATCTCGGAAGATCTGAAAATAAATATTTTTCAGCGAAACAGCATTAAACATTCACTCGACCAACATGCTCAGAAGTTAGTTTTCCATGCAGCAGACAATGCGATGTTGACAGTGCTGTAACATGTTGAGACTTCCATGCAGCAGACAATGCGATGTTGACAGTGCTGTAACATGTTGAGACTTGGCCAGTCAAAGGTGCATAAAACAACTTGAACGCTTGTACAGACGTTCTCTGAAACTTATATTTCT
>CM031595.1:111492073-111494573 GCA_018398815.1 Conus ventricosus | reverse complement strand
TATGGAGACAGATTTCACGGTAAACAAACAAAGTAAGTAACTAACTAACAAACAACCTTCTGTTTCTTAACCTGAGTTTGGAAACTATGTGGAAACTGTTATCACGGTATAGTAAAAGAAGCTTCCCTTTCTTACCGTGAGCCCAGTGACTATATAGAGTCTGGAACAAACCAACCAGGCCTTTATGACCTTCACCTTAGCAACAGCGTGCTGTCATGTATTACCGTAATGGACCCACAACCCTTTCATGCCTTAGTAAATGTATCGAATCGAGTATCACGGTTATAAACCGACCAAGCCATTATTACCTTCAGCTCAGGAACTGAATGAAGTTAGGCATCACTATAATAAAACAGCCAACCCCATATTCTTTTCTTCTTTTTTTAATCGCAGGAACACTAAGGAATCATCAGTCCCAGTAATAAAACCACCCGACTCTTTATTACCATCTGTATGGAGTCCCTTTACTACACTAAGCCCATTATTTGTATGGATTCTGCATGCTTCCACAACCAACCAACTCTTTATGACCCTCAATGCATTTTCTCGAAGTTAGACACCATACCAATGAACCAGCCAACCCTTCGTTACCCTCAGTGCATTATATCGGAGTCAGACACCACAGTAATGATGAACTAACCAACCCTTAATTACCCTCAATGCATTATCTCGGAGTTAGACACCACAGCAATGAACCAGCCAACCCTTTATTACCCTCAATGCATTATCTCGGAGTTAGACACCACAGCAATGAACCAGCCAACCCTTTATTACTCTCAATGCATTATCTCGGAGTTAGACACTACAACAATGAACCAGCCAACCCTTTATTACCTACCCTCAATGCATTATCTCGGAGTTAGATACCACAACAGTGAACCAGACAACCCTTTATTACCCTCAGTGCATATCTTGTAGTCAGACACCACAGTAATGAAGCAACCAACCCTTAGTTACCATCAATGCATTATTTCGGAGTCAGACACCACAGTAATGAACTAACCAACCCTTAATTACCCTCAGCGCATTATCTCGGAGTCAGACACCACAGTAATGAAGCAACCAACCCTTAGTTACAATCAATGCACTGTCTCAAGAGTCAGATGCCACAACAGTGAACCAACCAGCCAATCCTTTATCTCTCTCAGAGCATCATCTTGGAGTCAAACACCACAGTAATGAATCAGCCAACTCTTTATTACCCTCAGTGCGTTATCTCTGAGTCAGAAGATACCACAGTAATGCTCCAACCAATCCTTTATTACCTTCAGCGCTTTATCTGTACAGAGTTTAAAATACCCCAGTAATAAAACCAGCCAACCCTTGATAAATCTTCAGCTTCGTAACCGTGCAAAAAACTGGTGCCAGAGTCATAAATCAATCAACCTTGACCCTTTATTACTTAAACGTCAGACTGTAGCGCCAGCCAGTAAGGCGGCCCGCCCGTTATATGAACGAGAGAGTGTGTGGATTGTAAAGCGCTTACTTAGTAGAGCTTGGTCTCTCTAACTGAGGATAGACGCTGTTGAGTATATTTTTACTTAATTGAGTGTCCGATCCAGCAGACGAAAGCCCTCGAAGCAGGCGATAGGAATGGTTGTCTTTTCAAGATGGATTCAATGGGTCCCATATGCTGCTAATGAATAGTTTAATTAATATTTATTATATATTTCCCGGTTTTTCGTTCTCATGATCTTTTTCCCCTGTTCATCCCCCACCCCCTTTTCTTTTAGTTTGTTTGTTTTGTGTTATGTTATCTGTGCCAATGTTTGTTTTGTGTTATTGTGCATGTTGGCTGTGCCATGTTTGTTTTGTGTTATGTTATCTGTGCCAAGTCCATTATTGTAATGACGGAGGAATAGTTATTATGCACTATTTTCCCCCACCACTAAAATGTTTAACTGTAGATAGATAGATAATAGAAGATAGCAGTAATGTTGAACAATTTAACAATGGGAGAAACAAGTGCAGAATAACAATTTCTCCATCATATTCATGACTTCGCAAAGATCAGAAAAAAGGCGGGGGGGGGGGATAACGATAATCAGAATATAAAACGAAGAGGAAATATATTACAATTATGAATTCCTTCACAAGGAGGCTATGGAGACCATCGTAACCCATATTAAAGACAGAATTATTCATATTTGCCTGCTCCTAGTCCAATCGTCGTCTGGATCGGAGTCGTTAGGAAGACGCGGCTGATTGCTTTTGTGATCCCTTGGCATCAAATGGAGATATACTGCGGTTTACAATTATGTGGTGTTCTAACCACCAAGGGTTTAAAAACGAAATCCAACAGCACCCCAAAGCAGCCGGAGAAGTGTGGAAAAGGTTAAACGAAAAGGAAGTGGTAAGGAAATAAGTTTCTGAAAAACTAAAACCATTATGTAAACAGTATAAACGTAGGGGATAATCTTCGAGCCTATGCTCGAGGATCCATTCTAGGATACAAGGGAGGTAAAAAGGTGTGAACAGTCAAGAGTAGTCAGCTCTGATG
>CM031595.1:111477073-111487073 GCA_018398815.1 Conus ventricosus | reverse complement strand
ACAGAACGAGACTGACACTGACACTGACAGTCACTAAATGCCGTCAACATAGATGGTCCTGGTGGCACGGAGGACATTTGACGATAAACATTCGGCGACATTCCAGTGAAACAAAACCATACGTAGGTACCCAGTGCTGGGCTGTAAACAGCATGGCTGCATTCTGTGTTTCTTTCAGGATCTTTAGGGACCTCCGTGTTCGACATGAATGCCTTCCTTGTTGGTGCCTCGGGCGGGGTGTACGCTCTTCTGGCAGCACATCTCGCTAATATCTTGTTGGTGAGTGCAGTGTGGCAGGTAGGGGGGGGTGGGGGGGGTATATGCAGCACATCTCACAAATATCTTGTTGGTGAGTGCAGTGTGGCAGGTAGGGGGGGGGGGGGGGGTTATATGCAGCACATCTCACAATATCTTGTTGGTGAGTGCAGTGTGGCAGGTAGGGGGGGGGGGGGGGAATGCAGCATCTCGCTATTCTTGTTGGTGAGCGCAGTGTGGCAGGTTAGGGGGGGGGGGGGGGGTTATATGCGCACATCTCACAAATATCTTGTTGGTGAGTGCAGTGTGGCAGGTGGGGGGGGGGGTTATATGCAGCACATCTCACAATATCTTGTTGGTGAGCGCAGTGTGGCAGGTAGGGGTGTTTAGGTGCAGCATGTGGCGTGTATGGTAAGCGTTGCTCTGTTGTGTGTGTGGTGTGTGTGTGTGTGTGAGTGTGTGTGTGTGTGTGTGTGTGCTCGTGCGCACGCGTGTGTGTGTGTGTGTGTGTCTGCTCGTGCGCACGCGCGTGTGTGTGTGTGTGGTGTGTGTGTGTGTGTGTGTGTGTGTGTGTGTGTGTGTGTGTGCGTGCGCTCGCTTGAATTTGCACCATGCACGTGAATATGCATATGTGTGTGTGAGAGAGAGGGAGAGAGAGAGATTTTCAGATTTCATATGATCTGAATTTTGATAACGCAGTTTTCGTTTTCCCTGGTTTTCCCTGTGTGTAAGCAACCAGTAAAAAAAAGTCTGTGATTAGGTCACTTCACTGACCACAGATAAAGAATTAAAAAGATATTTAGCTTTTACTGTGACAAAGTCCGCTCAGCGTCAGTGAGTGAATACGAATTTAGAATTACGGGTCAAACAATCTGTAATTTCACTGTATGGCATCGAAATGATATGACCGAATATTTCTGTGTGCGGAAATTTGATACAGTATTTTTTTAAGAATAACCTATAGGAATTCTTCAAAACTAGATATTGCTGGAGAAAGTAAACCTGTGATTTTTTGCCGCAAACAGAGCACTTGTCCACAATGCTTGGAGGTGAAGGTAACTGGTGCACGTTCATCACTTTGAAACCTCATTCTGTTCACTAGTCCCGGAATCAGCCAGGGTCGTTGGGAGGGGCAGGGGAGGGGTGGGAGCGCGGGGGATGGGGGGGGGGGAGACTGGCATTGCAATGATGAACTTTGCACCAGTTATCTCCACTTCTGACGGTTGTGGGCAGGGCGCCTGGTTAGCGGCGAAACTCCTGCTCCCGGGGGTCCAGTCGGCAGTGCTGTCTGTCCACCTCTTCCTCTGTCTGCCTTGTCTCCTCCCCCCCCCCCCCCCCCCCCCCCCCCCCCCTCTCTGTTCTCTTGAAGGATGCTGCTCTTGGGGCTGTGCCAATATGATCGTGTCACGTGTATACCATAGCACTTCAGCTTTCGTTTCCTCCCTGTCATCAGCAGGTCCTCAGTGATGGTGACCTATCCATGCTGTCTGATGATGGACGATGGTTCTTGCGGACTCATGTTCGTGGTTATACATCTGTCAAACTTAGTCTCCTGTGTTTGTGTGTGTGTGTGCAGAATTATTCCAAATGGAGCTAGGAGTTCTTAAATTGGCAGCAATACTTATGATAGGTGAGTCCGTCCGTCCGTCTGTCTTTCTTTCTTTCTTTCTCTTTCTCTTTCTCTCTCTCTCTCTCTCTCTCTCTCTCTCTCTCTCTCTCTTCTTTCTCTCTCTCTCTCTCTCTCTCTCTCTTCCTCTCTCTCTCTTCTGTCTCTCTTCTCTCTCCAATACAGATTTTGTTTAGGATATCCGTATGTGGTGTGTGTGTGTGTGTGTGTGTGTGTGTGTGTGTGTGTGTGTGTGTGTGTGTGTGTGTGTGTGTGTGTTCGTGTGTGTGTGTGTGTGTGTGTGTGTGTGTGTGTGTGTGTGTGTGGTGTGTCTTGTCTCTCTCTCTTTCTTTCTGTGTGTGTTTGTGTGTGTGTTTGTGTGTGTGAGTGTCCGTGTGTGTGTGTGTGTGTGTGTGTGTGTGTGTGTGTGTGTGTGTGTGTGTGTGTGTTTTATGAGCGAGCAACAAAGAGAAAGAGAGGAGGGGAACAACCTAGCGGCCAGTGAAATGTTCGTACCTCCACAAAACGTTTTCTTTCTGCATGTTGTCTCCAGCCAGCGCAGACGTGGGGTTCGCCATCTGGGACCGCTACAGCTACAAAGAACTGGCCCCGCCCGTCGGCTACACGGCGCACCTGATGGGCGCGCTGGCCGGCCTGACCATCGGCCTGGTGGTGCTGAAGAACTTTGAGCAGAAACTGCACGAGCAGTACGTCTGGTGGATAGCCCTGGCCGTCTACCTCGGCTGTGTCGTCTTCGCCATCTTCTGGAACATTTTCTATTACTGACTGACCACTAAAAGTTTACCATATCATGATTTTGTATGTGTGTGTGTGCGTGTGTGTGTCTTCTTCCACTGTTGACATGGTCATGGTTACCGTATCGCGGAGCGCGTGGGCTGTCTCGTGTGGTACGTGCTCTTGCAAAGGGGTTCTTCGTGGTTACAGTGTCGTAGAAACTGAACGCGTCGTTCTTGGAGAATTGGGATGTGGGGGTGGGTGAGGGAAGGGGGTTGGGGGCGGATGTGTGAGGGGTCTCTTGCAGCTGACATCGTCTCGTGTTCTGGAAATGTCTTCATTTCATCACTGACTTGTCTACGTCAGGGAATATACATTCTGCTGCTGTTGTGTGTTTATGGTATGACATCACTGGAGCAAAGTTTTTTGTTTTTTTTTTAAAACAGTTGATTACCCGTGTTCTGCAAAACGACTCCCAACTGTTGAAGCATCATCTTTGTCATAATGTGGAAAGTATTCGACCATCGTTTCCAAGGCCATCGCTGTGAAAGTGTCACTTTAGCGTAGGGACATCATTTTGCCATCTATAGAAACAGTATTTTTGACATGTGAAAATGTACGTGCTATGAATGATGAGTAGAGACATCATATTTTGCCCTCTACACAGAAAGACAAAGAGACTTTTCGCCATCGACAGAACCCGTCTTCTTGACAGGTGAAAGTTTTCCATTTGTTGGATCCACCTCCACAGCTTAGTTCCAGCATTTTCTACAACTGGCACTTCAGAAGTTGATCGTAAAATGCTGAAAGATGTCCCTCGACAGATGCAACATTATTGAAGGCTCTGTCATGCTGTGGAGTTGCAGTGTAGCATTGTACGACAGACGCTTGGTGCGTGTGAGTTACCTAGATTGGAAAATCAGCTTCAATGTGACGGGACTATTGTTGTTTTAACCGCAGATGGTTCGGTGTATCCTACGGTGTTCACCATCTCCTGCGGTGTTTCAGTTTGGCCACTCATCCTCTCCCCCTATCCCCCCACCCCCACCCCTCCCTCTACAAGCTCGCCTCTTCCCTACAGGCGGAAACACTACGCCGCCCACCACCCCCTTTCTATCCCCACTTCCACACGCCTGTTCATGCTATGATCCCATGCACATCCATGTTCTCCTCCAGTCTCAGTGAGATGGTAACTAGGACATAGATGATCCCATGCACATCCATGTTCTCCTCCAGTCTCACTGAGATGGTAACTAGACATTGATGATCCCATGCACATCCATGTTCTCCTCCAGTCTCAGTGAGATGGTAACTAGGACATAGATGATCCCATGCACATCCATGTTCTCCTCCAGTCTCAGTGAGATGGTAACTAGGACATAGATGCAGGCTTACCCATTTTGTCAATATTTGCCATTAGACACACAGGTTCTCGTTTAGTCAACCACTGTAAGAGACATCTGGACAGAGAACCTTATCTCCAGCTGTATTACACCGAGACAAAGAGCTGTAAGTTTAGATAACATCTGCAAGACGTTGAAACACAAAACCTCTGTATCCAGGCAGCGAGTGCAGGAGATACTTAGACGCAGAGCTTTTATGTTCAAGGCAGCAGATTCAGGAGACAGTTTTACATAGATCTTTGCGTGAATTAACAGCTGTAGAGGACATTGAGATTGAAAGCTAACGATTGTTCATCGAGTCAGCAACTGGAGGAGATACTGATATGCAGAGCTCACATCTAGTTAACAGCTGCAAGGCTTTGAGACACTGAACTTCATGTCTTGTCGACAGCTGTAGAAGACATTGAAACAGATCTTCCCATCGAGTCAAGCTCTGTAGAGGGCAGTGATGCACAGAACTGTATGTCTAGTCAGCAAACTATAAAAGACATTGAGGTACGGAAGTTCATTTCAAATCAACATCTGCCATGTTTTGTCAACAGCTATAATAGTTTAATACACAGAACTTCACGTCTTGTCGACAGGTGCAAGACAGTGATACACAGAATATCACATCTAGTCTACAGCTGTAAGACATTGAGACAAAGAGCTTCACGTCTTGTCGACAGGTGCAAGACAGTGATACACAGAATATCACATCTAGTCTACAGCTGTAAGACATTGAGACAAAGAGCTTCACGTCTTGTCGACAGGTGCAAGACAGTGATACACAGAATATCACATCTAGTCTACAGCTGTAAGACATTGAGACAAAGAGCTTCACGTCTTGTCGACAGGTGCAAGACAGTGATACACAGAATATCACATCTAGTCTACAGCTGTAAGACATTGAGACAAAGAGCGTCACTCTAGTCAGCGGCTGCATGACATTCAGCCTCCAGACTCAATTCGTGGTCAACAACTGCAATAATTTAGACACGAAGCTCAACGTACATCAACAGCTGCAAAGTATTAAGACACAGAGCTTTACAACTACATGACAGCTGCAAGACCTTAAGACACAGAACTCCCCGTCTAGACGACAGCAGCAAGACCTTAAGACACAGAACTCCCCGTCTAGACGACAGCTGCAAGACCTTAAGACACAGAACTCCACGTCTAGACGACAGCTGAAAGACCTTAAGACACAGAGCCCCACGTCTAGACGACAGCTGAAAAACTTTAAGACACAGAGCCCCACGTCTAGACGACAGCTGTAAGACTTTAAGACACAGAGCTCCACGTCTAGACGACAGCTATAAGACTTTAAGACACAGAGTTCCACGTCTAGACGACAGCTGAAAGACGTTAAGACACAGAACTCCACGTCTAGACGACAGCTGCAAGACATTAAGACACAGAGCTCCACGTCTAGACGACAGCTGCAAGACATTAAGACACAGGGCTCCACGTCTAATCAACACCATTGATGCATTGAGACATAGAGCACAACGTCCAGACAACAGTAGCAAGACTTTAAGACACAGAGCCCCACGTCTAGACGACAGCTGAAAAACTTTAAGACACAGAGCTCCACGTCTAGACGACAGCTGAAAGACATTAAGACACAGAGCTCCACGTCTAGACGACAGCTGAAAGACATTAAGACACAGAGCTCCACGTCTAGACGACAGCTGAAGGACATTAAGACACAGAGCTCCACGTCTAGACGACAGCTGAAGGACATTAAGACACAGAGCTCCACGTCTAGACGACAGCTGAAGGACATTAAGACACAGAGCTCCACGTCTAGACGACAGCTGAAGGACATTAAGACACAGAGCTCCACGTCTAGACGACAGCTGAAGGACATTAAGACACAGAGTTCCACGTCTAGACGACAGCTGAAGGACATTAAGACACAGAGCTCCACGTCTAGACGACAGCTGAAGGACATTAAGACACAGAGCTCCACGTCTAGACGACAGCTGAAGGACATTAAGACACAGAGCTCCACGTCTAGACGACAGCTGAAGGACATTAAGACACAGAGCTCCACGTCTCGACGACAGCTACAGGCCATTAAGACACAAAAGCTCCACGTGTAGACGACAGCTGCAAGACATTAAGACACAAAAACTCCACGTGTAGACGACAGCTGCAGGCCATTAAGACACAGAGCTCCACGTGTAGACGACAGCTGCAGGCCATTAAGACACAGAGCTCCACGTGTAGACGACAGCTGCAAGACATTAAGACACAAAAGCTCCTCTGTAGACGACAGCTGCAGGACTTTAAGACACAGAACTCCACGTCTAGACACAGCTTCAGGTCATTAAGACACAGAACTCCACGTCTAAACGACAGCTGAGATACATCAAGACACAGCTCTCAGTATCTACTCAAGTGTGTTGATACTTAGGGCGTGACGTCTAGTTAGCGGCAATACCTCAAGACACAGAGCTAGGGCGTGACGTCTAGTTAGCGGCAATACCGCAAGACACAGAACTGCACGTCTAGTCAACAAATGCATTGAACTGAGACACAGATCTTCACGTCTAGTCAACAAATGCACTGAACTGAGACACAGATCTTCACGTCTAGTCAACAAATGCACTGAACTGAGACACAGATCTTCACGTCTAGTCAACAAATGCATTGAACTGAGACACAGATCTGCACGTCTAGTCAACAAATGGATTGAACTGAGACACAGATCTGCACGTCTAGTCAACAAATGCACTGAACTGAGACACAGATCTGCACGTCTAGTCAACAAATGCATTGAACTGAGACACAGATCTGCACGTCTAGTCAACAAATGCATTGAACTGAGACACAGATCTGCACGTCTAGTCAACAGCTGCAGTGCAGTGACACTCAGAGTTTTACGCTGAGTCAGCACACTGCGATGCGTTGATACTTACGAGATTCACGTTTAGTGAACAGCTGCGATGCGTTTATGCTTAGAGATTCATGTTTAGTGAACAGCTGCGATGCGTTAGTACATAGATATTCACGTTTAGTGAACAGCTCCGGTGCATTGAGACTCAGAGCTTCACGTTTAGTGAAAATGAATTGAATTGAGACACAAATCTTCACGTTTAGTCAACAGCTCCAATGCATTGAGACCCAGAGCTTCGCGTTTAGTGAAAATGTATTGAATTGAAACGACAGATCACGTTTAGTCAACAGCTCCAGTGCATTGAGACTCAGACCTTCACGTTTACTCAACAGCTCCAATGCATTGAGACAGCGTTTCACGTCTAGTCAATAGCTCCAATGCAGTTATACTCAGCATTTCACGTCTAGTCAACAGCTGCTGTGCAGTAAGACTCAGCATTTCACGTCTAGTCAACAGCTGCTGTGCAGTAAGACTCAGCGTTTCACGTCTAGTCAACAGCTGCAATGCAGTTAGACACAGCGTTTCACGTCTAGTCAACAGCTGCAATGCAGTTAGACACAGCGTTTCACGTCTAGTCAACAGCTGCAATGCAGTTAGACACAGCGTTTCACGTCTAGTCAACAGCTGCAATGCAGTTAGACTCAGCGTTTCACGTCTAGTCAACAGCTGCAATGCAGTTAGACTCAGCGTTTCACGTCTAGTCAACAGCTGCTGTGCAGTTAGACTCAGCGTTTCACGTCTAGTCAACAGCTGCAATGTGTTGAGACTCAGAACTTCTTGTCTAGTCAGCAGCTGCAATACTGTGAGCTTCAACGTGTCACGTCTAGTCAACAGCTGCAATGCAGTTATAGTCGGTGTGCCACGTCTAGTGAACAGCTGCAAGAGATACGTATACACAGAATGCGCTTCCTAGTCAAGAGCTGCAAGAGATCCACACAGAGCTCCATAAACCACCAGCAGCTGCAAGCGACTAGCTGAACACGACTGTTTATCCGGTCAACAAGTGGTGGAGACTCTTGAACATGTATTTACAATGTTTGGTATGTAAACGGCCTTAAGAAATTTGTACTCATTTGAATGACATTCCTCTTCAGCTAATCCCAGTGATATGGGCACGTACAAATGCCGTCTGCCCCTCTGTCAGTTTTGTGTGTGTGTGTGTGTGTGTGTGTGTGTGTGTGTGTGTGTGTGTGTGTGTGTGTGTGTGCGTGCGCGCGCGCGCGCGCGCGCGCGTGTGTGTGTGTGTGTGTGTGTGTTGGTGTGTGTGTGGTGTGTGTGTGTGTGCGCGCGCGCGCGCATGCTAAGAATTCTCTGTGAGTGTGTGTGACTGTTCATGCATTAGAGCTTGGCGCCTATCTGCGTCATCCCAGTCCTCTCTGACTATGCCAGACTCCCAGACCTCACCAAAAAAAAGTGTCAGACAATCCGATTCGTGTGCCTGACTTCACCTTATCGACGTGTAACCAACCCGGCCACCTCGGAGACTTGGTGCTAACAGCTAGTCCTGTGAAGAATCATCATCCCCCGACACGCTCGCCGCAAAACTCGTGAACTTCTGGCTCATAACAGCATTTGAAACTGAAGATCGACTCTTATCAATTTTGTGGTGCTACACAAAGAAAAAGTCGCAATGCAGTCTCGTCCATCAATTCCTATCAGAGAGCGCCAGCAGGACCATCTGTGTGTCTTCGTGGTTGTGCAGTACCATCGTCATTTCATTACTGGACCAGTTCCTGGTTGTCGGCGCGGGACAGCAGCGCACGATCACTGTGGATGTGGGTACGTGGAATAGTGCATCCCTTAATTGAATTAACGACCAGTTTGCTAAATGGCTGTACTGATTCTATGACAGGCAGGCAGAGTTTGTTGGACAGGTAAAATGTGTTGTAGAAACATTTCAGTGAACACGTATGCATACAAGACGACCACGTTTATGCACATGAAATAAACAGCAATGTAATCACAATAATTATGGTAAATACGTATGCTGAAAACACAGTATGCACGCACATAACAACTTTCTTAACATGTAAAATAACAAGAATGAAATTGCGATGGTTGTGGTCAATGAGTATTCTGACCATGAACCAATTGAATTGTTTGCAGTTGTCTTCTGGACTTTGTTGTCGGGCAGACATATACTGTCCTCAATGCTGATTAGGCAGCTGGGTTGTTGTTGTCACTGAGTAAGATTGCACGTATATACTACTTCTCGATCGGCGTGAAGTAACCCTAACAGGGCCCCCAAACCCCAGTACTATGTGAAATAAAGTACAAACGTTAGTTATCATAATTATCGCAGTTTTGTTGCTGTTTATTTTAGAACTTCATGAACGTCTTTGCTTGCACGCACAATTCACATTTCTCTTAATCATCTGTCATAACATCAGTATCTGATTGCTGTTTATTTAAGAAGTTAATGAACTTGTCTTATTTGCGTATAACACATTCAGCAAACTAATTTACCACAATATTCGTAACTGTAATCCTATTTACTTCAAAAGTGGATAAACTTGATATCTTGTATGCTGACATGTCCACATAAAATGCTTCTATAATAAATTTTACGTGTCCAACAAATTCTTCTTGCCTGTCTTAGTACTTGACCAGCCACTAGGGAATGTGAGTCCCCTTAAGGGACGTGTATTCCATGTTTGCAGCTGTGCAGTACAATGGCACACAACAGGCAATGTGTGCAGTTCTACCACGAATGTCTGCAGCTGTCCGGCACTGTTTTCGCAGCACATAAGTGAGTGGAGAGGTAATGCTTGGAAATGGCCATCTCCATCCCCAGCACATGTTAGATGTTTTCCGGTTTCGTCATCAACTCATCGAACGCTGGTATGGCTTACCGAACCTTTTTCAGTGTGCATCTGTATTGAACCTTGTTCAATGTATATCTGATCTTCCAAAGTAGACCATAGAAGTGATGATATCAAACTTTAAACGAACCAACTCGAGAAGACACAAATAATGTGGACGCTTAGATGTAGCGATGTTCACGATGGAATACAGTTGCAAAATGAGGGAAGCTTTCAAAAATCATAGCTATTGGTGTGGTGCCCGTTTGCATTTAGCGACCTGCAAGATGAAAAGGATGTTTGACTTGCATGGTGA
>CM031595.1:111464573-111472073 GCA_018398815.1 Conus ventricosus | reverse complement strand
ACAAACGGAGAAAAAGACGAGCAGGACGTACAAAATGGAAGAGAATATTTCCAATGTACTCGACAGGCAAAATTTGTTACGAAAACGTTCGGCGCTCGCTTTCTCGCAGTTTGACTGATTGTTATTATTATTCTCTTCAACCCTTTCCCACCCCCACCCCCCTTGCACCCTCCCATCTGCAGCCCGCCCTTCTCCGCCCCCCCCCCCCCCCTTTCCGCCCTACCCATACAGTCTCCCAAGCACTTCATTCCCGTTCGGGAGGTCCATTTTGGCAAGAAACGACATTTTAGATACAGTTCATAAATGTATGTATACAGTTCTATGTATCATTTTCGACTGTTGTGTGCATAAAGCTCTGTGTGTGTGTGTGTGTGTGTGTGTGTGTGGTGTGTGTGTGTGTAAGTGAAAGACAGAGACAGAGGCAACAGAAGGACACTGTACACACATGTCGGCAAACAACAAAAAGGTGAATGAAAGTATTTGCTAAAATGTGTCAAAGATAATGACATTTTCGCACTTTTTTTTCGGTGCAGTGAAACAGAAAAAAAAAGATGTCAGTTTTTGTCATTAACATGATCCACTGTGTAATTTGTGTAAATACATTTCAATACAAGGGTCATAGTAACAACCCCCGAAGAATGATGTGTCTTAGAAACGTCATATTCAAAATAACTGAAATCGACACAGACTCCAGGACAAAGAAACTCAGTGAACAAAGTGGAGAACAAAATAAAGAAAGACAGAGAGCATTGGCACATGGGAACGACGTATCTGGCAACAACAACAATAATAACAACAATGACAACAACAACATAACAACAATACAACAACAGGCGGATCGGTGAGATAACTGGAAAGGCGGGTGATAAAAGAGTAAATACAATGAGGTGGGGAGTTTGGGGGGGGGGGGGGGCAGGCGGGGCGAGAAGAGGGACGGAGGGGGGGGGGGGACTTTTAAACATATATCACACCAATGCAAGAAGTTCCATTGTAAATTAAAAAAACAGGCCGTACACTTACAGTATCTACCATATCAGAGTGTGTGTGTGTGTCACGAGGCCCATGACGATTGGCCCATCTTGGCTGGTAGAATTATTCATTTATTTATTGTCGTTGTTGTTGTCGTGTATCAGTCCCTTAATGTGGCTTGTGGTGTGGTTGCACCTTAATGTAGTTCAGCTCAGGTTAGGTTTTCTTTCTCTCTCTCTCTCTAATTTCACTGTCCGTGCAATTCATCCTGCAGGTTCACGGGTGGCTGGTACCTTTCTCTTTAACTGGCTGTCTCTATCGGCCTCTCACCTGTCTTTTTACCTGCCGCACGTGCAGCATTCCTCTTAGCTTGAGGTATTCTCACTCTGTGACGTAGGGTGGCATGTTGGCTGCCATCGGTTAGGGAGGTTTGCTCTTCACTCGAGCGGAAGATGTCCCTGGGAGTGCCCGCTCCGGTTCTGGTTCTATACCACATCGTCGAAGGTACGGTCGGTACCTTCATTCCTGCAGTCGGCCTGTAGGGGAGGGACGTCACGTCATCTTTTCCGCATCTGCTGGTCCTCTCGACTGGACAGAGGGCAGAGAGTCACTTGACCCGCCACTTTTGGGTCACCCGCGGGTAGCTGGTAAGCATCAGTTTCGTGGTTTGTTTGGTTTTTTTTTTTTGTTGTTGTTAGCCGGCTAATTCTTCTCTTTTGCGCAATTTCCTTTTGTTTCAAAATTATAAAAGAAATATTGTTTGAGACCACTTTTCTCTGGTTAATTCAACTTTTAACCTCGCCATTCAAAACTATATCCAAAATTCTTTCTCTTTTCAATGCATCTGTGATGCGGTAGTCGGTGGGGATGGGGGAGAACCTGGTGATTTAGGGTTGGGACTTGCTTGGTCTCGCTCGTCCTCCCCTGTCACAATCACCGGTCTCTTATTCTTCGGCCACCGCCTGTTTGTGTTTGCAAGGGGAACGAGTGTTTTGTGTTTGCGAGCGTGCGTACGCGTGATTAGTCATTTGGATGCGTGGTTGGAAAATTGTTATTTTTAAAATGTTACTATAAAATGTGGGGATAATCGTGCCATTGAATTATGATTGTTTGCAATTGTGGTGGCAGTTATAAAGCAATGGTTGCTGTATTATTTCAGTTCCTAAGAAAGGAAAACGTTGAACGTGAGTGAGGGAAGGATGGAGATATAAATTGCTATTCGTTTGTTTAGCCTGTTAATGTAATCTCTTACCTGCTTCGTGTGAGGAGACCTTTAGCGAACATTCCTCATTTGGTTTGTTTACTGTGTTATGCTCAGGTCTGTGTTGAGCTGGTGTTACTAATGTATTCAGCAAACACCTCCCCTCGCCCACCATGCGAGTGGCTGTTAGGATTAAGCAGCAAATTTCAGACCGTACTGACTGCGGGGTTCTAGTACCCTTCTTTCCTTCCAGTTCCTTCCGTTTTCTCTCCTCCCGGGGGCTTCACCCAAAGCTTGCGCTGTTGGGGCCGCGCAGTGTGAGGAGCACGTGGACCTTGCTGGATAGTCCTAACCCCTGTCCGGGACCTTCAGCGACAACGCCTCGTCCCACGGGATGCGTTCTCCCACTGTCCTCGGACTTCCTACAGCCCATGTGACCAGTGTGGTTAGCTCTGTGTCGTGCCATTTTTTTTGGGGGGGGTGTCAAGGGTGTCGGCATTGAAAGACTCTGTTCAAGAACAGACCCGGTTTGGGGCACCTGAGTCGACACGATACTCCTAGTGGACTTTAAGAAGGCAGGTGTGGGGGAACCACATGAAGCACGGAAAGGAATGTGTGTTGGAAATGATTATTTATGATTATGGTTATGTTGTGTGCGTTGAAATGCTTGTCTGTGACTATGTGTATGTTGTGTGTGTTGAAATGCTTAATTGTGATTGTGCATGTTGTGTGTGTTGGAATGCTTATTTGTGACTATGTGTGTGTTGGTGTGAATAAATGGTGTATTGTATTGTAATCTTTCTTGTGTGGTCTCTTGCGGGGCGTGTGAGGTCAGTCACTCCCTTCACTCCCATCTAGACCGATCCTGTCAGGGCAGACCTCCAGGGGTCGGTCGTGACAGTGTGTGTGTGTGTGTGTGTGTGTGTGTGTGTGTCCTTGAGATCTGAAAGTTATGACATACCTCACACAAAGGACCAATGACTTTGTCGGGAAAGTGAATCATAGAACGGAGCAGATCACAGCGAGTGAGTGCGAGTGCATACAGACACACACAAAACGCGCGCGCGCGCGCACACACACGCTCACACACACACACACACACACACACACACACACACACACACACACACACACACACACACACACAGAGTCATATTACAGAATAACGAGTAACTGATAAGCCCCCAAAAGGTGTGCAAGGGTAACGGGCAGACAAAAGTCCAAACAGTAAGGAAGACCATAATCATGAAAGAATGAAATCCTCAGTCTTCACCAACATATCACTGCCTATAGAATGTAATAGCTCGTTTTTCCTTCCCTTGGTCGGTCATGGGTTTCTGTGTGTGTGTGTGTGTGTGTGTGTGTGTGTGTGTGTTGTGTGTGTGTGTGTGTGTGTGTGTGTGTGTGTGTGTTTGAGCTCTGGATCCTTCATGGAGCCCTGATCAACGATTATTGTGACTGTTCTTTTTTTGCTTAAAACTATACGCACATACAATCCCGATCATAGAACCTTTGTCTAAAACGGCCTTAGTGTGTAGGCTACACTAATCAAGCGTTAAAAAAGTTGGAAATTTCAAACGTTGTTATAAGCAAAGTGAATCAAAATAATAATAACAATATTCTGATACAAAAGGGCTAATCCTCATAACACCATGTCCTGAATAATCATTTGAACGCAGGGGGCTTTACAAACCAAGAAATAATGCCAATATAGATACACACATGAACAAATACAAGTTCCAATGAAAAATACATGCATACTCGCATGATGGGCAGCAAAACATCACAGTTACTACAGTCAACATCTGTCCCATACAGACATATATATATATATATATATATATATATATATATATATATATATATATATATATATATATATATATATATATATATATGCGCATGTACTCCACACAGGACAATATAAATAATATGAAATTCGGGAAATGGCATTTTTGTACAGGTAGATAACTGGTTAAAAAATTGTTAAACACGTGCGTTCATCGCATCAGTGTCAACACAACGCCTCTGGGAACGCAGCCCAAGTCAAAAGTCGATTCCAATACCCGCTACGGGTCAAACCGAAAGCGTCATATGCAATCGTGTTTTCATTCAATTTGAAACTGAATGTCAATACTTTACCGTTTCGAGTCACACACAAAAAGAATAGAATTCATGGTCTACAAACTGATGCTGCATCTCATGCTTTTCTTTATTTCGGGGCAATTTGTTCAAATATAGCTATCTTATCAAATTAAAAAAGGATCCCCCCAAAACGTGTCTGTTTAAATACATTTACCAAGAGCTTATAGTTATACTGAAATGCACGTACGCTTCTGTGGCTACGGATTTATATTGACTGCCGGTCGTAGCAATACCATTTGGCTACAATACGTGATAAGCAACGAAAAACAATGCCGCTTATGTGCCCCTCATTGGTTAGAAGTTTACGACAGCTCTTTCGCTCCACAAGCGCTCCCCCCCCCCCACCTCTCTCTCTCTCTCTCTCTCTCTCTCTCTCTCTCTCTCTCTCTCTCTCTCTCTCTGAAATCAAAACAATGCAATAAATACCATCAGATTCTTGACTTTTGGTCGAAATTAAGTCATTAATTGATTTGTACAGTTAAAGGATTGGTTGGTCAGATAAAAAGTAGATAACATGATTGTTTCTTCTCATTCCAAGTACTCAAAAACTCAACTTTCAGAGGTAGACGATGAACCTTCCATAGACGTCCACTATGTACATGAACATTCCATAGACGTCCACTATGTACATGATGGCGCAAAAACAAAACAAACAAATGAATAAACAAATAATGTGGAAAAAATATTCCTAACACTTGTACGCCCAACGTTCAAAGGTTGACACTGAAGAATCAAATGCACTAGCGATGCAAGCAACAACAACAACAACAACAACAAAAACACGTAAATAAAAAATAATTTAATAACACAACAGCGAAAACTCTTCATTGTGTACACAAGACAAGGCATAAATAATCATTCAATCACCCAACAGCAAACACTCACAAAGCTCACAAATTATTTAAAAAAAAAAAAAAAAAGAAAAAAAAATCATTTAATAACCCAACAACAAAAACAACACAAGGCAACCTATAAATAAATCATTCAATCAGCCAACAGCAAACACACAAATTTCACAAATTGTAAAAATAAAAAAGAAATAAAAATGAATGAATAATCTGATGAAATTGAAAAAAACAAATAAATAAAAATAAAATCATCCCAATTTCAGAAACTGACGGTGATGGTGTCATACACCTGCAAGGAAGACAGGACGATGTAGAGGAACCAGAGGAGGACGAAAACACAGGCGCAGACCCACTTCCAGACCGAGGACCCCCCGAGCTCCGCTTTGCCGCTGAAGGACAGGAAGCGACGCGCTATGATGACGGCGATGGCAGCCGCGGCACACACCGAGTACAGCACCACGGAGAAGCTCAGAGACCCCGCCGGAACCTCGAAGGTCTTGCCCTGGGAAAAGGGAGATAATTTCAAAGTGAGGGTAAGGTGTCTGCAAGCGGAGGAAATGGAAACCAACTTTTAAAAAAAAAAAAAAAAAAGGGCGGGGGGAGGGGGGAGGGGGGGGGAAGGGGAATGCTGTTCCGCCGGAACGAAAGGGACAAACAAATCACATGACAAAACACGACGCGTTTCGACCTCTTTGGTTTTCTTCAAGCGAAAGAAACAACATCCAAGACAATGAAAACGAAGAACGAGCAATCACTGATCTCCTCGAACTGGGCGCAACGTCTGTACCCCATCCACAGCGCCGCTACTGTACCTCGCAACGTCTGTACCCATCCACAGCGCCGCTACTGTACCTCGCAACGTCTGTACCCCATCCACAGCGCCGCTACTGTACCTCGCAACGTCTGTACCCCATCCACAGCGCCGCTACTGTACCTCGCAACGTCTGTACCCCATCCACAGCGCCGCTACTGTACCTCGCAACGTCTGTACCCCATCCACAGCGCCGCTACTGTACCTCGCCAGAAAGGATTCCCCCAGCAGTCTTGAGCAATCTCAAAAACAGTTTTGCTTGCGACGAGAAAGCTCCTACCTCAAACTTTTTCTGCAAGATACTCGCGATCTCCTCGGTAAAAAAAATAAATAAATAAAATAAATAAATAAATAAATAAAATAAAATCAGCTCTGGAGCTAAGGGCGAGGTCACCTGTTCTATGTTTCTATGTTGTAAAGCATCTGCTCCCAGGTTTCTGACAGAAGGCACCTCCCCCCCCCCCCCCCCCCCCCCCCCGCCCCCCCCCCCCCCCCCCCCCCTTACCTGAGCACTCCAGTAGATGGCGGCGATGACCCAGGACACGCCCAGGCCCAAGAAGACGTTGACGGAGTTGCTGCCGGTGACGTTGCCGATGGAGTTGTCGGCGTACTTCTCCTGCATGGCGGCCTGGCGGGAGGCGAAGAGGTCCGGGAGGCTGGTGCCCAGGGCCACCAGGGTGATGGCGGTCACCGTGTCTTTCAGGCCCACCAGGCAGCCGAAGATGGAGGCCAGGTCCTTGATGAAGGTGGTCAGCAGCCCGATCATCGCCAGGGAGCAGAAGAAGGCCAGCCAGCCGCCCCAGATGCTGGGCGGGGGCACGCAGGCAAAGACCACCTGGAACGTGCGCAATGAATTCACATCTGTTTTTGGTAATAAACATTTGTGTGTGTGTGTGATGTGTGTGTGTGTGTGTGTGTTGGGTTTTTTTAATAATAAGACAAGCACATTAATGAAGAAGAAAATGGGAAACGGGGGAGAGTGGAAGAGGGAGTGGGTGTGGGAGAAGGAGGGGGAGTGGGGGATGGGGCACATTGAGAAGGGGAGGATCGAAGACTATCATAACCCTGAAAATAACAACAGTAATAACACTAATGATGTTACTAATAATCTAAATAATAACAATACAATAGAACGATAATAATAATAATAATAATGATGACATAGTATCATAATAATAACAACAACACCTACAGCAATAACAACAACATGGGTATCACATTAAAAAAATGAATAAATGAATAAATGAATAAATGAACAAAAAAAGGTGGCGACAAAGTTCGCGCAAATAGACATGAAGCATGAAAATTTTTCCAGTTAGTCTTAAAATAGATGATTTGACGTATGTATGTATTACACAATGACATGCATACATGTACAAATGCATAACAAAAATATGTATACGAAATCATATCTTAACACCTGTTAACGTGTGAGAGGGCGAGGGGTGGAAATGAAATCAGCTAGTTTCGGTTCACAGCTTGCTAACGAACGCGTTGACACTCATATACGTGCTGAGATGAGAGAG
>CM031595.1:111454573-111459573 GCA_018398815.1 Conus ventricosus | reverse complement strand
GCACACACACGATGACCGACATGATGCACACGCGCGCGCGCGCGCGCGTGCGATGACCGACAGAAACAGACTGACAGGGTGAGAAAGAGAGAGAAGTGCAGAAACAGAGGGCATGACATACCGGTAAAAGGAAGGAGAGAAAAGGAAAGACAGACAGACAGGCAGACAGACAGACAGACAGACAGACTGACAGACACACGATCATCGACAAAACATTCATCATCATACAGGCGAGTCGATATTGTTATCGTTCGACACTATGCCAAGTTCCTCCCCCGCCCCCCTCCCCAACCCACTGCATTGCAAACCACAAACACAGAGAGACACAAAGGAAGGAAGGAGGTGGGGGTAAGGGGTCCCAGTGGTTGGCGTCGCGGATTCCGGGTTGAGAGATTGTGGGTTCGATTCCCATCAGAACCATATCTTTGTGGGGTTTTCTTCCCCCAACCAGCTCCTGTCCAGAATGGAGTTTGCTATGAATTCAATTGGGAAGACTGGAACCACACAGTCGACTTTCATCCACTTAATAATGCATGGGTCTCTCAGAGTATTGCTCAAATTTCATGACAAACACTGCAGATGTCTGTATCTCTCAGGCCTGCTTGACGCCTGGATATAACTTTTTATGAAAGTAAGCGTTGATTACGTCCCTGTATTGCAGTCTCAGACCAGAATGGACCTCCAGGGCTTCATCTTTATCATCCTCATCTTCATCGATCAGCCTAAAAAAAAAAAGGTTCAAATTCTGGTGATCACAGTTTCGATTTGCTCTCCACGTCTATGCCTTTGCTTTTTGTTTATTTGCTTTTTGCTTTTTTTTTTTTTCGCGTACGCAGACTGATACTCCTGCGGACACTCCCTACATAGACAGGTAAGGATTAATCCTATCAGCCTAACAAAGGCAGTGGAGTTTTGTGTGTATGACCGTTTTTTTATCCCGCCATTAAGGCAGCCATACTCCAACTTCGGAGATGTCTTTGGTGAGTTTGTGGTATCGGCAGGTTCATGGAGACTGTCGTTGGACGGATGTGGTGGCGCCGTTCGGAGAGCGACGCTCACTCACGCTGGCTCCTCGACTAAGCAATCATTGTCGTCAGTTGGGGAGAGAACGGGGAAGGGGGGTTAGGAGGAGGTGGTGTCGGACGTGGCGTATTGGATCAGAGCAGGCGCCGCTAAACACCACTGAAGTGACACGGCGGCAGTGCAGTGTCTCTTCTGGTGGGTTGCCTCATGACGACTCGATACTGACTGCTCCTTGTAGATTGCTGATGCCGGGGCTGCAACGGGACACACCAGGGTGTGGCTGTGGACGGGAGGTGGAATGACCGGCATGGGGTAATGCCACTGGAGTAGCTGGAAAGACGAGACCCCAAAAAAAAAAAAAAAAGGTGGGCGAGGACTAGCGGAGGGAAACAAGGGGGTGGGAGAGGAAGGGACACTTGACCTGATCGTCAATGATTCCAATGTCAATGGTCTTGGTCAGCTCGCCGTGTTCGAAGGTCAAGCTGCCCTTGTTGGTGTCGTAATCCCGACCGAAGACCGCCGTCTGGTTCTTGGCCTCCCATTTGACCACCACTCTGCCGTCCGCGCCGTTCACCCTGGCCACGGGAATCTGGATGATGCCCACGCTTTCCTTCACCACCAGACTGGGCTCCTGGAATTCGAAGCTGCCAGGGGCTGTCAAAGCAAACGAACAGAAAAAAAAAGAAACATGAGAACACAAAGGTGTGCTGTGGATGGTATTGAGTAAGAACTTTTTTTTCCTCTCACATAAGAACTTTTTCCTTACACTTTGTTTTCTGTATTTCCTTACCCACCAGGCCGTTTCAGTCATGAACGGCTCAACTCTTCTTCGTTTGTCCAAAGATTTGGGGGATGAAGGGGGGTTGTAAAAATACCACTTATGGAATTTCGTTTGTCCAAAGATTTGGGGGGATTGGGGAAGGGGTTGTGAAAATACCACTTATGTAATTCGAACCGAGGACTTAGCCGATGGCATTTGTCCAGCAATAAGTCAGTACATATACTGACAGAACTGACTCAATCGCCTGATTCCTAGTTTTCTTGGTGCGCGTACATATATCTTGCCGTGATCCCCTCTCCAAGGCCATTCTACAGTGAACAGAGGAAGAGGACGTCCCAGAGGCTGGATGGATATCAATAAAGACTGGACGGGTCACAACACCTCTGCCCTGTCGTGCATGACTAAGAATAGTGGGTGCAGGAATCCGTGACTGCCCAAGCGTCTGTCACGGCACCCCTACGATATGCTGTCATGAAAAAAAAACGATAGAGTTCATTACCATTCTAAAACTCGATCATAACTACTGATCAACACCATCCGTTTTCTGTCAGGTTCTTGAAATCAATCCGGATTCACAAGTTATCATCGAGCCCATAATATCAAATCAAAAATAAATATAGCAGACCACGGTATCATTTTGATTCATGTAATATTCACATCTGAGTTCGTTCATTAAGCGGTCTTCATCGCAACATCAATAAAGAACTCTCAGCATAAGAAGGGAGTGTTTAACTCTTGACATGGTCACAGACAGCTCGATAACTTTAAACGCACTACCTTTTACTTCTTTCCTACCAACCTTAGGGAATATCATCCTGCCCCGCGTTCAGTGGTCTTCACTCAGACCACTATCAGCGCACAGAACGTATGCTACGTGTAGACGTCTCACCCATCACCATCGACATACGTGGCCTACTCTTCCGAACAATGGTGATGGAATTCAACATGTGCGCAATATGTTATGCGTATGTTCACACACGGAACCTCGTTTTATGGTCTCATTCGAAGGACTTCTAGGAAATGGAGTTAGAACCAATGGTAACTCCAAGGGAAAAGTCTCCCCGCCCCCCTTTACCAAAACTGTCCGGGTGGAGATTTAAACCCGCAACCCCAGGATCACAAGAATTACGGGTCCGACGTTCTTCCAACGAAGCTGTTCCGGCCCCGTCAGTTTAAATACAATATTTTGATTGTTTACATCTTGTTGTGGTCATTACAGAAGGCAAACCCTATACGTTCTTGATGTCTGATTCTTCTTTCATCCTTTAGACCTCCGTTGGTTTATCATACAAACATGGCCTCTACTCGAAAATGAATAAGTAAATAAACAAATAAATAAAAAATAAATAGATAAATTAATAAATAAAACCTGGTAGTGGATTGCTTCACGAACAAGGGAGCAAGGGAGCAAGGGTTGCAATTTAAGCGATTTGACTCATATATGATGATCACATGCGACGAAACGACAAAGGGCACAGTGTACGTGGGAAAGGAGAAGTGCATGTAGACCCAATTGCAGCGACAATTTCTGCGGCAGAGCGATCAGCATCAGATGCAGATGAATAATGGGGATTATACCGTATAAAAACGATATTCGGTAAGATGAGAAAATTTAAGAAATAACTGCTCATCGTGTTATTCTCAGAAGTGAGAACTTCTATGTTACCTACCACTGCTGGCACTGGCTGCCTTGCACACGTTGAGGAAATAAAATGTGATCCCACATGAAGAAAATGAGAGCTTAAGAAATTGAAAGACAGAAAAGAAAGGAAGAAAGAAAAAGAAAGGTAGCGAGTGTTTTGCTGGCACTTTGGTGTCTGCAGTTAAATCAGTCTAGTAATCATATTGCATGGTTCCAGTAATTAAACTGATGACAAGCATAGAACGTGAACAAAGCAGTCGGTACCAGCAGGAGCAGAATACAATCGAAGTTCTCCCTCCTGAGAATACGATCATGAGCAGTTATATCTTTAATATCCACAGCTTACCAAATATCGTTTTCATATGGTATAACCCGCACTTTCCATCGTTTCCATTCCAACCACTTAGCTTACAACAAGTCGTCTTCATACGGCAGACCTATAACCCCCACTTTTCATTGATCTGATTTCTAGCCATTTTCATAACTTACCGAAATGTCTTCTACGGTGTAATCCACAGTTTTCATTCCTCGTATCCCTGTCCATTCTCACAGGTTGCTTGATGTCATCTTCATACGGTATAAGCCCCACTTTTCACTGTTCTCATTTTTACCCATTCCCATAACTAAACATGTCGTCTTCACTCGTACATGTTCAATGTTCATTGTCCTCATCCCTGGCCATTCTTCTAGCCTACAGAATGCCTTCTATGGCATAACATCCACTTTTCATTCTTCTTTTTTTTTCTACCTATTCTAAATAATTTATCTCTATCGTCATCTTCATCGTTCTCTTTCTTAGTCATTTCCCATCGCTTACTATATGTTTTCATTCGCATAACCCCTATTTTGTCATAGTTTACATTCCCAGCCATTCTCACCAGCTTACCGTCGTCATCCACAATGATGACCTGGGTAATGGACCTCTTGCCGATGACGCAGTTTTCTTCCGACTCCAACGCGCTCACCCGGGACAAAGAACACCTCGTCGAGTTCCCACCCCGTTGTCGTCGACGATCTTGATCTCGATGTGTTTGGATGTCTCCCCTGGCTCGAAGACCAGCGTTTCCTTGTAGGAATGTAGTCTGACTCTGCTTCCGCTTGCCCGTCGAAGTCTCCACCCTGTAATGAAATTTGTGTCAGTTTTCTTTTCCCCAAAAAAAATCTGTGGATTCTGACTTTGAGGGCTACCAAAACAAACAAAACAAGTTCGCCTTGCATGGCTGGTAGATTCCAATCGCTGAGTTTCATTGAGCTTTAAAGAATTGTTCCGCATAATGTTTATTTCCAAGACGACGTAGGCGTAAAACAGCCTGCTGGCGACAGGAATACGCATTCGTTCTAAAGTTTCTTGATAGCGTTAGTCGCTTCTGGAAATCCGAGAAGCTTCCATAAAGTGCTAGGAATTATGCCTATGCAACATTATTGTTCCCGAACATTCTAGAATATTCCACAGATTTTTATTCGCGGTGCTACGTCATCATTCTTCAATTTCCGATTTCATGTAGATCAGATTAAAATACCTTGGTTTGAAAAGTTAAGGTGATTTTGTCCATT
>CM031595.1:111447073-111449573 GCA_018398815.1 Conus ventricosus | reverse complement strand
GGGTCACTGCTGTTCATTACATCGACCAAGTCCTGAGGCCCCACATCCTGCCGCATTTCCAGCGGCATCCACAGAACCTGTTTCAGCAGGACAACGCAAGGCCGCACACTGCCCGTGCTACGCAGAACTTCCTGAGGCAGAACAACATCAATCTGCTGCCTCACCCAGCCCGTTCTCCCGACCTTAACCCAATAGAGCATTTCTGGGATGCCCTTCAGAGGCAGTTGAACCAGCTCAACCCTAGACCCCAGACAGCAGCTCAGCTTGCTGTTGCTGTGGGCCAGGTGTGGTGGCAAGTCCCCCAGAGGCAGACCAACACTCTGGTGCGCTCGATGTACCGCAGGTGCACAGCTGTGATCAATGCTCGAGGTGGTCACACCAGATACTGACATTCTGCTGTTAACACAGGGTCAAGGTCAAGTTCATGTGACCTTATTTTCTACCAGAATGAACTTTGAAAGGACACTTTTGCGGTGTTCGATTGCTTTTTCTCACTTTCTATTACCAGTTCAAAGGAATCGGTAGCCAAATTACATCAAAATTTCTATACAGTTTGTTTTCGCGTTTTTTATGCCTCTGAGTATAGAAACAGCGTGTGGAAGCAGAACCCTAAAACAACCTCTATTACCAGACCACGATCTGTTTGCAGATATTTATCATTGTATTTCTACCGCACAAACACACGTTGAATGCCCCCCTTCCCTCTCCCCCCCTCCCAACCCCCCCCCCCCCCCCCCCCTCCCCCTCCCTCCCCCCACCCCTTTTATTCTTTTTTAACAATGACCAGTAATCAGAACGTTTAAGAACAGCATCTTAAAGTCCGCATTAACCCAGCAGGAGCTACGTATGCTCGGAGTCTTTGAAGTTGATTTGCACACTCTGACACGAGCATACCTCCTAGAGCTGCGAACTGTTCTCAGCCGAGTGCCCTCCCTTTGAATGACTGTCTGAGAGACTTCGCCAATGGCGTGTTTCTCAAATGCGAGAAAAAATGCATACGACTGTTTAAACGTATTACGTGCATGTGTGCACGCAGGGCAAGTTTGTGTGTGTGTGTGTGTGTGTGTGTGTGTGTGTGTGTGTGTGTGTGTGTGTGTGTGTGTGTTGTGAGAGAGAGAGAGAGAGAGAGAGAGAGAGTATGTGTGTTGTGTATGTGAGTGTGTGTGAGAGAGTGAGTGAGTGTGTGTGTGTGTGTGTGTGCGCGCGCGTGCGTGTGTGTGTGTGCGCGCGCGCATGCGTATGTGTATCCACATGCGCGCGCTCTTGCGCGGCTTTGTGTATGTCGCTGCACACGCGCACTTTCGTGTGAATGTGAGGGAAGGAAGATGGAAAGATAGAAAAGTGAGGGGTATGAAGTGGGAGGGGTGGGAAGAGGTCAAACGAAGGTTAGTCAACTGATGTCGCCGTACAGTGAACCAGCCGATCTTCGACTGGACTACATATAAAGAATCATTAACTTGTTTGTTTGTTTGTTTGTTTGTTTTCTTTTTGTTTCAGAAAGGGTTCATTTGCCAGATGTAATAAGCTTCGTCAAACAGAACGACTTGTGGATGCTCAACATGCACCTTGCGCATGATTTAAATGAAACGTCAACTTTTTTTATGAAATACAACACGATTGTTTTTATGCCTCCCCCCAGCCCCACACACCCTTATCCATCTCTCACCAGCACTCAAAAAAGAAAATAATCAGCGCAACTATGGAATGCTAAGAATTTACTTGTAGGCAGTGATACTTCTCTCTTTTATATGACGTGAAACTGCACACGCGCACGCACATGCACACACACACACACACACACACACACACACACACGCACACACACACACACGGTGAAAACACACACACACACACACACACACACACACACACACACACACACACACACACACACATACACACACACACACACACACACACGGTGAAGACACACACACACACACACACACACACACACACACACACACACACACACACACACACACACACACACTGTGAACACACACACGGTAAACGCACACACACACACACACACACACACACACACACACACACACACACACACACACACACACGGTAAACACACACACACGGCAAACATACACCCATCTTTCCTCATCCATTCGTTCACACTTAAAAGTTGCCAGTCGTCACAATTTCCCCTTGACATTCCCAGCAATAAAGTGCAACAGTTACTTCACACCCACTAATCCCTTTGTCCCATAGACCGGCGACACAAATCTGGTAATCCGTTGCGGCTAATCCCTAATCCCTAATGACTATACGCTCCTCGCTCCGTGCACACTTCTCTGAAATAGTCCCTGGAAATTGATGTGCTGAGTTGTAATCGTCATCCGTCGCGTACCTACAATATTCGTGTCTACACACACACACACACACACACAAGCGCAAGCGCAAGCGCGCGCACACACACACACACACACACACACACACACACACACACACACATACAGGTGTACCCGCTTGTCCACTTTTACGC
>CM031595.1:111442073-111444573 GCA_018398815.1 Conus ventricosus | reverse complement strand
TTACTGTTTAAAATAATAGTAATAATAATTAAAAAATAATGATGATAATGATAACAGTAATGATAGTAAAGATGATGATGATGATAATAACAATAATAATGAATAAATGAATAAGTAAAATAAACACATCAAATAACAAACACACTTTTTCTTCGAATAATCTCCTGGACCCCCTGCAAACAACGAACGATAACTCACCCATTCCAAACTCGCCGACCTGCGCGCCCTCTTGGGACGTCTTCTTGACGCAGTAATCCTTCTCGGTCATGTAGGCGATGATAACGAGAAGGGGGAAGAAGAGGAAAGTGGTGATGGCTTCCCACAAATCCACATAATCTGGCGTGATCACCACCAGGACAATCAGCAACCACACGTAGGCGAAAATCGAGAAAATGGCGGTAACCAGAATAACCTGAATAACAAAGAATAACGAAATTGTTAAAAGCCTCTGGTTGTACTTAACATGCATGCGCGCGCGCACGCACGCACGCACGCACGCACGCACGCACACACACACACACACACACACACACACACACACACACACACACACAGCCTGCACATAGACACATCACTCGGTAAGCAGAAACACACGCACACGCACGCATTCAGCTCTCCCTACACTTTGTCCCTTGCAAAGATTTATCTGTATTCGCTCGACAATCATTTTTTTGCTTTCTATCATCACCACCATCATCATCATCATCATCATCATCATCATTAATTTTATTATTATTATTACTATTACTAAAAAACACAATTTAACACTCATACAAAGTTGCGTGAATGAAAGTCTTGAAATCACGCATGGAGACTTGGTTATCATAATACAAGAAGGATAACAAGAAGGACAACAAGACGGAGACTTAGTTATCATCATACAAGAAGGATAACTCTTGCTCCCATGGTCACGTGAAACAATTCAATGCCCCAGTATTTCGAACAAACGTTCGGCACGCATTTAATGCCTAGCACAAATGCATGTACAAGGCATACAGAAGAAACAAAGAAAAAAAAAGTGTTGCGTATTCCTCGCGCCGGACGGAGAGAGGTGTAAGGTACACATCTGGGCGTCGTGGGAGAGCACATTATTATTATTATTGTGAACACTTATATAGCGCCTATCCTCGGCTAGAGACCCAAGTTCTAAGCGCTTTACGATCCACATTCGCTTACACAACGGGCTGCCTACCTGGGTTGTGCCGACTAAAGAACTGCCAGCTGGCGCTTCATTCAGTCGTTTCCCGTGTCATCCAGTCCATATCATTCAACATCGTTCACTCAATTTCCTTACTTTCTTCATTCTTTCCATTTCTTACGCAGAGTGCATGCTATGTGTAACGTGTCATCCATACCAACGGCCAAACTAGCCTTCTCTTCCGAAAGTTGGTGATGGGATTTTACGTGTGTGCAAAATGTTATGCAACGTACACACATACTTACAGTGTCACACGTTTTGACCGATTCTCATACCACATCCACAAATCTATACGGCAGCTTTGGTGACTAAGTTCCACTCAGGCCAGTGGCATACGTAACAGCTAAACTTTAAAGCAGAAGGGAGCCGATAGTCAGTCTTTACCTCAATGGTGTTTATCTGTTAAGTTCTGTTACATGCCTTAGGCAAAGAAAAGGAAAGTGACTAACAGCTTCAATGCAGTTGAAGTAGCAATATTATCCAAAAACTGTAGTAGATAAATCTTTTCCGTATTGTAAAATTCATCTCAGCTGTGTGCGTGTGTGTGCGTGCGTGTGTGTGTGTGTGCGTGTGTGTTCGCGAACGCGCGCGCCGCGTGCATGCGTGCATGCGTGTGTGTATAGATGCAGAGAAAGCAAAAGTGAACTTTCTGTATTGGGAAATTCAATTCAGCTGTGTGTGTGTGTGTGTGTGTGTGTGTGTCGACGCAGAGATAGGAAGAGCGAAGCGTTCGTAAGTACATGAACGTTCGTTCGTTCGTTCTTTAATTTAACGTCTATCCACCTAACAGTGATCTTAGACAGTACATGAACGTGAGCAAACCTATGTGTTTGCATTGGGGCTAACTTCTCTTCTGCTTCTCTCTCTCTCTCTCTCTCTCTCTCAATTTTAGGCGAAGCTTTTTGATGTCCAATACTTTAATTAGGCGTACTCCCCGTACACGGGCCCATGGGAATGTGTTCGTGCGCACGGGCAGTCGTGCAAGATTGAAGAGTAAAGAATAGGCTGGTGGTAGGAAGAGGTATGAGGAACAGATTCATACTTAAGTGATTACACTCCCAGTGTGATTCCGTTGGTTTTCAATGTCACATCTATGCTTAAAAGTCAGCCATTAAAAGTATTATGTCATGCATTTAACCGAAAGTCTGTCATATCAGCTGTGCAGTATAAATGTTAAAGGTGAAGTTTAGTTGATTTTCTTTTATACGTTTGCAACAAAAAGACTCTTACGTTATCTTTTTAGCAGAATCTTCCGCTAAAATGCGTATTTGGCCTATGTAGCTCATTTTGAATGGGCAACTT
>CM031595.1:111329573-111434573 GCA_018398815.1 Conus ventricosus | reverse complement strand
TCACACACAGACATGCACACACACACACACACACACACACACACACACACACACACACACACACACACACACACACGGGCAGACGAAGTCTGGGGACAAAGGCGGCGCCGAGAAATGGATTCAGGCGAGCAAAACAGTAATAACTAGGTGTGTGTGAAAAGGGGGATAGTGGGGAGAAACGAGGGCGAGAGAATGGGGGTGGGGGTCGGGAGACTAGAGGAGTGGGGACTTGGTAGATGGATGGGTGTACGCATTATACACTCCTCTAGGGACACAAAATTCAGGGGAGAAAAACCTGATGACCTCAGGTTTCACGATGGAGTTGGGGAGGAAAGGGTTGGAGCAGAGATGTGGCGTTCACAGGCAAACCCGTGCTGTGCGCGCATCTTCCATTCAAAACTGTAGGCTATGCTTTAGTGATAGAAACAGACACTCTGGCCGCTCTCTCTCTCTGTCGTATTAAAGATGCGTATTATCCGCATGCATTTACCTTCCTCTTTCGTTCAAGCTGCTAGTCACACTCGTGGCGGGTTCTACATGAGTCTGTGAGTGCGTGAGAGTAGCCTATGCAAGTAGATGTATGAGACAGACAAACAGACAGACAGACAGTCTTTTTCCCAAAGGTAATAAGCTAGCTTAGAAGCAAAATTAGCAAGAAGATGCTTTTTTTTTCATGTGGTTCTTGTACCGTCAGAGGTTAAGGATACTAGCACAGAACACTGTTAAACAATATAGAACTGGTTATAATAAGGACAGTGATGATTCATGTTAGTTTTAGATTAAAAAAATATATATACATTAAAAGTGTCTGTCTGTCTCTTTCTCTCTCTCACACGCACACACGCAAGCGCACACACACACACACACACACACACACACACACACACACACACACACACGCACGCACGCACGCACGCACGCACGCACGCACGCACGCACGCGCACGCACGCACACACACACACACACACACACACACACACACACACACACAACACACACACACACTGACTGAAACCAATTTATTGTCAGAGTAACTCACGGTTGTACTGACAAACACACACACACACACACACACACACACACACACACACACACACACACACACACACACACACACACAAACGCACAAAACGCAAAACGCACACACAAACACACGCGCGCGCGCGCGCACGCACACACACACACACACACACACACACACACACACACACACACACACACACACACACACAGTATGTAATCTTCTTACGTGGGAAAAGGATGTAAAAAACATTTTTTTTTAAACATCACCCACCCAATCAGTATCATCAGAATAGCCTAAGGAGCAATGAACAGTCATACATGTGGCAGTCATGTTCAAGTACACCAGCGTCTATTTGTCTTCATCATTTTTGTTTATAAAGCATGACTGGTTTCAAAGAAGCGCGGAACAGGAATTAATGTTATTGCTGAGGGCGGAGAGAGAGAGAGAGAGAGAGAGAGAGAGAGAGAGAGAGAGAGAGAGAGAGAGAGAGAGAGAGAGAGAGAGAGAGAGATTCAAACATTATGAAAACTAGAGATAAAAAATGAAATAGTGCAGAAAAGGGAAAAAACGAACAAAACGAAAGCCGAAAAAAAATGAGAAAGAAAAGAAAAAGAAAAAGAAAAGTAGCACAATTCATGATCCATACCTTCACCTCCTACCCCCACCTCTCAAAAAAGCACATATGATTATATGAGCAGTACGCTCGCTCATACATATTCATATTCACTGCCTGAGAACATTGTAAATGTTTCATATAAAATTATAGACAATTGCAAGCGCTGACGCAGAGTGTCCAATCATTTACATCGGCAAATTATTTTGAAACAGTAGTGTTTGTAAACAGCACCAATCACTTCAGGAAAGTGAGTCATGTGAATGTTAGTGATGATATAGTACAAACAAACATCAGACAGGGACTGGTATTACGAATTATACTGCATGTCTACATAACTTCTGGGAATGTGCAACATACGTAAACAAGTTTCTTCCGTAAGACTCCCATCTTCGATGGCACTTAAGCCCAGGTGGAAGTGAGTTTCAGAGAAGAGGACCAGAACAACAAAGACTTGTTTTAAAATGATCATTTCTAGGTATGAAAATTTCCAAGTTTGTAGAATTTAAAAAATTCATGTTAAATTTGGTTTGAATAGCTTGCAGAGCTAATCCAGATACACATGGTTTGCACGAAAATTCCTTTGTGGATAGTAAACATATCCTTTTCATTTAATGTTAGAACTCCTGCTTAAATGTAATCCGATTCTGTGAGGCTTGTTGCTTTCAGAGCACGTTTGTAGATACTGATTAAAGTTGTCATTGAGTTTGCGCTGGTAAAATCAAACAGTGTCGAACAGTAATCGATTAAAGAAAGTTAATGTGCACTGTTGTAAATGCTGATTAAAGTTTTCATTGAATTTGCGCTGGTAAAGTCTGCTTCTCCAATTCTTACATTGTTGATTTTTTTTTAAAAAAGGGGAGGGGCTGTTTCATATTTTGCCTTCTCTGACAAGAGTGAGAGAGTGAGAGACAGACAGACAGACACACACACACACACACACACACACACACACACCACACACAAGTGTGTGAGAGAGAGAGAGAGAGAGAGAGAGAGAGAGAGAGAGAGAGAGAGAGAGAGAGAGCTACAGAGAGAGAGGGGGGGGGGGAGAAGAAGAAGAAGAAAGAAGAAGAAATTGTGTGGTGTGTGTGCAATATATGCACTGGACGGCACGCATGGACGAAACAGAAACAAAGAAATGTCCACAAACTACCACACACTTAACAGTTCTGTGGACACATATTGTCAAACGAAGCAAACAACTTCACTCCGGTCGACCTAAAATCTGCAGTCAATAGAAGCTAGGCATTCAAGTCCGTTCCTTTTCTTCCCCCCCCCCCCCCCCCATTATGCCGAAAAACGGGTCTCGATAAAACACTCTGCCACCGAAAAATGAAAAGGGTCGGTTAGCTGAAACCCAATCTGTGTCCAGGATTAATAAACCCATGCATGAAAGAGAGCGTTCGAGCTAATGGCAGCATTAAGCCGTGTAGACTCTAACACGGCTCCATTCATTGGCTGATAATCCCCGAAAGCCCGTTCTATCCCGACCTGTGTTAAAAAAAAAAAAAAAAAAAAAAACCTCAAGCGGAAATGAGCTTCACCCATTTAGAACGACCACAAGGTATAATGTCTGTTGTGCACCAGCAGCAATACCTCTGGTAGTGCTCATCAGCTGGTATAAATTGAAATCAAAATGGTTACTTGGTTATGTGTGGCAAAATAAGATGTAAAGATGGCCGATGAAATGATGACAGGGATGTTGCTGGTGATTTTAATGGGAATAGACTCGTTAATCTAAGAATATCATTTCGGCCCACTTAAACTACAGCACCCAGGAATGCTTCGCAGGAATTGGGGGTAAGCGAAAGACTAATCATGAAAATAACGGTTCATTAAGTAGATGCTCTGAAAGACAATGAATTTGTTTACGACCAAAAGGTCTGGCACCAAAGCTGAGGCAGATTACCTTACACAGACTTTCATATCTTGCTTCCAGAGGAAGGGGGAGGGAGAGAGGGTAGAGGGGTGGGGGGTGGGGTGGGGGGCTTCGGGGACTTACCTAGCCGATAATCGATGCCGCTGCCAGCGAGCAAGCTGTGCATTTTTGACTAAGGGACGCACACGACGAGAGAGTAAGTCTGGTTCATTAATTGATGAGCAGACGTATTACATATGTCATTGACATCTCTCTCTCTCTCTCTCTCTCTCTCTCTCTCTCAAGCACATACATGTCTGTGTGGCGGGGGGAGGCATGGGTGGTGATAATGAGAGGAGCGGTGGGTGGGTGGGTGGATAGGGAGGAAAGCGTGTGTGTGTGAGAGAGAGAGAGAGAGAGAGAGAGAGAGAGAGTGTGTGTGTGTGTGTGTGTGTGTGTGTGTGTGTGTGTGTGTGTGTGTGTGTGTGTGTGGTGTGTGAGTGTGTGTGTGTGTGTGTGTGTGTGTGTGTGTGTGTGTTGTGTGTGTCTTTGTGCGTATCTACATATTCGTGATTATAAATTATCTTAGTGAGAGTGAGTTGGTGCGATTCAAACTGACAATAACACATGCCAGGGCGTACAACGTAACAACGCACGCATGTGATCAATTAAAAGTGGTAAACGTGCACGCTCCATCGTGCGTACCACACGCGCACACAAACCCGAGAACCCATGCACTCCTCTTCTCCCCCCCCCCCCCCCCCCCCCCCCCCCCCCCCCCCCCCCCCCCCCCCCCCCCCCCCCCCCCTCCCCCCCCTCCCCCCCCCCCCCCCCCCCCCCCCACATACCAATACATGCTACTATACTGACATAGGTGAACGTTAGACCAACCATGTACAGCAGTCGACTTTATGTCCCCCATACCCTGGTTCTTCAGACAATCTGAAATCATTAAGCTGAAACCAACCGTCACGGCACATGCAATATTTACGAATCTACCCTGTACTGCTTGCCAGCGCTCACCTCCTCTCCGCTCAACATCGTCTGTCTTACACCTTTCCTTTGTCAGTGCCACCAACGATCGATCACATAACTGATGTCATGCATATATCCCCTCCCAACCCGAAAACTGACAATCCGCACACAGGTTTCGACAACTTGTCGTGGAATCAAATTCATGTCAAGCAACATGTAAATGCAGTGGAATCAAATTAAATTGGTTCAGGAATACGGAGCTTGTTTTGTGTCGTTCAGTTTGTTTGTTGTTGTTGCTGTTGCTTTTTCTATTTTTTTTAAATCATGTGTGCCACTATTAAGCTGTGAATAATGCGTACAGTACAAAAGTGAAACCAAAGACTTCAGCTGGTTTTTTTTTTTTACTTACTTTATGGGGGAAGAGGAGTTTCCTGACTAAAATCCGAAATAAGTCACAGCACTGCATGCGACCGAGTCTCGAAAATCGCACGAGGTGTGTTGCCACCTGTATCCGCTTGGTTACCCCGCGATCGTGCCACGCTCCATCGATAGGGAGACTCGGCGCGCCCCGACGTCACAACTGCTTCAGTTCAGAAGACTCGAGTTTTGTCTACATCGTGTCCACCGACAACACGTTTACATCGAGCAGCCAATAAGGGCAACAGTCTGTGTGAACACAGGCTGGTGGTTGACGGGGTTGCCAATATAAACAATACGGCCAGCGGCGTTTTCTATAGTTGAAACGATTGCTTAATGTTCGGACGTCTTCGAAGTATTTGAATGGATTATCTGAGAGAAGAAACCAGTCGCCTTCGGCGGTAAATTTTGAAAGGATTCTGAGTGACGAAAATGAATGAAAAAGACTGTAAGAATGTAATGCGTTACATTCAAAAGATTCTAACAGTTGAAAGGGTTTGAATGTGTGATTTTAAAGCATTTTCAGTTCAATAAGGACATTTAAAAGTTAAAGTTCCAAGTTCTGGCAAAGCAGAAAAACTCTGAACTCTAAAACTGAAAGTGGAGTGCATGAGACCTTTTTTTTTTTTTTTTTTTTTTTTGCTTTCAAATAACTGGGAAAATTGCTGTTGAAAAGAAATTGTGCCAGTGCTGTGGGACATTGTAAAGGTAGATTTTGAACATCTGAACAATGAACACTGAGCAGTTCTGAAGATGTGCCATTACACAATTTAAAAGTTTGAAATTTTTACGGCAAGTTCAAGTCGGTAAACTTCAGTTTTAACGCGAAATGTCTTCAACATGCAGTCGATGTCTTTAATTTGCTCATTCACTCTTTTCATCAGTAAGAATCGTGAGTCTTCACACGAAACGTGCCGGGGCCTAAACCTGGAACGGTCAATGCAAGTCTATTTATTACCTGCAGCTCTACGACTCTCCCTCCGTCTGTGACTCCGCATGAAGCCTTTAAGCCTCTAATACGATATCAGTTCTGGGACGTGGGTGTGGTGAGAAGAAACAGTCCGCTTCATTACATTGGGTTGCTTCCCTTCACACTGGGCGACGTCGTGGTTCTAGTCGGCATTTACGAAATACAGTAGAGTGTTGAATATTGCTGTAGCAGGTGGCAATTTCGGACGTTGTGAATTAAGAGACATTGGGACTCTCTCTCTCTCTCTCTCTCTCTCTCTCTGTGCCTGCATCCCTTCTTCTTCCATTTGCGTGCCCCTGCATAAACATATGACAGACCAAATTGACAGTTGTACCATTTGACTGAATGATAACTTTCGTTAGGTTCCCTAACCTTTCAGTGACAGTTCCTAAAATTTGTTATAAACATATCAAAGTTTCCTTTCATTCGAATGAAAATAAAAAGAAAGGCTTTTTCTGAGGCAAGGTGTTTTTGAGACAGAAAAAAGTTGATGATGATGATAATGACTGCCTTTTGAAATCCAAGACACGAGTTGCTGCAAAAGCTTTTACTGTGGCATTTCTCCAATGTTTTGTTACACGGTTTCTAAATCTTAAAGTATAGATATTGATGTTACATTCTGTTTGCAGCAAAGAATTCTGTAGCCTTAGGTACAACACACATCAGTAACACGTCTCAATTGGACGATTTTTCAAAGATTTTACTTTAACGGTAAGCAGTGAAAACCATGCCTCTCTCTCTCTCTCTCTGCGAAGTAATTACTTCCACAGTAGGGAGTAGAACTCGCTCTCTCTCATTTCATATTTTCTACTTTCTTTCTTGTTGTTTTTTTGTTGTTGTTTTTTTAAAAATAAAGGTCTATGTGTGTCTGGTGTAATTTCTTTTCAACATGGGAAATGCGTCCGTTTCTCTATTCATGAAAGGCAAATCTGCTGCTGAATGTTTGCTTTGGTGCATATTTGTACATTTTCAGGTATTGCTAAATTACGATGGATCTGTTGATTTAACAAAAAAGAAAAAGAAAAAAAAAAGAAAAAGAGAAATGATGGCAGACAGAAAAACAGACAGTAAGACAAACGGAAACTGGCCATTGGAGGGGGCGGGGCTGGACGGTATTCAAATCTCATGTTGTGGCAGAAATGTATTACACAATTGACGAATCATAATCTCCGATATATATTATATTATATGAGATTAGCACCTGATACTCTTAGTTCTCAACACCTTGTATAGTGTTCGGCTGACTCAATGTGTGTGTGTGTGTGTGTGTGTGTGTGTGTGAGCGACACTTTAAATGTGGTCTTGTATATTCGAGCAGCCAACAAATAACCCTGACTGGCTTCCTTCCACGGGGCAAAAAAAAAAAATGTCAGTGGCAATTTTTAAAAAATGTCAAAGCGCAAATGACAAATCTAACTGTGAGCAAATAACATGTATGAATAGGCCTGTTGTGCTCATGTTGCTTATCACATACGAGGCACGAGCTTCAACCTGGTTGCTGATAGTCTTTCGTTTTACATATGCCTTTCAACTGTTGACTTCACGTGCTTCATGCAGCATCCGTGATCGCTTGGGCTGTAGACAGTATGACTCGACGAAACCAGTGCCAATAGTTTTGAGAGACAGACAGACAAACAGAAAGGCAGAGAGAGAGACAGAGAGAGACAGGCAGACAGACAAAAACCAGACAGGGAGAAAAACAGGAAGACAGACAGACAGAGAGAGAGAGAGAGAGAGAGAGAGAGAGAGAGAGAGACAGACAGACAGACAGAGTTAATCTTGAGTCCAGATCAACACCACTGACATTACATTTTGTTCCACAGAGATTCGACAAACATTTCATTTTGTCAGGGAAAGGAGTGGAGTGGGGACGGGGGTATGGATCGGTGGAGGTGATGATGTGGGGCTTGAAGTAGGAACCAGGACTGGACTACGATCCAGGGAGTATAATTTACAGGGAACCACGTAGGGACTACCATCTAGGGAGTATTATTTACAAGGAACCATGGATGGACGACCGTCCAGGGAGTATTATTTACAGGGAACCATGCATGGACTACCATCCAGGAAGTATTTTTACAGGGAGCCACGCATGGACTACGATCTAGGGAGTATTATTTACTGGGAACCACGCATGGACTACGATCTAGGGAGTATTATTTACAGGGAACCACGCATGGACTACGATCTAGGGAGTATCTAGGGAACCACGCATGGACTCAGATGTTGGTGGGCACTGTTGACAAGAAACTAGGAATTCTCAGGGTGAAGGGACTTTTAAATGGAATGATACAATGATCTGGGGGATATCATTTACAGGGAACCATTCAAGGACTAATACCTATGGGCACTGTTTACTGGAAACCATGCAAGAACTCGGGTCGGGAATGGGGGATTGGGGTGGGAATCTGTCTACTGGAAGTAAGAAACTCTGATCTGGGGGAAACTGTTTACAAGGAACCATGTAAGGACTCCTATCTGGGGGCATTGTTTACAGGGAACCTTGCACGGTTTAAGTGAGGTAGGACAGGTTGGGGGTAGGGTTCTGTTTACGGGATCCAGGAACTCTGGTCAGAGATACTGTTCACAGGGAACTTTGCAAGAATTCGATTTTGAATGGCACTGTTCATAGGTATTCAGGATCAGAGGACAGTGTCTATTGGCACTTGGAACTTATTTTGTAGATGTTGTTTACAGCAAACTGTCAAAAAACAAATAAGGAACCATGCCAGGACTAGGATTTAGTGTACAACCGTTTACCGAAAACAGAAACTCAGCTCTCAATGGAAGGCATCAGGCACTGTTTACATGGAACCATGCAAGATACAAGGACTGGAATCTGGAGTTACTGTTGGTAGGGAACCTTGCAAAGACTCAGAACGGTGGGCGGGGAGGGGAGGGTGGGGAAGGCACCGCTTACTGATGTCGCACTGTTGTTTGCTGGCTTTTCCCCTTTTCTGTATCAGCCGATGACTAGGACTATTAGAACTTCATTCCCTCAGACTTGCCGTTGAAGAGTCAACAACAGGACACCCCTAGCCAGCAAAACATAGTATTCGGCACTAGTTCCTTGTGTACCTTGTAGGCCCCCACAGACGTCCCCAACATACAAGTCCACTGTTACCTTCGCACTGTGTCAGAAAGCAAAAAGGTTGTACTTTTTGTAACACAAGCACATCCTGGCATGGATGAAAATTTGGCACACACAGACTGGCAAATAATGAGAGACTGAAAATTCTATGCTTCTCAAGCATAAAAACAAAGAGGATACGTAGTCATTAGAAGCAATGGGTTGCACATGGTGACTGATGTTGATGATTCCCTGCAGATCGCTGGTGCTGACAATGCAACAAATTCAACACTGGTGTGGCAATGTAATGGAGAGCCAGAAAGAATAGCATGGAAATATTGCCACTGAGCTTACATGGAATACTACACAGCAAAAAAAATAAAAATAATAAAAAATAATAAAACACAAAATGACAACCATAAAAAAAACAATTCTGATAAAATGAAATGAAATAAGACACATGAAACAAAAATATGTTATTACAGCTCACTGAAATACAGACCACTGTGTCAGACAGGAGAGGTCAAACCACTCTTTTCTACCAGTGTACACTCTTTTCCAGCAATGCATTGGTCACAAGGGATTTGCAAACATCCCAAGAGACTGATGGACCTCATGCATAGTTTCACACACACCACACACACACACACACACACACACACACACACACACACACACACAAAATGAATCCAATCACTCCCACACATCAAAACCATCATCCTTATCACATCTAAATATATAAAACCACAATAACAATACTGCAGGTAGTCAATGTATCATTTAGGTATTTCTTTATTTGCATGACGCAATCACAGCAAATAAAATATATATTGTTTTGCAGCACAGCAAAGACCCAATATACAAAGAACATACAATAAAATACATATAATTTGTTTTGCAGCACAGCAAAGATCTAATGTACATAAAAACACAAAATCTAGATAGCACACACACACACACACACACACACACACACACACATGTGCGCATGCACACACGCACACACACACACATGTGCGCATACACACACACACACAACACAACACACACACACACACACACACACACACACACACACACACACAAGAACAGAATTCTGGATATTTCAGCAAGTCCAGATCCACAGTAAAGTACAAATAATTTATACATCATATATACATTTATAAAGGATAGTACATAAGTTAAAACACACACATACACACACATATGCACACACACACACACACATACACAAAACACACACATCACTCAACATCATATTCAAATCTTTTCTTCATCAATTTCAAGTCCATTGACATTTTCCACCAGACAAAAAGCAGCTGTTCACAAGACATGAGTATTGCTTGAACAGATTCCAAAATCTCAACGGTTTGAATTAAATGGTTTAAAAGGAAATCTTAAATGAGGTAGGTAACAAACAGTAAACAGTAATCAACAAACAAGTAGGATAACTCTTGCTCTCATGGCGAAATAAATAGACGCCTATAACCAAACGAATGTGTGCTCTGTGTTGTCGTTTCTGCTGGGCAATTCGGTGTTGTAATCAGCATTTGTTTGAGTTGTCGGCATCTGTTTATTTCATCATGGAAGCAAGAGTTACCCTACCTATTTGTTATTTAAATGGTTGAGCTAACATGGTCAAATCCTCGACCAGCATGCCCCACTTGTTTCTAGGGGGTACGTGACAGGCCCTCGGCCCCTTGGAGGACTGAGGGAGTGAGGGAGGCGAGGAGGAAGCGACGACGAGCTGAGAGAAAATGGCGAAAGACAGGTTTGACTGTTCATAAGCAAATTTATTTACATGCTATGAAGAGTACTCACTCAGTTGATATTCTTGCGAGAAAAGACTATTATTTCAACAAAATGATGGCTTGTTCGTCTTCTAGACAACTGTTCAATGTTTCGGACTCGCTTTTAGGGCGGAAAAAATGTAACTGTCTCCCCTCAGACACCGCAAAGTCAGACCTGCCTCAGCGCTTTTGCGACTATTTCAGTGACAAAATAAAAACTCTTCGCAGTGACCTTGACCAGCGGTCTTCTGCGGCGCCAACTTTCCAGGAATACGATGGTCCATTATTCGCTGCTTTTGAGCCTGTGTCAGAGAAGGACATTTACGATCTGATTTTGTCAATGCCTAACTAAGAGTTGTGTGTTAGACCCTTTACCAACTGAACTTGCTAAGACATGCCTCCATGATCTTTTACCATTGATAACTAACATCATCAATTCCTCTTGTGTACTGGCATTGTTCCTTCACAATTTAAGCAAGCTGTAGTTACACCTTTGTTGAAGAAAAAAGGACTGGACTGTAATGTGTTAAAAAACTATAGACCTGTCATTTTTCTTTCTTCTTTTTTCGTTCTTTGTTCGTACTGTCCCACATGTTAAATGTGATTTATATTTTTCGCCTGAAGAAGACCCAAGTGGTTGAAATGCATCGTGTCTTGTCATGTGCTTTGTTTGTCAATGTCATTGGCGGTAAGTTCTAAGCAAACTCTATTCCTAATTTTTTTATAGACCTGTGTCAAATTTGCCATTTTTGTCCAAGGTTCTTGAAAAAGTTGTTTTGAAACAACTACAAAAGCACATTCTCGATAATAACCTGTTCGAGATGTTTCAATCTGCATACAGAAGGGATCACAGCACGGAGACCGCCGTGCTGAGCGTCATGAACAGCTTGCTCTTGGAGAGCGATGCCCACAAGGTTTCTGTGATGGCGCTGCTCGACCTCAGTGCGGCGTTCGACACGCTTGATCATTCTGTACTGCTAAAGAGACTAGAGAGAACTTACGGTCTCAGAGGTACGGTGCTTGACTGGTTTTCGTCATATGTATGTGATCGAGAACAACGTGTTATCATTGACAGTGTTAAATCATCACCATCTCCTCTTTTGTTTGGCGTGCCACAAGGCTCCGTGTTGGGACCTGTGCTTTTTACCCTTTATTCTCAGCCTTTGTCGGATGTCATGTCTCGGAATGATTGTCAGTATCACAAGTATGCTGATGATACTGAAGTATCGTCAAGTAGTGTTCCGCAGGATTTTCCTAATGTTATTTCTAAAGTTCAAACCTGCGTCCATGACGTATCATCTTGGATGGTTAGCAATAAGCTTAAAACTAAACCCAGACAAAACCGAGGTGATCAAGGTGGGTGTTCCATCATGCCTGCGGCAGATTAAAGACAGTTCGATTGAATTGGAAGACAGCTGTATTGATTTTCAAGAAAGTGTGAAATATCTCGGTGTGAAACTAGACAGCACTCTGACTATGAAAGACCACATCAGCAGTGTGTGTCGAGCCTGTTTCCTGGAACTCAGGCGCATGCTAGCATTAGGCAATATCTCTCAAGAGAAGCAGTGAGAAAACTAATATCGGCCTCCATTCTGTCACGTATTGATTACTGTAATGCCACTTTCATTGGTATCACAGATGAGCAGCTCTCACGTCTACAACGAATTCAAAATGCTGCTGCTCGGTTAGTTTTGAGAAAACGTAAACGAGACCATGTCACCCGATGCTTCGCGAGCTTCACTGGCTGCCAGTCGAAGCTCGTGTACAATACAAAGTGCTGTTCTGGCTTATCGCCACTTTGAGGTAGTTAGCGCCCTGTCTCTCAGTGACCTTGACCACCAGGAACTTTGCTAGAAGTCTGAGATCTTCTTCAGAGAAGCAGTTAGTGCTCCCCAGGTCGAACCTTCAGACAGCTGGGGGGCGTGCCTTTGGGATTGCTGCTCCAGGGATATGGAATAAGTTGCCGGTCAGCCTCAGACACTCACCTTCTCTTAGCACTTTCAAGAGCCATCTGAAAACCTATCTTTTCAAAGCACATTTAGGGTAATGCTTTTTTGTTTTATTCTGTAGTTAGACGTGCTGCTTTTATTTTTTATCTTATTATTTTTGTGCTGTAGATTTTCTATATTAATGATTGTTTCGAATGAATCACAATGTTATGCGTGAGATCAAGCGCAATGAGTAATTTGTTGAATTAGAATTGCGCAAAAGAAATGCAATCCATTATTAACATTGTTTGTTTGCTTTTTTATCAGGGACAATTTGCACTCAATAATCTCTGACAGACTTTCACATATACTCCAGAGTCCATCTTTACTTCATCATAAAAATAATTTCAGTTCCACATGATTTATTTCCCTGAGATTAATACAATTTTACAGCAGCACAGTATGACTGAAGCACGCTTTTAATTCAAATGATATTGAATAATAATACATTATTGGTAATATAAACTAGAACCTTTGTAATAATGAATATGCTGACTTTGTCTCCACTAGAACCATGCAAAAAAATAAGAAGTGGCTGAACACAGGTAAAAGCAGCACAGAAATCAAAGCATGAAATAAAATGGACCCGAGAACAAATAAGCAGAGAAATGACATAACATGGAATGGAAATCACCAGCCACCTCTGAAACTAAAGGATATGAAATAAACCTCTGAAACTAATGGATACGAAATAAACCTCTGAAACTGAAGAATATGAAATGTTCTAGCCAGCAGAGACATCTATGACCCTAAGTGAGACACAATCGTGGTGCTTGTAAACATCAAGAAGAAACAGTACACACTTGGATCAAACTACTAAATGTGTGCATTATGTGCTGACAGATTTCACTCATTCTATGACCAGGCTGTCTGTAGTAACTGTTCCACAGAGACAATCTTCTCCCGAGGCTTCCCAGTCTTCTGTCCTCTGGAAGTTTCCTCTTGGTCAATCTTTTCCCACTCTGAGAATGTTACTGGTCTCACACCTGAAAAATAACACCGGAACAACTACAACCCTTTTCTCCCCTATTTAAGACATCTATCTCAAAAACTCTCATCAAATGTCTAACATATCAAATGTTTGATGTCTGTCTGCCAAGTTTGTCTCGCTGTGTGCCTGTGTCTCATCTGTTGTTCCCATACAATTTTCCCCAAGATCTTCCTCCAAATTTGGCATGGTGACTCATTTACAGACTGGACTGACCGGTGAACAGCAATTCAGTTTCGCACCCAGAATGTTGCATTAGACACATTTTAACTTGATCATAATGGTGACATGAAGTGATGTCAACATTTGGAATGATTCAAAAGATACCTTGCAGCTGGCAATTGTACTGATAAAAAGCATCATACTTATCATCAGCCAGAATAGCTCAGGTGGAAGATTGTTAGACTGAAAATCAAATGTCCCTGGTTCAAACAGAGTTCCTACACTCCCCACCCCCCTTCCTTTTTTCCCCTTTTCCTCAAGGGATTCAAAGCAGATCCAAGTCAAAGTGGGGTGGAAGGAAATGGAAGGAGAGGGAAGCAGAGGGGAAATAAGGGAAGAGGGGCTGGGGGAACAGGGATAGGGAAAAGTGAGGAGGGAATAACAGGGACAGAAAGGTGAGGAGGGGGTACAGAGGTTGAGGGAAGGAGAGGGGGAGGGGAAACGGGGCACCAGAAGACAGGGGAAGGGGGAGAGTGGGACACTAAAATGCGGGATGGGGGGAAAAGGGGGACAGGGGAAGGAGGGAAGGAGGGGGAAAGGGAAGAATGGACGGGGAGGCGAGGCAAAGGTAAGGGGAAGATGCAGGATGAAGGGGCACAGGGGATCATGTAAGAGGGAACAGAGGAAAGGGAGGGGGGGGGGGCAGCTGGTCATGTGATATTTTGTTCTATCAAGACTGATATTTGGATCCAAATCAGTTAACTTATTATTTGAAATGCTGATCGTATAACTTTAAACAAGATAGTACAGAAATTGAAATAGTTATTTTGCTAACTGTGGTTCTTTGCACACATAAGCCCACACCCACACACACTCTTTTTAAAATGAAAATTCTTTCATTAGCCTTCATGAAAGAAAACAATGAACACACACACACACACACACTCACACACACACACACACACACACACACACACACACACACACACACCAAAAAAGTCACCTCTGTTCTTCAGTAGACTAAGAACCGACTGCTTGCCTCCGCCATTTTCAGCGGACAGCACACCTGACTCGATGTCCTCCAGCACGGCCTTCCCTGTGGCAAATGCATCGTTCATCGTACCCAGAATCACAAACACCGGGCCCCTGGAGATCCAGCCACTGCAGTACAGACCTACACACACACACACACACACACACACACACACACACACACACACACACACACAACACACACACACACACACACACACACACACACTGAAAAATTAACAATGTGTACAAGTGTTAGAAAACAAAAAGGAGACTGAGTTGAGGAAAAGAAAAACAAACAAAACAAAAATCTTACCGGCACAGAATTTCCAGCCATCATTCATCACAATGAAAGGGTCAAGAATACACACAAACAAACACACACACACACACACTCTCTCTCTCTCCACACACACACACACACACACACACACACACACACACACACACACACACACCACGGCCACATCCAGTCATTCTAAACAAGAGATTCAAACCCATCCTCTTCCCAACTCAAGTGAATTCCTGCCTTGAATCAACTATGCCCATTTTGTAGAAGACAAAGAAAGACCTGACATGACTCCAACATTCTGATTCACACAGCATTCTTTGGCAGAATCCACTGTAACATTCTAAGCAACTGTCATTGTCCTTCCTCATGCATTCCTTAACCTGATCTATCTGAAAATAGTCTGAAATAGACATGAAAGCTGGTGATAATTTGACGTTAGACCAGCCTGTGTGGTTAGCGTCAAGGGTTGAGGCTTTGAGTTCAAGTCCTATCAGAGACATTTATTTGTGAGACTAAAACAGTTTCCCAAAAAGAAATAGATTGCTACCGCTTTTAATCCAGTTTGACAAAGATTTAAGCCATACTACAGGCCTGCAAGCAATGTTCTGCATGCAACACCCCCCCCCCCCAATTCATTCCATAAAAAAAAGTATGAAATTCCTCACCTAATGCCTTCTTACCATTATCTGCTATGCTCATACCTTGAGATCCATCAACTCGGCCATTGGAGTTGGAATAAGTCCTTGCTGCATGTCAAAGGGTATTGTCTCATCGATTGGTGAACCTTTGTAGCCTATACTTCTCAACACCTAAAAATCAAGACAACGACATCAGTGGATTAGTTTTTATTCATAATTTACGACTCAATTAAGTTAGGCATGGTACTGAATTTAATTACTGTCATGTGAATGGGACTGAGAGTGCAATATTTTCTTTACAGATATGCTTTGATGTTCAGTACAATCTCTATATATACAACTCACTGGTTGTCTCTAATGTATGTTGTGTGAGTGTGTGTGTGTGTGGGGTGTGTGTGTGTGTGTGTGTGTGTGTGTGTGTGTGTGTGTGTGTGTGTATGTGTGTGTGTGTGTGTGTGTGTGTGTGTGTGTCTGTCTGTCTATGCTTGTGTACGTCTGTGTGTATCTGTCTATAGTGCTTGTTTGGCTTACAATATGCAAACTGACATGAGGAAGTACACTCATTCATTCACACGCACAGACAGGTAGATACAAAGTCACATGCCACACCAAACACACACCGCACACACACACACACACACACACACACACACCACACACACACACACACACACACACAAGCACACACAGGACACTGTATTACCTACCAGTCCACAAGGAACAACTTCTGTTTGGTCGGTGGGAACAGCACGCTGTGTTTCCAAGTTTTCTCCCTAAACAACACACCAACTTGTATACATAATTTTCAGATGATAATCTCTCAAAATAGAAATTACAACTTTTCATCTATCTTATACATGTATTTCAAAAATCAAGGATGAGTGAGAAAAAGATTAAATTGAAAAAAAAAAATGAAAAAAAAAAGAGAGAGAGAGAAAAAATCAAAACAAATCTGTCGATTTTATAAATGGATTAAGCTTATACAAACTGCCAAGCAAGATTTAAGCCATGATTACATTTATGTGCAAACCCAATCAGGGAGAAAAAAAAGGCATGTGTGGAAATGTATAGGAAGGACTACACAGAACGAAGCAAAAACACAAATGCAAATGTATCCGTTTTGTATTGTACTATATTGTATTATACTGTATTGTCTTGCATAACTTCATTCTCAGATTTCTGTGAGAAATTCGGGCTGCTCTCCACTAGAACGTAACACAAAGCCAAACTTTTTTTTTCTTTTTCTGATTTGTCTGTTTGTTTGTTTCGTTTTGTTTTGTTGCTTGTGTGAAGATTTCTATTTACCTCTCTTTCCACACAATATTGCCAGAGTCACTTCCCTTGTTGCTGCGGATTCTTATACCTGCCAAAATGCATGGTGCATGCAGCAATTTGATTTTTCATCTGATGCAAAAGACTAGCACTCTGACCACCACTTAAAAGTCATGTTGGAAAGGGAAAGAAAACAACAACCTCCTTATCAGACTGGTGCCATGGTCCAGGGATTCTCTCACTTCCCCATGCTAAGTGTCTTATTCATTTGGGCACTTTTTATCTACCAAGGTCTGTAATGTGCACATAGATTTTAACCCCATCCGGAATCGATGTTCTGCATCTGAGGACACAGGAGGAGAGACCACCCTTGAAATTTCACAGCTGTTGTCCATTCTTTTTCTACCTTTCTTCCAAGCCCAGAACTTTTCCTGGGAGGAAGCAGAAAAGTTATTGTATTGGGAAAGTTCCATACTCTGTAACCAAAACTGTAATGCGTAGACCGCGGACATGCTGAACTTGAATCAGATGTCTAGTCAAGCGACAATTTTTTTTCTTCGATATTCAAATGCACGTAAAAGGGAACACAAATTTCTGATCAGATACATTTATACTCATAATCAAATACCCCACAATGTCTTAATGACTGAGGATTTATTGATGTACATTTTCGCACAAATGTGTTCATACAGCAGAATTGCAGTTTTGCATCGAGTGTTGCATTCCTGTCTGCCTTTGTGTACAAATGTATATGTGTCCTTATCCTGGTAAAGTGCCATTGTAAAACTAAAGAAACGAGTATACCACGATATATCAAAGGCCAGTCACAAGTTTCACATTCTGCAGTATATCAGTAGATAAGAGTGATCCAGCCCTTACTTTATTTTCAAATCAGATGAATCAAAAAAGCGACAACTTAAAAAACAGTTCTGTCTCACCACTTTGGTGTATTTCAAAATGTATCATGTTTATTTTTAATAAAATCAATGGCAATGTTTTTTCATCCTTGCTTCAATGAATAGCTTCAAGAATAACAGTACGTAGTAGAACTAGACAGAGACCAGTCAAGCACAACCTTCTCCCATGTATCGAGTGAAGTATACTCATCTGAAAGCTGTTGAGCTGAAAAGGTATGGTAAGGGGAAGCGGTGGAAGGAGTGGGCTGTTGGATGGGCTGAGGAAGAGTGCAGAATGAGGGAAGGGATCCGGCTATGAAATTGAGGACACCTGCTGACAGCATGTTTGAGTGAGGGCAAGGATATGGTACGCAACTGCAACTGACAATATCTACTGATGACATTTTTATTCTCTTCCTCACCCCCCACCCCAAATTTCTCTGTCAAAGACATTTTCAAATTTTTTCCATTTTCAGACTGGGTGGATATGGCATGGATGTACCACGATTACCCACTCATGCTCTGTGAAATCGGTCGACTGAGACTGAAAGAAACTGATGAGACAGAACTGATTTTCGTCTATCAAATGACATACAAATCTGAAAAGTGTAATAAAAAAACCGTTGAGAAAGATCATAATGTGGCTGCCGTCCACCCAAGCTGTCAAGTCTGATTTTACCTGCAACTGATTGATGGTGAACTTCACCCCTTCAGTACTCTGTCTGTCGGCACTGGACACAATTTCTGTGGGACTACGTAAAAATTTCAGGTGCCATGACCTCGTTGCATCAGTCCAGATCTTGGTGTATTTTTCAGGTGGATTTACACCAGCTGAGAACAGTAGTTCCATCAGCCTCCGCCGAGGTCTGGGTAAATCTATAATCAGAAAATACATTTATGTGCAACCTTCCAATTAAAGAACACAAGCAAAATCGAATACACAATATCTGAAAACAACAATTTGGAATATCAATCAAAACTTTAAATGAAAAAAATCATCAAGACATTGCATCATTCATTTTTTTTTTCTCTTACACAGTTCATTTCCATGCATGGATAATAAATAATGATAAAGAAAACATAAATCAATCAACTAAAATACATAGCAATATATATTATTGCTGGTTTTAGAAAGAATTTTTTTTTCAAATACAGATACTTTCCAAACTAATCAAGCTGCACAAGAAAAAAAAAATCACTGTAAGTTTGGGTTTCAAGCCTTTAGAACACACAGCATCAAACAATTAAATCCTTCAAATTGAATATTAAAAAAAAAAAGATGTAAACTACAAGCAACAACCAAACAAAACAAATTCAAACAAATCGCAAATAACCTGTACTTTGAGTGATCCTGACAACCCAATCAATGCAGTGCACCAACCATTACTCTGTTATACCTTTCACTTTTCCTCCAGGAGGTACATCCTCTGGTTGACTACGGTTCGACATTGGCAATGTGTCATTTCTCGAAGTTCTGTTTGGTGAATGCAACTGTACGCCCTCCTTCACTGTTCCAGTCTTTTTACTTGCTTTTGCACAGGGCATCAAGACATATTCTGATATATACTTTTTCAGTTTAGACAGAAACACAATGTTCTCCATCACTATAATTTGGTGTCCTGGTTTGTTTGTTTTTTTTTTTAATTTGGCACATATAATCAAAACAAGTATGAAATGATAAATTACACTCATGTAGGGATAATTACGATGAAACCACATAGAACAGATGACATACACATTTAAACAGTTTCTCTCTTTTCTCTTTTCTTTTACAAGTCTTACACACACCTCTTGAGCCATCTTCCCATCTCTCTTTTCCTCCAAACCAAATACTTTAAGAGAAACACGATATTGAGTTTCTGAAAATCATAACTATCCTACACATTTATGTGTCCAAACACACGGACAAACACACAGACATCAATAAACTTGAAAGCAGATTGCCTGAAGACTGCTCCCTCACTCTTGTTCAATATACAACTCTTTCCACCACCTCCATCCAAACCTCCACTGTCATCTCCCTATCCACCATAACCTACCCCTTGAAGTGTGCATGCACACACACACACACACACACACACACACACACACACACACACACACACACACACAATACATCCCATAAAACACACACAACACCACACAAAGATAGTACCATACCATCCTTTTCAATCACCACTACCAGAGTACAATGACCATCACCAAAGTATGATCACCATTACCAGAGTGCCATCACCAGAATACGATCAACACAGTTCCATCACCAAAGTACTACCACATTACAAAGTTATGATCACCACCACCAGAGAACAATCATCATGATCACCAGAATAAAACCACCATCACCAGACAACCATTACCTGAGTATCATCACCTTCGCCAGCGTACTATACTATCATCATCACCAGAGTAATCATCACCATCACCTGAGCACAATCACCATCACCTGAGTATGATCACCATCACTAGAGCACAATCATGATCATCAGAATGTCATAACCCGAGTATAATCACTGCCACCAAGGTACAATCAATGTCACTAGAGTATTATCACCATCATACAATCACAATCACCAATGTATAACCACCATAATACAAATACCATCACCAAAACACATTCACCTTCGTCAGACTACCATCACTATCACCAGAGTACAATCATTAGGGTCCACCAGAGTGCCATCACCATCATTAAGAACAGAACACCATCACCATTACCATGGTACCATAAAGAAAGATTCCTAAGCTGGCAACAATGGAATATAAGGTAACTGGTTATCTGCTGAATTCTTTGATTATTGTAGAATGTGAATATTTTCTTTTAAAATTGATGGATATTTTTCAAACACATGCTTAGATTTCATGCCTTTTGAAAGAAAAGCTGTACTCCAGATCTAGGCTTTTTTTTGTTTGTTTGTTTTTTTTTTAACTTAGATTTACAAATAATGAATTTAGCAATTAAAATCAGCAAGTCTATTGCTTCATTAGTTGTTGGCATTCTGCTGCACGAAACAAAATCACCTTTTCATCACATGAAAAAGTGAAAAATGCGCACATTTTCTGTATGAACAAGATGATAGGTCCTCACAAAGGCATGACAATCACAAAACTTCCAAAACCTGGCCAATCATTAAATTACAGAACGTACACACAGAGTCCACAATCTGCATTTATATCATAAGTTTTTAGCTGATAAAAGTCTGTGTAACTTGTTTACTTTGAAACCAGCTCAACTTTACATCTACTGTGGACTTCAAGCCAGTGATAAATACTTACACAGTTCATATCATGATCATGTATTTCAGACCATCTCTAAACAGCAGAGGAGATCATTCCAGATTTGGTCATAACTGTGGAACAGTCTGAAAGTTGCATTACTGCCCCAATAGCATGTTAACACAAACTGATAATTCCTTGCTTTCAGTCTGTTCTAGAAAGTGAAAATGAAAACCATGGAAGTCAATTTGGTCATAACTGATGTGGAACAGTCTGTAGTCGCATTCTGCCCAACTAGATGTAACACAATTTAATTCTTGCTTTCAGTCCTCCTAGAAAGTAAAATACAAACCAATGGAAGTCAATTTGGTATACTGTGGAAGTCTTGTAAGTCGCATTTACTGCCCAAGACATGTTAACTTGCCCTAGTCTGTTTAGAAAGTAAAATTAAAACATGAAGTCAATTGTAAAGACTTGATTGGGATTCCGACTTTTGAGATCCTTGTCATGAAGCGACAGAGTATGTAAAGCTTATTGTGAGACTGATATTCTGACGCAAACAGATCCTACCCAAAGCAGATTAACAGTTTTGGGTGCTTGAGTTTGAAGTTGTTTTTGACTGATTAGACACCTTCCTTGTAAGTCATGTTTAAAGAACACACAGAATAAGTTATGCAAATGAGCAAAGGGATACCAGAAAATCAAGGTCTTTCAGACAGACAGAGAGGAAGAGGGAAAAAGGATGGGCAGACTGAATAATGAGACAGCAATCTCTGCCACCCTATCATTGCCCATAGTATGGACCTCCTCTTGCCCAATTTCCAGAAATTCTGCCCACCTGCTCTTTCCACACCATCACAGCTGAGTGAAATAGGTTTATTCCATTTTAAATATAGCTCGTAAACATGATATTCATTTAAACTTTGTACGCCCCAACTATTCTTATTATACCATCATAAATATGGAAATCAAACCTTGTTATTGATGAGGAAAGAGTTATGAAACTTCTACAGTTGATGTGTCTAACATGAGCATTAATCTGCTTTCCGATCTGAAAGGTATCAACCTAACACCATTCCTTTACATAGATTGTCTTTCTGCCCAAAGAGTATTGACAATGTAGTGCATACATTCTTCAAAACACCCATCACAAGGCAAAGGGGAATAAACATTAATAAGTAAAACTCCCTTAAATGTTGTTGCGACTCTTCTGTTTCTTTGCTTTCGAGTGTGTACAAGCTTGATATGGCTATTCTCACACCTGTGATCCTTTCTGTTGTGTGTGTGTGTGTGTGTGTGTGTGTGTGTGTGTGTGTGTGTGTGTGTGTGTGGTGGTGTGCGTGCGTGCGTGCGGCGCATGCGTATATGCATCACACACACACACACACACACACACACACACACACACACACACACACACACACACACATGCACCACACACTGGCCAACAAGAAAATTATAAAAGAAACATCTAAAGAAGAAAACTTCCATACACAGACAATGAAAACAAAGTAGGAAGAAGAAGATGAAAAAAAACGATGAAGAAAAAGTGACATAAGAAAAAGACGAAGAAGAAGCCACATGTAAAAAGTGGTGGAAAACTATCCACAACAAACAAGAGCAGCAGAAGAAAAGGAGAGTGAAGACAGCAAGAATCAAGCGAAGAATAACAAACAGGAAGTGTTAAAACTCAACAACAACAAACATACAGCACACAAAAACACAGACACCTAAAACAATTGGGACCAACAAGTATTCAGTTCATCTCTGATTAACAAATAGGATATCTGTTTCCCCTTTGAAAACATACGCACACACACACACACACACACACACACACACACACACACACACACACACACACACTCACACACACTCACACACACACTCTTTATCTGAATTGCAGGCCCATCAGTACTTGTGAGCCTCTCTTCTTTCAATTATCACTAGGTTCTTTATGTTCATGTGTCCCCTTGCTAGCCAATTCAGTTGTTAACTTTCTTCCTTTTGCTATTTCCAGTTGTTTTCCTCCTTCCAAAAAAAATTATAGTTTCATTTTCTTTCCTTTTTTCTCTGGTGCATGCGCGTGGTGGTGTATGTGTGTGTGTGGTGTAGGTGTGTGTGTAGAATGTGTGTGTGTGTGGTGTTGTTGTTGTGAAATGTGTGTGTAAGAATGTGTGTGTGTGTGTTGTGTGGTGTGTGTGTGTGTGTTGTGTGTGTGTGTGTGTGTGTGGTGTGTGTGTGTGTGTAGTGGTGTGTGTGTGTGTGTGGCGTGGTACTACTGTGTTGTGTTGTGTGTTGGTGTGCACGTGCATGTGTACAAACTCTTGTGTGTATGTGTGTGTGTGGTGTGTGTGTGTGTGTGTTGTGTGTGTGTGTGTATACAGGCTTGACTGGGTTCATTTGTGTGTTATATATATTGATTGTTTAGCGCTTTTGTCGCTAGAGGCCAAGCTTAAGCGCATCATACAGTTATACATCGTTTACACATTGCTGCTTGGGTGTGCCGATAAGGTGCAGCTGTGGCTATGTATTGTGGTGTATTCGTGTTCTGTCTCAGTTGTTGTTCAATATCGTTCATTTTCCTTACTGTGCTCATTCTTTCCATGTGGTTCGCGGGTGCATGCATGTAACGTGCATCCATACCAAACGGCAAAAATGCTCACGTCGTGTCGAAATGGTGAGGGGGCTTTACGTTATGCAGATTATCGTGCTCACCACACACACACACACGTTAAATCTCATTCAAGGACTGTAATGGGAAATGAAGCCAGAACACATGTTACACTAGGCAAAAATCCACCTTGCAACCGAAACGCAAGGGTGTTCGAACCGAACCCCAGGATCACAAGTTAGAAGTCTTGGCCTCTACCAACTGAGCATTCCGGCTCCCTATGTATGTGTGGTTCATATAGCGAGTTGTATGTGGTGTTGTGTGTGTATCGTCTGTCTGTGGTCTGTCTGTGTCGTAGCATGTGCATGCATACAGGCTATGACCATGGGTTCATCATTGTGTAGGTTGTGTGCAGTATATGTTGATGAGTGAGAGTGTGTGTGTGTGTTGTGTGTGTGTGTGTGTGTGTGTGTGTGTGTGTGTGATGCATGCACGCACGCACTCACACACACACACACACACAGAGCAAAAAAGATCACAGGTGTGAGAATAGCCATATCATGGGCAGGGGGCACTGTCGTTTAGTCCATCACACACACACACACACCACACACACACACACACACACACACACACACACACACACACACCACACGCACACACATACTCACACACACACACGCACACATACACACACAAACACATCTATGCACACATAAAGAAAGGATTTTAACAGGTGTTAAGAAAATCCTTGCCACATCCAAGTCAATGTTGCTTTGTCTCATCACATTCACATACGCATGCACCCCGCATGCACACACACACACACACACGCACACACACACACACACACACACACACACACACACACACACACACACTCACAGCAAGGATGTCAACAGGTGTGAGAAGGATCCTCGCTACATCCAAAGCAACATTCCCCTGCCCCAGCACAACAGCTGTCTCGCAGTCCAGATTCACTTCAAGCTGAAACACATTGAAGCAAAAAATACTTTTCATCAGAACATGGAAAAATATAACATATACACTAGCCATATAAAAACCTTGTCTGTGGATGAAGTGGTCACCTTGAGAATGAAAACAATCAAACCATTATGCACGAAGACATTCATGCAAAACGTCAACTATATTCTGAGAAAGAAGGATGACAAACTCGGGTGTTTTTTTTCCTTGTTCAGAGTGATTCACCAAACACAGTTGAACACTCAAGAATTCTTTCCTTGTTCAGTTTCTTTTAAATCACAGAAACTTCAGGCAATTCCTGAAAAAAGAGAGAAAAGAAGTAGCTTGTTTGCTTCTTTTCGTTCGGGAGGTCTAAGTGCTTTACTGTTGTTCTCTTGCGCTGTTTGTTTTGAGTGGAACACTTAGACTAGAATTTTTAACGAGTCAGTGTCCTTTGTCTGTAAGAGATATCAGTGTGCTTTGACTGTAAGAGATTCAGTGTGCTTTGTCTGTAAGAGATATCAGTGTGCTTTGGCTGTAAGAGATATCAGTGTGCTTTGGCTGTAAGAGATATCAGCGCGCTTTGTAAGAGATATCAGCGCGCTTTGTCTGTAAGAGATATCAGCGTGCTTTGTCTGTAAGAGATATCAGCGTGCTTTGTCTGTAAGAGATATCAGTGTGTTTTGTCTGTAAGAGATATCAGTGTGCTTTGTCTGTAAGAGATAAGTACCCGATTCTTCTTCTTTGTTCAGTTCCTGACTTTTGTTTTTTCTTTTGTGGTCCTCCATCCTCCTCTTTTTTTTCTACATTCTTCTCTTTCTCTCTCTTTCTCTCTCAGACTCTCACTCACTCCTCTCTATTTTCTATTTCTTTTACTTTTTTTTTTTTTTAACAGGTGGGGCCTCCATTGTTCTCTCTAGTTTACCACTTTGTTCTTTTTTGCTTCATTGACTCTCACACATCACACAAGTCTGTATGTTCTATGACTGACTGACATTCTCTAGTGGATTTGTTAGTGTTTGAATCAGAGTGCCTGGGTTTATTTATTAGCTGATGTTTGGTGCAGTGAAACTCTCATTCTGTTTAAGGAGAAAAAAGAAAGAAAGAAAGAAGGAAAGAAAGAAGGAAAGTAAAATAAAAGAAAAACGGAAAAGAAGAAAGCAAGCAAGCTATCATAATAACGACTCAACTACACAAAAATATAGGTTAACACTGTCGCCTTGATGTGTCCATGTTTGCTTACATTTATGGGTTAAAATTTCCCCTCTCTCGCTGCATCCTTCCCACGTAGGAATGATCATTCCCCCAAAAGCATCCTTGAAATGAAAACAAAACAAAACAAAAGAAAAGATGTAAGGATGACATCAGAAATGAATGAACAATGACCCAAGGAAACGAGAAGAGAGAAAAAGAAATGCTATTGTAAAGGAGGTGTGCCTATTGTCTCATGAACTCACTAATTCCCAATGAAGCTATCCATTTAGCTGAATAAGGAGTCTACAAAGAAGACAAGAGGAATGCAATGAAGTGAGACCATAATTATGTATTAGCGCATATGTGTGTGTGTGTGTGTGTGTGTGTGTGTGTGTGTGTGTGTGGTGTGTGTGTGTGTGTGTGTGTGTGGTGTGTGTGTGTGGCCCGTGCGTGCGTGTGAAGTGCATGTGCGTGTGTGCACATGCACATGCGCGTGTGCATGTGTGTGGGCATGTATGTGTTTGTGTGCATGTATGCATACCTCTGTGTCTGTGTGTGTCTGTGTGTGTGTGTGTGCGTGTGTGTGTGTGTGTGTGTGTGTGTGTGTGTGTGTGTGTGTGTGTGTGTGTGTGTGTGTGTGTGTGTGTGTGTGTGTGTTTTAAGGTGCTTTTCCATATCTTAGGGCAAGAGAATAGCAAAATAAACGTATTGGAATTCATTAAACAATGCTTGTATTTATCTATGCCAAACAATATATCAGATCTTGAAAGTTTAAGTCATAATTTTGATTTCAGCAAATACGCTTTTCAATAACACCAAAATATTTGTTCAACAGAGTACTTCAACGAGAATGCTCAATGTGTTCTTACTATTTTCAGTCAATAGCAGTGTTAACTGTTTTCATTTATCGTAATTTTACAGAGCAGAATAATTGGGACGGGGGAGGGGTAGATCATCTGTAAAATTTTCCAGTGCAGAACTCTTAAACTTGTTTCTTTCGTCATATCCTTTGCTCTGGTGCATATTAATTTTCTAATATGCACCAAATCCATACCTTTAAACACCATTTTCTTGATTTATTTTGGTTTCATACTGTACCTTCGTGCCTGCACATTTCTTAGCTCCTTTCTCTCTTTCCCCTTTGTCTATCCACCGGATCCACGCTTTTGGAATAGAATAAATTGAAATGTTATACTGAAGTACTGAGTTTGGTCTGTTTTTACCAATCAGATCTTGCATTTCTTCTTGAGTTAGCAGTCTGTTTTTGTTTGAATAGATAATACTTTCAATTAGAACAATTCCTTCGTCTTGCCAAGATTGAAAAAATAAAACTTTGTTTTCGTAAGCAATCCATGCATTATCAAACAGCAGCTGGTAATGAAAATCATTGGAATTAACCTTTTCAAACCTCTACTTTTAAGTATGTGACAATGACTTTCTTTCCAAAACTCCTCATTGATTGCATGTAATACTGTGATGTCTTTTGGTTTAACCTTCATTGTCCTGTATTTCGTATGACAGAAGTCACCTAGACTACTAAGTTTATATTGGAATTTGCTGCCCGAATTGGGGTACCAACTTTAAAAAATTGTAAAAAATAAACTAATGGATAAAAAGACTTCAAATTTTCAGCAAAAATCTATGGAAAGCTGAACTTTGGTTTGCACTTGTTATTTTAGGGGATGTGAAAATATTTTTATGGCTCAACACTCACACACCTGATTTTACCTGGAAAACACACCTACGTCAGTGAAATAGATGATAGACAGGCAATACAACACCCATCAACTTTATAACACCTACCTTTTTGGTGGCAAGTGGTCAGGTTCACCATCTGAAAAGAACTGATGGGTGTTGTGAGGTGCTAGTAGTTACACAGGTAGCTAGGAATATACGTGAAATTTTTGTGACTTTTTAAGTCACATAGCAGTTACATAGCAGGAAAAAATAAAATAAAAAAGATAACAGGTCAAAATCATACCATATTTACTGAAAATGTATTGGAGTGCATGCTTTTTGATCTGCATGAGTTAGTTTGTGTTTGTGAGAAAAGGAATTCCTATGACTGATAATATTTCTAACTATATGCAGGTGTTAGTAGGAAGGAAGAAAGGCAGGCATCACAACACAAAACAACACTCAAATATTTTTGTTGTACTCACCATATGGTTCCAGATGTAATGAATTATATAATCCAAATATGATCACACACAAACAACACAGTCACTGGAAATATTTTTGCTTTTGATCACTTTTGTCACACACAGATCACTGACATGAAATTTTCTGGAAGACCAGCAGCCATGCGCGTTTGTCTTGCATACCGGTTGGTTTCCCTGACCATGAGATGGAATGCGTCCAAAGGAAAAACAAGTGAAAAATAATCAAAAGGTGTTCGAAGATTCACTTGTGGATGTGGGGGGCCCCTGTATGCATCAAACACACGAACTTCAGTCCGAAAGTCGTTGTTTGACCACTGCGATGACTGTGCACATCCACCGACATCAGAAGCACCTGCGTCACCTGCGTCGCCGATGTTCGAGTCACTGTCACTACTCGCATTCACTCCTTCTGCAACTTCAAAGTCACTGTCGCTGTCGACAGAGTCAAGATCAATGTCTGATTGATTCCAGTCGTCATTTTCGGTCGGAAACACATTCATATTGAACATTTGGTCCACAGTCAAGCTCATGTCACTGTCACTGTCAGAGCGCGACATTTCGATCGTTGTCGGAAGTCGATGGGATGACCAAAAAAAATCGATTAAAAATAAAAAAAGCCACAAACGCTTTTGCATATGGCGCTGAGAAAGGTAGGAAAGACCCGGATAACGACCGGTTTGTCTTATTACTGTGGTCAACCCAAATAAGGGAGGCACACCGAGACAATCAGCCAACTGAGGAACGGGCGGTACAGGGCGGATCAGGAGCCTGACGGGTCGGGCGGAACGGGGACAGAAAGGTTAATATAATCAATATAACAAAATCTGTTAGATGCTGCAATTTTTTCTGGGCGACATTTTCATACTAGAGTTGAATTCTATTGAATGGTGGAATTGAAAAAGTTTCCCTGTCCAGACTTGACCAATATCGTACATGAATCATATTCAACATTTTTACTTCTCCTTCATATTCTGCTTCCATAACTTTCTGCTTCACTTTTTCGAACACTTTTCTGCTATTTGGGTTTGTTTTTTTTCTTCCAGAGAAATGTGTATAGTATTGTATTTAATTTGCAGAATGTGGCATATCTACAGACTGCATAACTTACATGAGCTAGCTATTCAGAAAGTTTTCACATGACAACTTTACCTTGAATGCACAGGTCGCATTTACTCCTTTCTTTTATCAGCATTTTCATTCAATCATTTCAAAGGGATCAATTTTCTCAAATATCTTGAGCCATTTAGTGTGATTCAAAATAAACATCCAGAATCGTTAGTTTAACTACTAAAGTAAATGAGATATCTTCCTTTCCATTCATTTGACCCATTCTTAAGAGAATTAGTTTCTTTTTGATTTTTGTTTTTTCTAATGTAGTTAACTTCAGGCCAGAAAATCTTTTGAAAGTGATTAGCATAACTAAAGCTCTTAATACATCTTTTCTGTGTTTAAGAAATACAGCTGTGTCATCCGCTCTTAGCTTAATTGTCACATGTGCTGTGACCCTTTCCAAACAGAAGGTGTTTTAATGCCTTGTATTGAACAATACCTTATTTAAATCATTAGTAGCTGCACAGATACAAATATGAGGAGTTAACAAGGATATCATTGCCTAAAGACGCATTACACATCAAAAGGCTAAGACAGCAATCCAATGTGGTTAATGCAGCTTGAGCTGCCGTTACTCAGAACGTAAATCCACTTTTGAAAATCAGTAACAAAGCCAAAAACATCTAAACATTTTCTTGATATGGAACCAAACATCTTACAATAATGCACTGCTAACAAAAATTTGATTGGGTTTTCATTCAAATTGCAAACATCTACTGTACAAATGTTCATCTGTCTGCTGTGGTCTCCTTCCACACATTAACAGACCAGGAAAATCAGACGTTCAGTTGCTTAACTTTGCATTTAAATCTAGTTGCAAAGCCAGACGACTGCAGGCGGAAATCTAAACAAATCTTAAATAAATGTTAGCGAACCGCCCAGAGAACGTGGACAAACGAGTCACAAGACAAAACACAACGCGTTTCGACCTCTTAGGTCTTCGTCAGGTGATGTATAAACGAATAAAACAACGAGAATTCACTTAGCTTTGATCGCATCAGATCGCTCAGGGTTCAGCGCAAGGAAGAAGGCGTTGATAACATCTTTTCTGTGTTTAAGAAATACAGCTGTGTCATCCGCCTTCTTCCTTGCGCTGAACCCTGAGCGATCTGATGCGATCAAAGCTAAGTGAATTCTCGTTGTTTTATTCGTTTATACATCACCTGACGAAGACCTAAGAGGTCGAAACGCGTTGTGTTTTGTCTTGTGACTCGTTTGTCCACGTTCTCTGGGCGGTTCGCTAACATTTATTTAAGATTTGCATTTAAAGCCTTCTCCTGTACTCCATGTTTGTACTATATCTTTTTCGGTACTTGTTTGTGTTGACACCTTCCCCAAAAAATACTGTTTCAGGACCAAAAAGCAGTGCCTGTTCTGAATAAAATAAAATAAAATGGTAATTTGTGTACATTCATTTCTCCAATTGTTTTTTTTTTTTTTTTTACAATTTTTTTTGCTGTCCCAACCTCTGCGCTACCTCAGAGGCAGTGCACCCACGCCGCTCATTCCGACACCCCGTCCACAGCCACAGCCCGGTCAGCCCCGCCGCAGCCCCGGCACCAGCAATCCACAGGGAGCAGTCAATGTCAAGTCGTCATGAGGCAACCCACCGGAGGAGACACTGCACTGCTGCCGAGTCACTTCGGTGGTGTTCAGTGGCGCCTGTTCTGATCTAACATACGCAGGACACCACCTACTAAGCCCCCTACTGACGACAATAATTGCTTAGTCGCGGAGCCGGCGTGAGTGAGCTCTCCCTCCGGAGGACGCCACCACGTCCGTCCAACGACAGCCCCCATGGACTCGCGATACCGGTGACCCCGACGGAAGCAAACCAAGGCCACAGACGCGGAGAGGACATCGAAACTGAGGTCACCATGAGAGCAGGGCATGAAGGGCCACAGAATTTGAGACATTTTTTTTTTAATGCTGATCAATGGGAATGAGGATGATTAAGATGATGCTACGGATTTCCATTTCGGTCTGAGACTAACATGACAGGGCTGTACTCTACGCTTCCTTTCATAATATATCCTGGCGTCAACCAGGCCCGAGCGATACAGACACCTGCAGTGTTGGTCAGGAAATTTGAGCAACACTCTCAGAGATGCATCCATTAAGTGGATGAAACTCGACTGTGTGGTCCCAGTCTTCCCAACTGAGTCCGCAGCAAACTCAACTCTGGGTAGGAGCCGGTCGGGGCAGAAAAACCCACATGACTCTGATGGGATTCGAACCCACGACCTCCCAGCCGGGAGTCCGCGACGCTAACCACTTCGCCACGGCGGCTGGTCATTTCTCCAATTGTTGTAGCCATGTACATACGTCAGGTGTACAGGATACATGGGCAATCTTAAAACATCCTGTTTATGGGATGCTTACTGGCTTGCACTCTCTGCCTTGTGTTTGCATTTCTGCTGGGCAATTTGGTGTCATAAGCAGCATTTGTTTGGAGTTATGGGCGTGTAATTATTTCATCATGGGAGCAAGAGTTACCCTACTTGTTTAATATTTCTTGATCCTTCAACTCAAACATCTTCAATTCACATATATGGTTACCTCAGAATGACACATATTTACTGCCTCTTCACTTTTCTTCCCCTGTTCTTTTAGTTTACTTTTCCATTAAATCACTCCTGTGATTTTCAGTCAAGAGCATAACTTGTCACAGGTGGAAAATACATACCTCTCTATTCTCTGGAAGTCCATTATACCAGCCGACAAATGAACGAGCAGACAACACATTTGGCAAATTCTGAAACCAAAGGAAAAATTCAGACAATTGATCCAATTTTTAAAACAAGTAAGTGTAATTCTATCTTCACAGGCCAAAGAAAAGCTTTACATTGCTCATGAAATAATGTGTGTGAATTAAGTTGATAATCAAGTCTTTGTGCGTGCGTGCGTGCGCATGTGCATGCATGCATGCGTGCGTACGAGTGTTTGTCTGTGTTTAGCATGTGTGGTGTATGTTTGAGTAAGTCTGTGCATATGTGTGTGCGTACGTGCTTGTGTGTTTGTGCATGCATGTGTTCATAAACATACATAAAAACACTCTTGTGTGAGTGTTTCCATTCTTTCTTACTTGTTTAATTTTCACTTAATTGGTTCATTGGCTCATTCTCCTTTATGGGATATAACACCTTTGTCTAAGAGCGAATATTTATGAACTGCTTTTCCTTATGGCAACGTTATATCACAAGGTAGGGACGAGTTCGATCTCAAACACACACACACACACACACACACACACACACACACGTTGTAAACCACTTACAAAATACATATTTGAAATAAACTACATACGACAGTCATTGTCGTATCACACTGGACTAGCACAGTTTCCAACAATGAAAAAGATTATGTCAATCTATCTGCAAAGCTATGTCTTACCTCCCCGGAATGCCCAACTGGCGATCATTATTTGCTCCATGACACTGAAACAAAAACACAATAATCATAATAAAGTAGATAAAAATGATTTTTTTTAACAGATTGAAGCACTACAGTTGATTGAATACAGTAGGAATTCAAAACAATAAAAGAAACTATGTATAATCATACAGCACATTTTGCTACTTCTACATGCACTTAATCCTTAAACACACGGCTTCAAACACTTTGCAGAACACAACTCTTGATATGCAGATCCATTCACACACTTGTGATGCCGCACATCTACCATGAATTAGTGTTTCACAACCGATGTCTTCCCACACCTCCGCCACTGCTACCACCACTATCCCAGCCCCCACATACATTTCAACATCCCACCAAAGCAGTCATTTTTCAATCACATATTAGACACGCGCATAATCCCCCTGCATGGTCATTGGTTACATGCACTGAAGGCTGGTGCTCGTCGCTTCAGCCTGGGGCAGGGACCTATGCACCTCAACCACACTTTAATGAACAACTCGGCTATCAGGCTATGACAGAAACTTGTCATGCCCAGTGGGTATGTCACTTTGAAAAAAATCTGGTCTTTCATGGACGCAAATAGACCATATGAAAGTTGGCTGAGTGAACGCATGACCTTTTCACTCAGTTTTCAGAGCTCTTTGAAAGACAAAGAAAACAGTGAGGTTGATACACTTTCATGCTCTGACAACTTTACAAGCTATGCACAATGAATTTGACAAATCAAACCACAGCCGGGTTCCCATATCTCTTTGAACATTCCTTCTACATAAAAAAGGGAGCACAGAATATAACCCCAAAGTGAATCCCGGATCAAAGATGGCATTCCACAGCATCACTGTTACAATCCTCATTGATCAGTCATCATGAAATAAAGATATAATGCCTTGAACTGTGTGGCAGGCTCTTCAGACCCCGCTCTCATGGTGACCCTGGATTCAGTTCCCTCTCAACAACCATGCTGGCAGTGCATTTATGAATTATCTAAGCTTTCAATATCAGAACAGTCATTTGAGGAACACTGTGATAACTTCACCATGACTATCATCAATACAAGGCTCAGCAGACGGTGCCCTGCTTATCTTTTCTAATTACAGAAGGCAATAATGAACGCTCTTAAAGGTACCAGCAGCAGCGCAGTGTTTCTTTGGTGGGTAGGTCTACTGAATCATCACTCTTACAGCTCCCTGTGGAACTGTGACAAGATCAGTCTGGATGTGACTGTGCATGGGAAAGCTGGCGTGCAAGCAGTGCTGTCCAGATGACAGAAGCAGGGGGGACAGCAAAACAAAGCAATGACAATACACTTACAAATACAACTGCTGTGTAGGCCTGCTTGAGCTCAGCTACTGTGACATCTTTGCCAACTTCAACGTTGCCAAGAAAGCTCAGTCTCCCTCCTTGGGCAGTCTGAGTGAAGGAATTGATACAGTTCTGAAAGGCAAAACACAACTCTTATTCAAAGTAAAAATTTCTTAATCTGTACAAAATGTGATGGGGATGTACACCACTGATACATCCTAGGAGCAAAACTTGAAATCACAATTAAAATAAAAATCATGTCTGAAGGGAGCTTAAGATCAATGGTTGTTGCAGTAAGATATTGTTATCAAGCACACACAGTAAACATGAATTCAATCTTTTTTCTTCTTTTTCTCTTGCATCTTCTCTAAGCAAGAGTCTGCTTGCTTATAAAGCCTGCTAAATAATGCATTTACTTGACTGATTGATTGATTGCTGATCTTATTCATTTGTTCGTTTTAGATGAAAGAAGTCAGCAAGACTTTAATCAACAAATTCACCCTCTTCAATTAGACACACACAAAAAAAACAGCTAGCAAGTAACTAATGTCCCAACTCTCATACAATCTCAGAACATAGACTACACATAGCTGTGAATCTTCTGGAGCCAGTATTCAGGAGCCAGCAGATAAACAGCAGTCTGGCTCTGAACTGAAAACATCAGTACTTCCTACTGTTTGACAGGTCTTTGCTGGGATCACAGAGGCAATATAACTTTCACACACAGACAACGTAGCTACTGGCACTCAGAGTGACTATTCATCTAGCTTTATTCAACAAAATTTCACAGCCTTTGTCTAAGAAATTAACTTTAAAATGCACATTTTAAAAAAAAGATCAGTTGAAATTCTGGAATTTTTACAACAAACTTGGAAATGTGGGAATTATCTATAAAATAGGAATATGCCCGAAAAATGTTTGGAGGGTTGGCAGGCATAAGCACATTCTGCAAAAAATCTCAAACTGTATACCTTGACTTCAGGATGGTCAGGTGCTACACCAAAGCGCACAAGGCCAAACGGAACAGGCAGCTTTTCATAGACATCCACTTTCAGCGTGGGATGACCCTGTTTCAGAAACAGCACAACAGAATTTTTAAAAATGAAGGCAAATGTATCCACAGAGCTGCCAACCTGCTCATGCGGCTTACAGTAGCATTTCACAATTTTCACAGTAGCATTTCCAATTTGACAGTAGCAACTTAATTTTGCGCGCGTTCTAAAAAGAAATCAGGCCTATAACCAGTTTTAACGGACCACATTAAAGCTACAGTACTCTTAGTATATCTATAAATGTTATTATACAGAGATGAAGCAGAGGAAGAGGGCAAATTGTAAAAAAAATCTACGTGCTACAGTAAAACCGAAAGCGGAAATGCAGTTCCGACAGACCGATAGAGACGTTACTTAGCGCTGTCCAAACAAAACGAAAGTATCTTCGAATTTTTTTGTTTCGCCGTAGCAATTTAATGATCGTAGTAGCGTCGTAGCAAGCATTCTCTTGGCGTAGCAAACTACGGCGATCTCGTAGCAGTTGGCAGCTATGTATCCAAATATTTGTCACATGCTTGAAACCCTTATACCTGAGAGTTATCACCACAGAAGAGAGACAGGTAGGGGACAGGAAGAGGGGGACCCTAGGGGAATGCAGAAGTGACGGGATGATCAAACAATGAATTTTAAAACAATTGCACAAGAGAGCAATGGGGTAAGAGGGAGAAAAGAGGATGAAGACAACAGAAAAAAAGAGGAGTTAAGGGAGATTTAGATTTTACATACTTTTTTTTTTTAATGTTTTGATGAATGGACACCTGGATCCAACTTTCAAGTTAAGTCCTCTGAAGAAGGTCAAACAGGCTGAAATACTTCGGGGGGGGGGGGGGGAAAACCTAGATGTGTTTGCTGTTCACCCCCCCCCCCCCCCCTCCCCCACCCCTCCCCTTTATGAGTGTTAGGAGCCGAATAGCTCAGTTGGTAGAGCGCCGGACTCGTAATCTTGGTGATCCTGGGGTTGCGGGTTCGAACCTCCGCCGGGGCGTTTCGGTACAGGGGATTTTTCCCTCGGAGTTAACATTGGTTCTGACTCCATTTTCCCATACAGTCCTTCGAATGAGACTATAAACCGAGGTTCCGTGTGTGAACGCCCGCGTAACATCTTGCACACACGTAAAATCCCATCACCAACTTTCGGAAGAGAAGGCCAGTTTGGCCGTTGGTATGGATGACACGTTACACACAGCATGCACCCGGCCTGCGTGAGAAATGGAAAGAATGAAGGAAGTAAGGAAAATGAGTGATCGATGTTGAACGATACTGACTGGATGACACGGGAAACGACTGAATGAAGCGCCAGCTGGCAGCTCTTCAGTCGGCACTACCCAGGTAGGCAGCCCGTTGTGTAAACGAGTGTGGATTGTAAAGCGCTTAGAGCTTGGCCTCTAGCCGAGAATAGGCGCTATATAAGTATTCATTATTATTATTATTATTATTATTATTAGTGAGAGAGAGAGAGAGAGAGAGAGAGAGAGAGAGAGAGAGAGAGAGAGAGAGAGGTGTGTGTGTGTGTGTGTGTGGTGTGTGTGTGTGTGAGTGAGTGTGTGTGTGTGTGTGTGTGTGTGTGTGTGTGTGTGTGTGTGTGTGTGTGTGTGTGTGTGTGTGTGAATACAGGTGTGTGTGTGTGTGTGTGTGTGTGTGTGTGTGTGTGTGTGTGTGTGTGTGTGTGAATACAGGTGAAAGACAAATAGCCTAATGGCCATACAAGCAGTGAACTGTTAGAGGTTTACTGTATCTAGGACATGGCGTAATGGGTGAAAAAGCCCATTCATCACCTTAAACCAGCGCTAGATATTCTCAAATGATTTTTAGCTGTCCTGGGGCCAAGCAAATAAAAGAATACTACTTACCTCTCCCCCCCCCCCCCCCCCCCCCCCCCACCCTCATATTCTTATTTGTCCTCTCTCACTCTTAGTTAAAAAAAGACACTGAATAAAATAACTTAGTTTGCACGCATTGCAATTAAAACTGTCATTCATTTCATTTAAAAGATGAACAGCCTGCTGCATGACATGCTAACTTTGGATTAGACTCAGCAGCATATTGTATATTCAGAAATCCACTGGAAGTGCAATGGGATTTTTCTCTTTATTACAGGACAGCCATGCGTGATTTTTTTCTGACTCCATTTCTGAAGTTTTCTTTTCCTTGTCACTTTTAGTCACACTTCTTCTTTCTTTCTCTTACCTTTTCCTTGGTTAAAATCTCCCATTAGTTTTTTTTTCTGGGTTGTTGTTGTTTTTTTGCCACAGGTACCCAAATTCCTGAGCTAGAAAGACCAAACTTGAACAGGGACATTTTGTTAGCTGTTCTAAACTAGGCCAACATAACGAAATAGTCAAGGCCAAAGTCAATTAAAACGCACCCTTGATGGCATTTTTGGCATGCAGATAACATGTGGCTGAATGAAGAATTAAAGAGATTAGATGTAATGTTCTCACACTGATTAAGCACCATGCGTGCATGCTGCCAGCACATTACAGTGATAGAACTGTATATGTTATACATCACACCTTGTCTGGGAGGAGGCAACTACGATCGGTCTGCACTCAAGCTGATAGCTCAGTCACCCTTACACTGACACAGTCAAAAACTGGTTGTCTGACAGACAAATCGACACAGCAGTTCCACTTGTCCACCAGAAGATTCAGTTGTCATGGACAACCAGATGGGTGGGTATTTTGAGCCTTAACCTTCCCTGAGCCGAGTCAGATACCATCTTACTCCTGGGTGAACAAGGAGGGTTATCAAAGCTTCCAATCTCATGAGAGACATCATCATGACAGTCAGCCCTGCAGACAAACCACTCTCACCATTTGACTACAAGCCGAACTTACATGTGCACACTAAAATCTAAATGAAAACATTTGTTTTTAAATGAACATTTTGTTTTCCACTTTTCCGTAGGCCTGTGATCGAAACAAATTCTGATCAAACAAGGTTTATGTGCATAGGACAATGTCAAGACATGAGCTGCTCTTGTGTTGATTCTAGCGATCATAAAAACTGAGCGTAACATTTTTGTTAAAAAAAAAATCTTGGTATTTGATACTCTTTTTGTTTTCCATGTATGTATATACAAAGAAAACAATTAATCCAGTAAGTTCTTGGAAGAATTAACATACAATATTAATATCAGAGATTCTTTTGACTGTAAAACCATGATTTAGAAACATAATGTGGTGCATACCTGGTTAATGCTTCAAAAATGAATTACTTGCTAGCCTAATAAATGTATAAATGATACAAATATTATGAATAGTTGTTAAAAAACAAAGTAAAAGAAGAAAATACAATTTGGAACCATTTAAAATCTAACACACACATGTATAAATACTCACACAGGCGTTCACAGATGTATATTCAATCAGTTTCTGTGTGTGTGTGTGTGTGTGTGTGTGTGTGTGTGTGTGTGTGTGTGTGTGTGTGTGTGTGTGTGTGTTTGTGTGTGTGCATGTGCGTGTGTGACAGAGAGAGAGAGAGAGAGCTAAAAGGTATGTGTGTATACAGATCTGAATACACACCATGCACTTAAATCTGACCTTGATAAGTTGTTGAGCAGTGTAGAATCCTGCAGGTCCACTTCCCACTATAGCTACTTGGGGGACATCTTGCCTGTGGGTGCTCATGCATCTATGACCCGTCCATCTCACACCGCGAGCACATGCCAGAGACCACCGTTTCAACACTGTCCGCATCTTTTTTCCTGGAACTGCCCATGCAGATGGAAAGAGATAAGACTGACATGATACTGATAACGATGTCTGTTTAATGACCATGAATGTGCCAAAGTCAACACTTCAACTGCAAATAGGCACCAACACATACACACACACACACACACATAAATTAGACGTTAACACATTGACACACTCATGAACATGTGTGCTTGTGTACATAGCGTCATAAGACTCCTTGCCTCTGCTTCTGTGTCAGTTTCAGTCTGTGAGCCTCTTGTTCTTACACATGTATACATTCAGGTGTACATCTATCATGCAGGCCTGCACCAATGAGAATTGATAGTTTCACTTCTACAGTTGGCAGCCTGGTCAGCATAACCACAAGTCTAAGACGTTCCCTTGGAATGCATGCAATAAGCAGTGCATGCTTTAGAACAATCACACATTTTGCCATCTTTGTGGATGACTTAAGATCACATCATTAAGCAGAGCACTCTTATGTTACAGTACTTCCCATTCCTTACTATCAAATCAAACTGGGTTTCGGTTTGTTTTGTTTTGTTTTTGTTTTTGTTTGTTTTTACTGATTCCATATTTTAGCTGGCTAAGAAGACAGCGAGATGACGTTAACACTAGGTAACTGAAGAGAATAAGTCTGCAAAAGATTTTTTCTTCCATTTCCACAATCTGAAAACAGCTCATTTTCTGATATTTGTCTTCGTAAAACATGCACACACAAAAGTGTTGTGAGCTGACTTTAATTTACAGCTTGCAGTGTTTTGAGGTGTGGCATGTTCAGCAGTTCCCTTAAATATAAAGGTCTATCATGACCATCATCCTCCAAAGTGTCCCGAAATCGAACTGCACAGCAGAGAAAACCATAAGTGACAGTGATGATTGCCTGTTTAGAGTGTGATCTGTTGCAGAAGTCTTCATTTTCCATTTCCCATCTTCCCCACCCAATATACAATAAATACCTGAGAACATTCCTGCAGATGTCATATTTTTATGCATCATCAATCGCAGTTTGCTGCATTCAATTTCAAGTATGTTGCCCAGTGAAAAATATTTTTACCAGTACAAGTGATTCAAACACATCAAAGAGGACTTACTTATGGCAAAAGTTTGATTTTCATCTACCTTTCAATACCCTTATCAACAAAATAAGGCAAATAAATTGTTCCATTGTAACAAGGCACCATGATGAAGTGGTAACCAACAATGGCTTCATGCTGGGAATTCTTGGATTTGGGTCTCCTGGACTCCTGCCCATACATGCTGAGTGTGCCATGGACTCAAGTAGAAACTGGGATTATGCAGTCAAGTTTCATCCACTTCGTATGTTTTTGACAATGTGGCTCAAATTTCCATTACAGATGTCAAACATGTCTCATGTGCCTAGTTAACTTTCTGATACATTACGAAAGGAAGTGAAGAGTATAATCCTATCATGCAGTCCCGGATCAAACTGGGAACTATATGGCATCATCTTCATCATTCTCGTTAATCTTTGGGGAGAGGGGGTGGGGAAGAAGAGGGAAGGGGGTGGAGGGGGACCAATTGGCTCCAATTCTGCCCCTTACATGCCCTGTTCTTGTGGGTATCTCAGATTCCATTTCTAGTCTTGGCACCAGCAAGTTTACGGAAACCATCACTGGATGGATATGGATACTCACTCAAACTGGCTCTACAAATCAGCATTGATGTCATCACTAAAAAAAACAGAGGTGCTTGGAAAGGGGAAAGCAGGGATGAGGATGGTGAGGGGGAGGGGAGGAGGAGGAGAAGGGCGGTTCCAAAGACACACAGCCAGAGGTACCACTAGTACCATCCCCCCTCTCTCCCAAAGGAAGCTCTAGTTGCCTTGGGAGCTGCACTCATCCCCTCCTCCCCCTCTTCCAGCACACACCTTTCTCAAGGACAGACAGAGGGCACCATCTTGAACTACTTTTTAGAGGACCATCTACCCTTACAGGATGCAATCATTTCCCCCTTTTACTTGGTAGAGGACAATCTAGCCTTACAGGATGCAGTCATTTCCCCTTCTGATTACTTCCTGGTCCCAAGCCAGACTGCCTTGCCATTGTCCGCATCCACATCCTTTTCAACCTTTTCAGTCAGTCAGTCGCAGAGGCAACATCTGAGGAGAATGATGCTGCCTGTGTCTCATCTAGAATCCCAGCAGAGATCATTTTTGGACCCAGTCCTGCACCTGCATTAAAGGTAGCAGGCAGCAATGACAGACAGTGCAGATCAGGTATACTTCAATACACTGCTGGCCAGACAGGCTGTTGACCTGAGTTCAAAAGAACCAAGACTTCCCGATTATTATTATTATTATTATTATTATTATATTGGGATTTATATAGCGCCTATCCTCGGTCACAGACCAAGCTCTAAGCGCTTTACAATAAACACACTACCTCACTCACTCAATCAAGCAAGACATAACAAAGATGGGTGAGAGCCAAGTAGGGAAGAGCCAAGATGGAGGAAAAAATCATTTGTTAAACAAGGGAATAACAAGTGATAAGTCTTGAAACCCTCAAGTGCTGAGAAAAAAAAATGTGGTTGGGTTAGCCACAAAAGATGTCAAAACGAAAACAACACATTGAAAGACATAAAAGAGACGGTGAGACATAGTATAAACCTATGTGTGTAAGCAGCAAAGGCATTTGTCAGAAGAATGTTAAGCAAGAGGAAACAACTCTGACCTGTCTGCTAGATATGAAAGATGGCAAGAGGAGTGTCTACTTAACGTGTTTTCCATTCAAACTGATTAAAAGAGCTAGCTAATCTCCACAGCTTCCAAGAGTTTGACATGGAACAGTATATGATGAAAAAAGCGGGTTTAATAATTGGTCTCTAGCATGTGTTGTACTGTATCAGAAATCACACAATTCAGCATCTCACAGAAATGATTCAGCAGCAGCACAGTGCCTTCTATGATGGACTGATCTGAGGTAACTTGAAATTGGTAGCTCTGCATGGCTTCAGGTGAGGCCAGACAGGACCAGATTAAATGTGGATGGGTACAGAACAGCCAGGTGTGGCATGGCATTGATGCTACTAAAAGGGCACTGAAGAGGAAACAAGGGAGAAAATGACATGGTTATGTCTCTTCTGAAGAACGTTTATCTTCAAGTTTCACCCATGCTGCTGCAAAAGAATTCTGGATCCTAGTTTATATTTGTATGACTTTATCTTTACCTGTCAATGAAGAAGCAGCAGAAAGATAAAAATTACATAGCTAGGTCTCGTCTAAAGAACGCTTAGCTTCAACTTCCACTCAATCTCTTGATAAAAGAATCCTAGACTCTATCTTATATACTGACTTCCATAAAAAACGCGAAAAATTGAAAGGCTATTTTTCGGGTGAAAAGGAGTGAATATACAATATTGAACCATTGTGGCAAGTTGTTTGGGTCCAAGACTCACGTGCAGTGAAAAAATTGTGTGAGCAACACATCATTCCCGGCATTGGAGGGTCAACAAAAATGGCAAACTGGTTGCTGCATGTGAGGCACGTGCACACCATGCAGAGCAAAGTTAACCAGCGACAAGTACGCAGGCATGCAGCCTTTATAAAGCCGCACTACAAGGTTCAGATAACGACTTGCCGTCTGAGCACTACAGAGATGCCAAGACTACGAGCAGAGGAACGCAATCGTGCCCTAGGCCATCTGGAGGCTGGTGTGGATGCCAGCAGGTCGCCAACATCTTTAAACGTCCACATCTCAACCATCTATCGTCTGCAGCACCGCATGCGAGTCACTGGTACCACTGATGATCGTCCCCGGCCAGGCCGTCCTCGGGTCACCACACCAAGAGAGGATCGCCATTTTGTTCGAACCCATCTGCGGGACAGGCGGCAAACAGCCGCTAACACTGCTCGACAGGTGCCTGGGAATCTCCAGCAACGAATCAGCCTCAACACTGTGCGGCGGCGTCTTCAGGAGAACGGGCTGGCATGTAGGCGTCCTCACAGAGGTCCGGTACTGACACCAAGACACCGGCAGGACAGGCTGCAGTGGGCACAAGCCCGAATCAACTGGCGCAGGCAGCAGTGGGGACGCATACTGTTCTCAGATGAGAGCCGTTTTTGTATAGACATTGCTGACGGTCGTGTCAGAATATGGCGTCGACCTGGTGAACGCTATGCTGACTCCTGTGTGGTAGAGCGGAACCCCTGGGGAGGCCCGAACGTTATGATATGGGGTGCAATTGGCATTAACCACACCATAGGACCAGTCATCTTTCAGAACATTGGTCCTGGTCGCGGACAGGGTGTCAATGCACAGCGCTACATCCACCAGGTGCTCAGACCCCATGTCGTTCCGTTTTTTGCGCAACACCCAAACTGGACATTCCAACAGGACAATGCAAGACCACACACAGCCAGGGCCACCCAGCAATTTCTTCAGCATAACAACGTCAATGTGCTGCCTTGGCCAGCCCTCAGTCCCAATTTAAACCCAATAGAACATTTTTGGGATGAACTTGGCAGACGGTTGGACCTCCTGCGTCCACGACCAGCAACAGCGGCTCAACTTCACCAGGCCATCGTCCATGTGTGAGCTGGTGTGCCAAGGGGACGCATCAACCACCTGGTCCACTCAATGAGCCGCAGGTGTCAAGCAGTTGTCCATGCAAATGGTGGCCACACACGGTATTAGGACTTCAAGCTGGTTTGTCACGTGACCTTGGATTTTCCACACAAAGACATATTGCTGATGACATTTTCACACATTACCGGTGTAATGAATCAAATCACGTTGAATTCTCGCTTCCACTCTGTGCAATTGTGACCAATAAAATTCGCCCCTAACCTTCAGCTTGTTTTGCTTTCGCGTTTTTTATGGAAGTCAGTATATATTTTGCGTGATTTTACAACTATGGATAAATATACTTACCATGTAAAACTCTTGCATGCTACAGCAGTTTTACTAGCTCTGTTCGACCATTTTTTCATGGATCAAGCTATTAGATGCCACACCCACTGTCATCTGTCTCTAACACTGTATCAGACAGCTCAGACTTCTTTCTGGTTCCCACCATGCTACGACCCACTAAAATATTAAATAAACCCCATGCAGACTATGATACATACTAAAGGGGAACTGGAGGCAGGAATATGAGTCTGACAAGAAAGTACTTGATAAAAAGGGAGTACGTGATTAAACAAAAACCAAAACAACTCCCTACTTTGGCACATCTATATCATGTCAAACTCTTGAAGAATTTAAAGGAAGAAAAGGAAGGCATTTGTTCAAATGGTTCATGGGGTGAGATATAGGGAAGATATGGCTAAGTTAGCTGCGACGAAGATGTTCTAAGAACTGTGAGCTCCGGTCATGTGGAAGTTCCTGAGACAGAAGACAATGAAGGGATTTTTCAAACACGTGAAAGCTGCCTTAAACAGAAGTTAGGGAAATACAGTGTTACAAAGCCGCAGATGATGTAATTGCTTTAACCATATGAGCCGTTGGACTCAATACACTGATGCTACTCTCAGCCTGAGAGTATGCCCTGCAAAATGGTCATGGAGAGTCGTCAACAGATGGTGCCTGCTGAGATGACTTTCTTGTTATTGTGGTTGAGAGCTCAAGGAGGCGTCGCTGGGATGGGTGCCTTGGCCAGGACTGCTCCTAGTAACAGTGCTGGCACTTAAGGGAGAATACCATCCTGTCCCATTTGTCTTTCCAGCCAATGATCTCTGACAGAGCCTTGATGCAGAGGGAAAGGGAGGCAGTTCCCTGTTGGTGGTTCTTGGCTGCTAGTCAAGAATTCAGGAAAGAAACAAAGAGAGACTGATATGCCTCTAAGGAAGGCGATGCAAAGACCATAAATCTCACATATGCACCTGGCACTGGTGATCTTCAGGAGAAAGGTGGTTCTCAGAGGTTGAAAGAAAAGTCTGTCATCAGCCTAAGAACAAAAAAAGATCCCAGGAAGGAACTCTGAATGGGTGGTGGGTCGTCTCCCTCATTACTGCCCCCAACCCCCCCAAAAAAAAAAAAAAAAAAAATTTAAAAAAACAGAAAGAAACTGAACAGAAGAGTCACCAAACAGCTGAATGGCATCTGAAGTATGCTAGGGATCTGTCTTATACATTCATTCCCCTGAGATAAACTGTCTCTGGCACCTTCCAGATGTGAGAATTGATAACTGAACCAACACCAGGCATATGACATTGAGGCTTGCTTCCAGTTGGGCGAGACATGTCCATTAAGCAGGTATTTCAGCCTGTTCACTCCCTCCAACTCATATATCGTGCATGTGCATTTGCATTCATTCACGGATAGCTCAATGAGAGAAAAAGCTAATTTCATTGTCTTAACTCAGTAAAATGTTATTAGAGGTTGGCTATATTGCCCATAACATACATTAACAAGAGTGCATGCACCTTACAACAATGTGTCAAAAAAGTGTCAGTGTGACATGGACAGTGAGAAGAGTCTGTAGAGGTAACAATCCACATGTCATGCAATCTTTACATTTCCAAGTCTTTTTTTGATCATTTGAGGTTAACCTTCATCACATGGGGTAACCTTCTGCTTATATCATGTGTTCCTTACCTTGCCAAGTTCTGCTTATGTTGCCCACCATCATCACATCATGGATTTGACACTTTTTAAATGGTAGGGTTGGGCGGGTGTGAGGTTGTTATGAGGACCTGGGTGAGTGAGAGAACAGGTGCCCAGATAATGAACCTCGCTCAATGGGGATAGGAAGAAAGGGGAGAGGAACAGGTATATGGCAGGGGGAGATGATGTGGATGAAGAGTAGATGGGTGGGACAGTGTGGAATGTGGGTTATGGGGCGCTGGATTTTATGTAATGCTGTATGAAAACAGGTGTGTAGTGTGAGTTAGTGTGTGTGTGTGTGTGTGTGTGTGTGTGTGTGTGTGTGTGTGTGTGTGTGTGTGTGTGTGTGTGTGAGTGTGCATTTCCCATGTGTGTATGTTTCCCAAGTGTGTGTATGCATGTGTGTGTGTGTGACTGTGTGAGTATGACTGTAATGATGATAATTCTTAAACTTGTCTTCTAAGCTTCTTCCTTGCGCTGAACCCTAAGTGATCTGAAGCGATCAAAGCTAAGTGAATTTTCGTTGTTTTATTCGTTTATTTATCACCCGACGAAGACCTAAGAGGTCGAAACGTGTTGTGTTTTGTCTTGTGACTCGTTTGTCCACGTTCTCTGGGCGGTTCGCTAACATTTATTTAAGATTTGTTTAGATTTCCGCCTGCAGTCGTCTCGCTTTGCAACTAGATCTATTTTGCTGTTTTTTCAAAAAATGTTCAGCTAGATGAATGTATGCATGCATGTGCATCTGCATGCACACGTGAGTACATGCATGTGTGCATGTGCAAGTGTATGTGTGTGTACACGCTTACTGCGAATCACGATTGCCCTGATCTGTACTACGAGTGTGCATGTGTGTGTGTGTGACCGTGTTTGTGTGTGTGACTGTGTGTGTGCGAGACTCTGTGCATGTGTGTATGTGTGTTGTGAGAGTGTGCATGTTTCGTGTGTGTGTGTGTGTGTGTGTGTGTGTGTGTATGTATGTGCATGTGTGTGTGTGAGTGTGTGTGTGTGTGTGTGTGTGTGTGTGTGTGTGTGTGTGTGTGAGTGCGTGCGTGCGTGTGTGTCTGTGTAGTGTCGTGTTGGTCACTAGGTGCATTTTTCTTCTTGCGCATGTTTCAAGATATGCGATTTAAACAGACTGACGAACTGGCAATCGAGTCTTTGTCCCTGTGAAGGTAATTACTCCGCAAGACGGGAATGTTTGGGAATACCGAAGCATGTGTGCCCGCCAGTTAAAATGTTTGTGCACCCAAACTGTCCGTTCACAGCGTCTTTTCATATCCGTCTGAATTTCAATTTGGAAATAACCAACAGTTAAAGAAAGAAAAAAAAAGAGGAAAAAAATGGGGTTACATGAGTCCGGGATTGACAATCATATAGGCCTAGTCTTCTTCTTCCTTTGGAGTGTCCAAAATGAACAATTTGAACAAGCTGAACATCTAAACTGTACCTTTACCCAACAAAATATGATTTACCTTACACAATATGATTTGTCATAAACTGTCGCCCGTTTCTGAAGTGATTGATATTTAAAAGGTCACAGCAATCATATGCCAAAGGGAGAAAGAACAACAAACGCGTTGCCCTCTCTTTGCGTGTAGTGCAATGGTAGAGGTCATAGGCCCTATCAAAATAGTCCTTTCATTTGTGTGTGTGTATTTGTGCTTTGCTTTTTGCGTCAAAAGAAATTAACACCAGTTCCAAGGTAAATCAGAATAACATGGTAAATATTTCCACTAAGTTTTCTAGTGTCTTCGAACGTTTGAATCTCTCTGTTGGTACCACTTTGAGGACTAGATTATCAACATGAAAATCACTCCGCACCTACGCATACCGGAAGACAATTCAAGCAATCCGCCATCAGCTTCCTCGTCAGCGGCTTGTGACACTACTCTCTTCAAAGTTTAGGTAAGATAAACCTGAAAGCGAAGTATTGATACAGTAAGTTAAAATTGAACTGACTCTAAACACATGCACGAAAGTACAGAACTAATAAACATATTAACACTAGAGTGTGGACACCACCCCAGCCCAAGTTTGTGAACCGGGAACTAAAAATCTTCAAATCAACTTGCTTCCGTGATAGGCCTAGTAGGCTATTTAGTCTCTAATAGTTAAAGCCCAGTGTGTGCGATACATTGCCCCCGACGTTTTTACTTTTATCTAAGCAGTTATGCATTTAATATTTATTCTCAATCTTGTCAAATTGCCTACTAAATGTATCATGTTAGCCAGACGTGTTTTTAAAAAAAGAAATGTGTCCAGATCAAAAGTTTACCAACACCATCAGAAAGAGCAAAACATTTGCATTTTGAATGTTCAAAAAAAAAGAAGTGTTTTTATTTAAGCGAACAGATTTCATCCTTAAAATCAAGTTGAATTGCACCAAGGTCTGGCTGGATCAGGATCTGGATCAAGATCAATATTTGCAGGAATTGGTTTGATTGTTTTTGCAAAGGGGAGTATAGCGAGAAAGTGAAGAAAAATGGCTAAGTGGAGCCAAAAGTTGTTTTCTTTCTCTGTCCCATCTCCTGTGCTAATTCAGTGGCATTGCACCCATGCCGCTCATTCCAACTCCTTGTCCACAGCCACAGCCCGGCCCAGCTGGCCACTGCCACAAGCATCAGCAATCTACAGGAAGCCATCAGTGTCAAGTTGTCAATAGAGAACCTACCAGAGGAGACACTGCACTGCTGCAGAGTCACTTCAGTGATATTCAGTGGTGTCTGTTTTGATCCAATATAGGCAGGACACCACCTACTAAGCCCCCTAATGCTTAGTCACAGAACCAGCCTAAGCTCGCCCTCTAAAGGGCGCCACGACAGCCCCCATGAATTTGCCAATAGCGGTGTCTGGACAGAATTAAACCAAGGCCATAGACATGGAGAGGGTATTTAAACCAAGGTCACCATGAGAGCTGGGCATGAAAGGCCACAATGGGAAAAGGATGTTGAAGATGATGCTTTGGAGATTTCCATTCCGGTCTGAGACTGCTAGCTTGACACTACATAGATGTACTATGCGCTTACTTTCATTACGTATATCCTGGCATCAACCAGGCCCAAGAAAAACAGACTCCTGCAGCGTTCGTAAGGAAATTTGGCCAAAGTACACTTAAATTTGAATTGGCAAAGTATGAGAGATTTTTTTTTCAGCTCCATTATTTAATCTTTGAATCGCTTGACTTGGGACTGTGATGTTGACAATGCAGGAACTTTTGGAAGAAAATCAGTGATATTACTTTATTAGGTATAAGTGCTACAAAACGATTTATCCCCCATAAGAATTTTTTTTTATTGTGCATTATATTGGACAAGATTCGATTAAAAAAAAATTTAGTTGTATTTGAAAAGGGAAAAAAACCTACTCAACAAATTTTAAAGCTTAAATGCTAAAACTTGTAAACAAATGAAATGGGAATCCAGAAAATCAGCTTCAGACAGGGAGACTGAAATTGGTAGATAAATGGGAATAAATCAGGCTAAAGGATTGTGTGTGGGGGTTTTTTGTTTTGGTTTTTTTTGGTTTGGTTTTTGGCAAAATTAGAATACATCCCAGCAAAGACTCGTTGAAAGAGTAAAGCCACTGAATCTTTCTAGCGTTATGAAGGTTTGCAGTATTTTAGCTCAGGGTGATAATGACAAAGCATCCATACTGAGTGACTATTGCCAGTGTATTTGTAGTGGAATCGCCACTAGATGTCCCAGAGTTCCTCTGTGGTAAAGATGTTTCTGTGTCTGGTTATCTCTTGAGAAACATATGTGCCAGGTCTAAATCCTACTAAATCCCTTTTTTATAGTAAGTTTTCATCCCAGGGTCTTTTCGGAACTTGCAGAGATCCTGGCACATCCATTGAAGGTTTTATTTGATAAAACAATTGGAGCTTGTGCTATACATAGAGCATAGCAAGAGGCTAAGGTATGAATGATTTTTGAAAATGGATAAGAAGAACAAGGCAGGTAACTAATGAACCATAGACCTGTCAGTTTAGCTTCAGTGGTGTGTAAGTTGTTTGTGGGTTTTGTCCTTTGTGCATTAGACAATCACATGGTCCTGAATAATATTTGTTGAGCAGCTTAGTTTCCAGAAGGTTAGAACCTCTGTGACACTGCTTTCAATCACAGTCTACAAATGGATGTTGATCCATTGAGTCTTAATGGTGTGCCAGTGCTGTATATCTTGTGGGACATTGAAGCAATATATTTCACCTTCACCAGCTCTGAGGAAGAAAACTTGGAGATTTGAGATACATTGGTCAGAACTGTTCCCCAGCTGTTCGGGAAATGCAAGCTGTTTTGAACTATGTACTGTGACATGAACTTGAAAAGCAAGTATGTCAATGTGACGGAGAGAGAGAGAGAGGTCATGTCCTGAATGATTTTTTTATGAAACTGAAAAGAAACTGAACGTGAATGTCATCAGCAGTAGGAACTTAACAGTCACAAACATTCAGACATAAAATAACAGTCCTTGGTGTAAGGGACCCTTTAAGATTTTGACCTGAAAATCCCAGGACCTCTTAGTCTTAGAACTGCAGTGTTGGGGGTCCTGCAACCCCTTAAATGCATCAGTTATGGAGAGCCCTTGATGGGGAGAGGGGAAGACAGAAGAAAGGAAAGTGTTCAAGGGATCTGTCAACAGCTGAAGAATTTTTTAAGGGAGATAGGGCTTGAACAGCCTCCTCTTTTGTTGGTTCCAGTTGCAGATCATACAGTGAAAGAAAGAGCATCTGTACTACTCTGTTCTGCTTTCTGGAACCAGATTATTGCTGGTGTTATTGATAGTTTGCCGAGTGATGATGTTTGATGTTTCATAAGTGGGGAAGGTGGTAGGCATAATTCTTCTGTAGGTCTTGCAGCCTCTTTATAAACTTGTCTGGGGGAAAACGCAAACCTGCACCTTTCAAAATTTCAATGGAAAAAGTTTCAGTTTCACAGTTTTTTGGGGGAACCCGCTTTTCTGTATCCTTTTTTGGGATATGAGTGCTTCCACTGAATCATGAATGTTTGTGCCATTGCTCACCTTAGGTATCTCCCATACTGTGGATCCATATTTTCGGACAATTGCATAACATTTCACCACAAGAACTTTTGGGGACGGGGATTTTGGGGAAACAAATGGGTCATTCCCGCAAAAACATGACATGTAAAAACGTAGAACAATTTACTGTTAATATGGTACTCCACTACCTACAATTTCAGTTTTTGGAACTTTCCAGAAAAAGGAAAAGGGCTGATGGAACAAAAAAATTCCAGAAAATGGCAACGCTCACAATTTAAGTGAAAAATCATCGGGGACCTTTTGAAACGCAAGGACAAAATATCTATTTATAAAACTTCATCCCACAGTATGAGGGGGCGGACTGAAAAATTCATGGAAACTTCAAAACTACACACTCCCCAGCGGGGGCAAGAAAGAGGGGGCACATGATCTTGCACACCATGGTGGGCGCAGACCAGTGAAACTTTTTTTTTAAGAGTTGCCGTCCACTTAAAATTTTAAAGGGCCCAAATTAAAAAGAATTTTGCCAACTTGTGTGTTTACCCCCACAAAAATATTTAAGTTTTTTTAATTTAATTTCACTTCCCTTTATAGGGAAACAATCACAAATTTACAGAAAAATGTTTATAGCGAGCACGGGAAAATATTTAAAACAAAGGGTCCTTTTGTTTCAGGTTTTTTTCCCAAATTCTCCAACAGATTGAAAGAAAAAAAAGGGAAACCCCTATTTAAGATTTTGCCCAAATTTGTTTAAAAATGGTTTTTTATCAGGGAAGTCAGTGAAGGCTTATTCTTAACTTTTTCCACCACATTTTTAAAAAGAATTTTAAGTGTTACGCAAACAAATGGGTTAAAAATCACAAGACAAAACTCATTGTTAGCCCTCTACATATTTCTAAACAAATCAAACGTTTGAACCCAACACATTTAGTTATTTTTAAGAACATTCTTACGATGCCCACATAATCATGAAAACTCCACCCACAAAAGCCTTTCTTCCCATGATGAATTTATACATCAGGCATGAAGAACAACAGGGCGGTGCCCTGGGCTTTTTTTTTGTATAGAAAACTTTGGGAAAAAAAATGAACGAGAAAGTTTGAAAAAAAAAAGTTAAAATAGGCCAGCGTACTTTTTAGGGTACAAAGCCCAACTGCCAACATTTCCCGTTGAGGAGACAATCTGAACTTGTTATCGCACAGATAACAATGTGCACACTTTGTTAAATATCCAACCCTTTTTGAAGCTTTCTCCTATGGGTGCAGCTGTATGCTGTTCTCTGAATGGAAATTGTGTTTGGAACACCACAGGAAACCTGGGGTTTGATGTGAAACAGGCGAGTTAAACTGCAAACAGGGAACAAAACATTGAAAAAAAAATCCAAAAATTTGGGAAGAGCACCTAACACCTCTTTAAAAGCAAACTATGGTTTTTTTTATACACACGCACACACACTTGCATGCGCACGCGCGCCACACGCACACGACCCCGCACACACACACCCACACACACACACACACACACACACACAAAAAACACACATTTTTGGGCTTTAGAGAAGAAGCCACTTTGCGAAAGCAAAATAGTATTCAAGTTTTAATATGGGAAGAAAGGTTGAACTATTGAAGAAAGGGATGTGTGGACATGTTTTCAATCACAGTGACTTTACAGAAATTTTATTTTAACCAGCATCCTCTTGTAGGCTTAAATTATTCTATATGTCTCGATCATTGCATGACATCTTAAAACAAACAACAAAAAATGTTCATCTTCCTGTTCCTTTAAAGGGGGGTGAGTCTTAAATTTGTTTTATGCGTTACTGTTTAATTGGTTGCTCTGTACCCTCCAGCTTTTTTGCTATTTTCAAGAATCATTTCGTTTTAGTGTTCATTAAACTGATCAAATTTACATTTTTTTCTTGAAAGGGAATTTGGGCCCCTCCTGTCTGCCTCTCTTGCTGTCCGTCTCTCTCGCACCCTCTCTCTCTCTCTCTCCCCTCTCCCCTCTCCTCCTCTCTCTCTTTTCTTCTCCTCTCTCTCTCTCACACACACACACCCCACACCTTTCTCTTTCTTTCTCACTTTCCCCTCTCCAACACAACCCTCACAAGCAAGTATGTCCGATATTGTGCACATGCATGCGCTTCTGTTTCATGCCTGTAAAGCGATTATTGCATCTCTCAGAATGGACTATAAGTAATACCATCCCCACACACACACACACACAATCGCACACTCTCTCTCTTTCTCTCTCTCTCCTCCCCTAACTATACTAAAATAACACAAGACCACGCTTAGCATGCACACATCATGCAGCATGTGCGCGCTGCCAAAACACACACACCCTGCATGCACTCACCAAATTGCATGCCGGCGTGCCACTCACACATAAATACACACACACATGCTTTCGCGGGGCCAAACAAAAAACAACCACACAACACACACACACACCACAACACACACAAAACACACACACACACACACAAAACACACACACACACACAATTGTCTGCATCATGGGACTTGGAACACATACACACACACATCAAAGCGGCACCCCACCACACGTGCGCGCAAACATGCTGCGCGCGCATGCACACACACACACACACACACACACAAAACACACACACAACTTACACTCATGCACTTGCATGCCGCATGCCAACTCGCACATAATACACACACGCATGCTTTCGCGCACACAAAAACACACACACACACCACAACACACAACAACACACACACACACACACACACCCACCCACACACACGCCCCACCACACACACAAAACCCCCACACACACACCCCACACACAAAACCACCCACACAACTGCACGCATGCACCACAAACACCACAGGCACATCCACGCAAAACACACACAACATTAGTTGAAAACCCTTTCCAGGCTTATGTAACTGAAATGCACCCAAATTTTATAAATTCAGACATAAAACCTTTGTAAATTTTGCCTCCTTTGCTGTACGTAGGTTGGGGGTCTTTCCAAATTTCGCCATTTAACAACCACCCCTCTGTGTACAAGTTTTCTCCAGAAAGCAAAAAAGGTTAACTCATTATAAATCAATTGGTACCCTCTTTTCTTGGCATTTTTATCCCAAATTTTTTAACCTTTGTTTGGGGCTTTCTTACAGGGGGTGAACGTTGCTTTTTCTGTTTCATTGGGGTCATTTATAAGACTGGGGTTTTCTCTTGCATTTTCAGGCAAAGGTATTTCATACGGGTTTAACAGAAAACTTATTGACTTTTATTTTAAATATAGAGCATTTTCGAAGTCAAAAAAAAGAGGGATTTTTTTTCTCTCGTTTCATGCTGTTCAGTAGGTACTACAGATTTAAGGTTTTTTCCCCTACAAAAGGGGGAAAAAATATTTTCCCACCAAAACAGAAAGGGAAAAATGACCCCACTCAAAAACAAACAAAACAAAGAAGGAAAAAAATTTTGACTTCAACATGTACGAAATCAATGGGTTGCTTACCAATTATTTTTTAACCTTAAAAAAAAAAAAATTTTTTTTTAAAAAACGGGGTGTTTTTTTAGTTGGGGTGTTTAGGGGGCTAATTTTCCGGCGTAGCCGAATTCCCGGGTTTCCGATTTCTTCAAAATAATTTTTTGTTTTGAAATAATTTTGGGGGAATGTTTCCGTTTTTCGTTCAAAGTATAAATTTTTTCGGTAGAAAAAATTTTGGGGAATTTCACCGTTTTCAACATTTTTTCCGAAGAAAAATCGCATCGGGAGTGAAGAGAAGTGGTCTGCTTCGTGAGCCTCGAAAAAAGATGTACATTGTTCGCTGAGAGTAACATCCCTTGTTATCAAGCGGCGTGGTCGAAATCGCCATTTTAAGGCCAAAGGAAGTGAAAAATGAAAGAACTGACTTTGGACAGTGACGTTTTTTCCTTGAAAAAGGTGTAAAAAAAACAGATGGAGGTGGGTGTGGCTGCAGGAAAAAAACAACGATGGTGTGTACAGTACGTATCGGATAATAAGAATGCCTGTGGGCCCCCATTCTTGATTCGTTATAACCGGTCTCTCTTATAACAGGCAGACCGGTTATATAATAATTTTGGAAGTTGATTCTTTATAAGCGATTAATCATGTTTTCTCTGTAATGTAAGTGGTTTATTTGTCATACCTTTCATGTTCCAACTACTGAATATGATGAGTGTTTTAGTGGGAAAGGACGACGACGACTATGATGATGATGATGATGATGATGGCAGTTGTGGTGGTGGTGGTGATGGCGGTGGTGGGGATGGCAACAGAAACACGAGTAAACCACATATCTGTAAGCAATTTCTATTTATTCTTTTTAATGAAATGGGTGACACCATGAACCAATACTGAAACTTACACTGCTGTAATGTTGGCAGGAGCATTGCTATACATCACTGACAAATAAAATGGAGTCGCAACACTTCTGTGTCAACTAACAAATAAAGAAACGAATAAAGTAAGCTTACATGTAATTATGGTCAGAACACTTGGACATCTCTATTTGGTCCTAACACAAATGGACATATGATGGAAAAATAGGTGATGCGGGATCAGCGTTACAGCCTGCAAGTCTCAGCATGTAAAGTCTTTTGGAACTTAAATCATTGACTTGTATGTTTAGAACAAATTCAAACTGTGATCACACGCTCAAAATGACTGCACAGGTTGCTAAAATAAATGCGTTCGTGGGAATGAAGAACCCCTGGATGGATAAAAGGGGTGGATGAGACAGCCATTTTCGACAATCAGGAGAGGTCTGTGTGAAAACAACAATTGTTGTCTGCAACAATGTTGCTGCGGCAAAAATTTCAACTTCAGACCCCCAAGATCGGGGTCTGAGGGTATGTTGTGACAGGTAATTCCCAAGGTCACCCCCAACGTATTTCGAGAAGGATTCCTCATTTCTAATCATTGTGTCAACGATTAGCCCTCTCACAGCCTCATGCTCATTTTGGGTGCCACAAACCTCGAGGCTAATTGCGCGGTAAAGGCAATTGCCATCGCCGACAATATGATCTACTTGCTTAGGGTTCGCAAGCTCCTGGCATGCATGGCGGCTTGGAACCCTCTCTGGTAGATGAAGAGGCCTGGCAGGTTGAACCTTGAACACTGTCTAATCCTCCATTCCTGATTTGTCGGCTTGAAATCAAAGGCCTCTTGGCCATTTTCAAACCCGGTGCATTCTACGTCAACATTGTCAAAATTGTTAACCTTCCTCTTTTTGCTGTTCCCGTTCCCTTCATTCCCTCCTCTTGTATTTGCATTTTCACTGTCTCCTGTCATCTTTCTCTCTACCACTCTCCTCTCTTCACCCCTTTTTTCGATACTTTTCCAATCTTTTCCTCTCCTCTCCCCCCTGTTTCCTCCTCAATCATGTCCCCATTGTTTCCTTCCAAAGACTGCCTCTGTCCCACTCTTTTCATCTCCCTCTCTCCCTCTCTCTTCATCTCCCTCTCTCCCCCTCTCTTCCTCTTCCTCTCTTCTCCTCTATTCCTCTCCCTCTCTTCCCCTCTTTTCTTCTCCCTGTCTTCCTCTCCTTGCATCTCACTCTCTTCCCCTCTCTTCTTCTCCCTGTCTTCCTCACCCCACATCTCACTCTCTTCCCTCTCTTCTTCTCCCTGTCTTCCTCTCCCCGCATCTCACTCTCTTCCCCTCTCTTCTTCTCCCTGTCTTCCTCTCCCCACATCTCACTCTCTTCCTCTTTCTTCATCTCTTTTTCTTCCTCTCCCTCTCTCTTCATCTCCTTCTCTTCCTCTCCCTCACTTCTTCTCTCTTCCTCTCCCTCTCTCTTCCGCTCCTCCTCTCCCTCTCTTCTTTTCTCTTCCCCTCGCTCTCTGCCTCTCCCCACATCTCCCTCTCTTCTTCTCCCTCTCTTCCTCTCCCTCTCTTCCTCTTTCTTCCTCTCCGTTTATCTTCCTCTCCCTCTCTTCTCTCTTCCTATTCCTCTCTTCCTGTTTCTTATTCTCATTCTGTTCATCTCCCCACATCTCACTCTCTTCCTCTCTCATCTCATCCCCACCAGGGGGCCGGATAGCTCAGTTGGTAGAGCGCCGGACTCGTGATCCTGGGGTTGCGGGTTCGAATTTCGGTATAGGGGATTTTTCCCTCGGAGTTAACATTGGTTCTAACTCCATTCCCCATACAGTCCTTCGAAATGAGACTATAAACCGAGGTTCCGTGTGTGAACGCACGCATAACATCTTGCACACACGTAAAATCCCATCACCAACTTTCGGAAGAGAAGGCCAGTTTGGCCGTTGGTATGGATGACACGTGACACATAGCATGCACCTTCCCCGAAGATGGAGTATGGCTGCCTTAATGGCGGGATAAAAAAGGGTCATACACACAAAACTCCACTGCCTGGCTATACAGGGAGTGTCCGCAGGAGTATCAGCCTGCGTACGCAGAAAGAAAAGAAAAGAAAATCTCATCCCCACCCAGTGATTCAGCTTCTACCCAACATCCTTTCCTCTCATCACTTCCATTCTTTCCAGAAGGTTTAAAAAAAATCAGAGATATTTGTTTGTCTTTTGCACGTGGCAATATGCGTTAAAAGGCAGGCTTTGAAGTTGTGGAATCGTTTGAGCAACTCTTCGCCTCCTGCCTGCATGCAGAACGTGTTGGTGTCGGCAGCGTCCAAAACCTCTCTGGCTGAAATTGGTCACGTTTCTTTTTCAAGCTCAATGTCACTGTCACCATCTTCATCTGCAGTGCCAGTATCCCTTGCCTTTGGGTCTGACACAGTCGAGCTCGACGGGCTGGCTGGAAATGCTGGGCAAGCTGGCGGTCCATTGGTCACTACATTGTCATCTACAGTGTAGTATTCAGACGGGAAATGTTCCACTCTTGAAACAGTTGCGCGGGAAGGGGCTCTGGCTCTTCACAATCAGTGAAGGTAGATTCATCTGATGGTCCATGACGAAAACCTGCATGGTTGAAGCTGTTGCCAATGGTAGCTGGAGTGACTTTGTCCCAAGACCGCTTCAAGATGTGGACAGCATCAAGCAAACTCATTTTGTAGTCTCTGGCCTTTCCCCCCGTCATCAATGTTAGCCAGCAAATTGCGCACCATTTCCGTCCTGTAGTGGACCTTTACGTTTCAAATGATGCCAACGTCACAAGGCTGGAGTTTGGACGTCGCATTCGCCGGCAGGAACAGAACCTTCACTGCTGCCAAGTGCATGTCCTGCACTTTGTGCGCCGAGCAGTTATCCATGACTAACAGCACATGTCGATTTTGTTTTTTCATTTCTTTGTCGAAGGAGAGCAACCACTGCTGGAAGATTTCTCTTGTCATCCATGCTGATGAGTTTGCGAAGTACTCGACGGGCAACTTTTTTGCATGCTTGAAACATCTGGGGCTTGCATACTTGCCAATGACCAAAGGCTTGAGTTTTTCACTGCCATCCATGTTGCAGCAGATCGTGACTGTTATTCTCTCCTTGGATTTCTTTCCCCCTCGACAACATTCACCCCTAAAAGTGAAGGTCTTGTCCGGCAAGAGTTTCCAAAATAATCCAGTCTCGTCGACGTTGAAAACATCCTGTGGCTTGTAGTTCTCCAACGTCGGTACCAGTACATCCTCAACCCAAGAGTCTGTTGTCTCTTCATTCACGTCTGCTCGTTCTCCACTTATGCACTTGAAGACTATCCCGTGCCGCCTTCTCCAACGCTGCAGCCATGAGTTGGTACAGATCCACTTCTCCTGGCCAAGCGTCGCCGCCAGTTCCTCAGCTTTGGCACGTAGAATTGGTCCGCTTATAGGCACGTTTTCTGTCCTGCACATCACGAAAATAGAAATAAAATTATCCATATACATGTACATGTAGTCTATGTTCCGAGCCTAGAGGCTCATCAGGATCACGTACGCACGCGCGCACACGCACACACACACACACACACACACACACACATACGCGCGCACACACACACACACACACACACACACACACCCCGTGCCTATCATGCCCTCACCCCTTTATTTATTTTATACAATCATGTTTTATACAATCATGTCTGGGTTTATTCATGTCCTCGTGTGGGGTGCATTTGGCTTGATGTTGGTCTGTCAATGGCAATAATCTAAAAGCTCTATTCACGAACCCTCTCTTTTACGACTTTTAGATCTGTCATCCATGCTGATCAGTTTGCGAATTGTTAGAAAAAAACCTACCTCGACATAGAAAACCACTGTAAAAGTGCGTCATCCACGCTCTGCATCTGAGCCCCTCTTTGGTGTTTTCTTGTTGTCTGTCCGCTGATGGCCTGGTCAGTTTATTCTGCTTTGTTTTTCAAGATACTGTAGAGAGTTGTCACTGGTACACCCTGTTCAGAGGCGATGAGACTCTTTTTCTTGTCCGATTCGTCTTCACAGCGTGAATAATCTTTAACTTCTGCCCTAATGTCAACGATTTTCGTTTTCTGGCGTCCGCCATTTTTGCAGGAATGCCCGAGATTCTTGGAAATAAGCAGTCTATCTTTAGAAACTCAAGAAAAAACCAGAGATGTCGTCTGCCATCTACAAAGGGCAATAACTCACTTTCACAAGACCCCGTCTGCCAGGGGTCTTTTAAAAGTGAGTTATTGCCCTTTGTAGCTTCTACCGTGGAATTCTTTATATCCGATACGACCTACGTTTTGGGGACCAAAAATTTAATTCTTTATAAGCAAATTCTCCTATAACCGGTCTCTCTTATAACCGTTTTTTCAGAAGTGATAATAAAGAACAGGCGCGTTCGGGACCCAAAGATTTCCCTCGTCATAAGCATATTCCATTATAACCGGTTTCGTTATAAGCGATATACACTGTACTTCGAAAGTTGGTGCAGGAAGATTGACTCGCCCGGTGTTTGCTTTTGTGTTCCCTGCAACCGGACGGTAACTTACGGTTCTACTTCTAGTGGGAAAAAAAGCCTTGTCGGCTCATGCAATTGATACTGAGCACAAGCACATTCTAGGCACGTTGCAAGTCAAGTCAAGTCAAGTCAAAATTATCTTTATTGAGGGTTAAAAGAATAAGCTTTGCAGCTTTTTTTCATCCTGCCCTCACAAAAAAGCATAAATATCAATCACAATAGTGAAAAACCAGAAACTCGAAGCAATACACTTTTTTCTAACAATGGAACATCACTCACATCCTATCTAATGGTTAGCAAGTTGAATCTCTCATAAATCACTTTATGAAATAACTGAATTCATCTGACTGCTAAGCTTGATGGGGCTGCTAAAACTACTGTGACCCGAGAAGGAATTGGTGATCGAACTGCCGAGTTGAAAACTGTTCTGTGTGCGTTCATAGCTGAACATTGTTTGCCGTTTTCAATTGGATTAGATTTCGTTGAAACTTGAACTGGGAAAGCAGTTGAAAGTTATCCTTTGACAATTAAAAGGGACAATTTTGCTGATAACTTTCAGCAAGATCAGCATGCATCAGATCTGTATCCAGAAGATGGTCCCGCACTTACACCCGTATGCATTTATGGAGACGGTAACTGTCTCACAAGAAGAGCCTCACTATTAGCCTGTGGCAGTGAAGATTTGTACTTAGAAATGTGTGCCAGATTTGTTATGGAACTGGCACTGAATGAAGACCACTACCTATCCAATTCTAACCTGTCATCAGACATCCCAGAAGTCACAAAGGTGTATGCTCAGAACTCTGACTTTTATAACATGGATGATCTGACCACTGAAGAAATTAAGCGTGTTTTTCAAGAGGAAGTAAAGGCTGCAACTGTGATGAACTCGTACTTGGGCATTTGGCAAGTGCATACTGTTGCCAGTGTCTTACAGACTGTGGTCTTCTCCATATACCCTACATTTGGGGGTAACAACGTCCGCTGCCACCTTCATCAACCACTCCTTCCGAGAAAACTTGCTTCTCAGGAAACAGATGTACCAGGAGCAAGAGTCGGTATAGTGTGGTCACGGATAAATGGGAAGGACCTTCCTGAGGTTGTGTGGCGACCGAACCACTTCGTTGCTTGTCTCCCAACAAGAAAATCTGACAAAGTTGCCAAGCTTAAAAGGCCAGCCAAAAATGACATACGTGCTTTTTTCTCAAAAATACCCAAAACAGATTAGGAATCATGTTTTGCTGTTAGATGGATGGGATGCAGATGCCAAGTGGCATTCATGTCTTGCCTTGTTGGCTACATCAGTATATTAATTACTTGCTCAGTAGTCATTCTTCTGCAATTTTGACTTTGTAAGGTAATCTCCACAAGATGACATAATCAATATTTCTTTCTTTGTATGTTTATTTTGTTAGGCATTGAGATGTGTGTGATTGAAACAAATGATTAAAATAAAAACTGTTGATTTGACTTTAAAAATTGAGAGAAAAGAAGCTTACAAAATATTTTTTGAAAATTACACACCAACTTTGAAAACTTCCACACTGACACATCTTTGACCTTATTGTTTCAAACATCAGTAATGAAACTTCTGTAAAAAAAAAAAAAATGAGGCACTAGGGAATGATGATTATTTTATTATTTATGTGATGAACTGAAACGTGTGCAATGTCACACACATGCTGGTTGTTTCTGATCAAACTGATGCAAATTAACTAGAAAGACTTGGGTCACATGGGGAGTAAACAATTTCAGGTCAATAAAAACTTATCTGCATGTTGTTTGTGTCAGAACAAAACTAATATACAAGTTTGATATTAGATACTTTATATTTGGCAGGTTTTTATATTCTAGTGTCTAATGTAATACAGGTTACTTCTTCACAATACTAAAAGGTAAGGTAAAGGTAGTCAAGCAGCCATTTCGGCCGTAGGGAGCAGAACGCTAGTTTCCACTACTCTGGGTCGTCATAGTAAGGGCAGGGCCCAATACTCTCCCTCGCTGCATTCACCTTCCCCAACCCTGAATAGGGCCAGGTACCCATTTTCAGCTGGAGGACTGGAGAGCATAATTATGGAAAATTTTCTTCTTCTGAGAGTTGTCTTGATCACAGGTCTCCTGCGCGGCAGGCAAGCCCTCTAACCACTCAGCAAACCGGGCTCTCCTTCACAGTACCATCAATCTATTAATGATTTTAACAATGGTTTAATTGGTTATATTGATATTTAAAATCGTACATGCCACTGATTTTAAAACTTTCTTCAAAAATGTGTTCTCCTATTTACATTGAGATTTTGGAAGTGAATCTCCGTCACCGAAGAATTACAGACTCGTAGCGCATTATGTTAAATGACTGATTCAGTATTTTCTTCACTTGCTAGGACTCAGTCTTACAAATTGGACTTCTGACCTTCGTTTGGTTGTGTTTTACATTCTTAATTTTTTTTTGGATTAAAAAAATCAATTTGATTTTTTTTAATGTTTTCTTCACTATCTTTTAATGGAACATCACTCACATCCTATCTAATGGTTAGCAAGTTGAATCTCTCATAAATCACTTTATGAAATAACTGAATTCATCTGTTATTTCATAAAGTGATTTATGAGAGACATTTTTCATAGGGTCCAGTGGATTTTAAAAGCATTTGAACTTTTATATATATATATATATATATATATATATATATATATATATAAAAGTTCAGATGCTTTTAAAATCCACTGGAACCTATGAAAAATGTTTAAAAACTAGTTAAAATGTTTCCTTATTTAAATGTATACCAATGCCTTGAGAATACCGATGCCTTGAGAAATAAGCTCAGGTTCTTTGTATAGTTTTGGATAATTTTCTAGTCAGTATTGTAATGCTGTTGCACTTGAACAGTGATGAAAAAATTCACCATACAATGAATAACGTATTCTGTGTATGTAATTTATACTGTTAGTGTAACAGTGTGTCTTCTTTACTTTGACTTTAGCAAGGCAAGTCGTATTTGGCTTAAGTTCATCTAAAGAAATTGTGCTTTTTTTTTTGTTTTGATTTAGGAAACAGTCGGAAATTATTTCCTGTTCACTTTCTTTTCTCAAATAGATTCATACGAATTATAAGAAACAGCTAATATGTATAACACGTACAAATCTTGTCTGTAGTGTAATATACAAGTGGTTTATGTTTGTACTGTTTTTGGCAGCAATGTCCATTAACAGAAATGGGCTCATAAAGATATGGTTTGCCAAGTCACAATTCAAAGTTGTTTTGTTCATGTATTACACCTGAAGGGAAACACTTACATATAAATCTGATATAAAAGACATGCTATTCATATTTGTGCCACTGCATGCAGCTGTCTGAATTTTTCATGTGAAATACTATTTCGTTCCTACCTGATTAGATCTGTGTGTGTGTGTGTGTGTCTGTGTGTGTGTGTGTGTGTGTGTGAGAGAGAGAGAGAGAGAGTAAGGAACTGATTGACAAAGGTAGACAATATTATTGTGAAAGGACTTTAATGTAGAATTTTTAAAGCTTCTACAAAGAGAGAGCATCAAACACGTTTGTAAACAAGAAAACATTTTGTGGGAAAAGAGGGATTGCTCCATTACCCCCCCCCCCCCCCCACCCCCTCCCCCACACACACACACACACACCTATTAGGGCACTATCCCCTATCCCTGTATACCTACCATAAGCCAATGGGCCCACTTCACCAACATTGTCCTCTCACCCCCACACCTCCAAAGCGGCTGTCTATGCCTGACTTGTGTTAGCATTGCAGTATTACTGACTAGGCACAGCTGTTTTGTTTCAACATTTTCTTATAATGGGATTTCAGGTTTACGGCTCTCAGGATTTTTAGTTTCAGGTTTGGCAACAGGGTAGTCCTAGCACCCATGTGTGTGTTTTGTGTGTGTGTGTGTGTTTGTTTTTGTTTTTTGGAGGGGGGAGGGGTGTAAATGTATTACTGAATAATGATGAAATAAAACATGTTGCGAGAGGGTGATAGGTGCACGCTCAGATTATGCACATGAACCAGTACAACTTAAGTAGAGAGAATTTTTTGTATTTGATTTTCAGAAACGGCCCAAGAAAACAATATATAAATATACAGTTTTTGAAAATAGCCTCTTTTTTTCTTTTTTTTTTTTATCAATAGTTTAACCAGACTAGTTGGGGTTAAAACACACACATACACATACCCCATTTTCTTTTGTTTTCCACCTCATCCAAGCCCAATCCCCACTCCAACAAGGAAACAGTTAATAAATATGACGTCCCAGTTTGATTAAAAGGTGCCAGTGATAGCATGATCTGAGAAGGAGGGAGTAGATCTGTGGATTCCATGCTGACCCAGCACAATGCTTGTTTGCTGCTAACATGTTTTATTCATAAAGCATGCCATGTCTGAATGAGATGACTTATGGCAGGGATTCTGTTTTGGCAAATAATGGGGATGGTGGAGGTATGAGAAGTAAAAGGGAGTGCAACCACTCTGCTTAGAAAGCTGACCACTTATTCATCCTTTCACAGTTTTTGTTTTTTAATTGGTTGTACAACAGACAAGTACAGAGGACATTTCCACACAGGTGATCGGACAATTAGGTATTTCCAGCGCGTGTGCATGTGTGTAAATGCTGTGATTATGTTTATACATTTTATGTGATTTTGCCTGTTATTCTGTATAACTCAACTGAAACTGTTGTACACCAAGCCTACCTGCTACTTACCAATACCAGGCAATTTAGATATTTAGCTGTCATAAAGCAAAGTAAACATTTTGTTACTGCAGAATAATGCACAGTTAGTTGATATCATTTTTTTGTTGGTTTACTTTTAACATTACTGTTCATGCAGAGAGCTCTAGGTAACAAGAGAATGCTTGCCTTTTTTATCCCCATGTGATGAATACATGCCACTGCAGGATGAAAGTTTATAGGCTGCGTGAGACATGGGAAAGAAGAGGGGCATGTATTAACAACTTATTGTGTAGGATGAACATCGTAATTGCCAATGAAACATGGTACAAGTTGGGTTTGACAGAGAAAGAAGAAAGAAATGAGCACTTGTAAATGGGAAAGCGTGGGGTGAAAGGAGCAAGTGTCTCGTTGATATGTTCGTAAGACCTTTTGTTGTAAAAAATCAGATGGATGGATACATGTTCTCTCTCTCTCTCTCTCTCTCTCTCTCTCTCTCTCTCTCTCTCTCTCTCTCTCTCTCTCATATGTATGTATATTGATCAGTCTAATAGTGGGGGAATTAATTCAAGTACAGGCTGAAAAACTAAAAGCATAAAATAAACAATATAAGTGTAGGGGATGGGGGGCCGGATAGCTCAGTTGGTAGAGCGCCGGACTCGTGATCCTGGGGTTGCGGGTTCGAATTTCGGTATAGGGGGATTTTTCCCTCGGAGTTAACATTGGTTCTGACTCCATTCCCCATATAGTCCTTCGAATGAGACTATAAACCGAGGTTCCGTGTGTGAACGCACGCATAACATCTTGCACACACGTAAAATCCCATCACCAACTTTCGGAAGAGAAGGCCAGTTTGGCCGTTGGTATGGATGACACGTGACACATAGCATGCACCTTCCCCGAAGATGGAGTATGGCTGCCTTAATGGCGGGATAAAAAAGGGTCATACACACAAAACTCCACTGCCTGGCTATACAGGGAGTGTCCGCAGGAGTATCAGCCTGCGTACGCAGAAAGAAAGAAAGAAAGTGTAGGGGATAATCTTTAAGCCTATGCTTGAAGATCCATTTAAGAAGGCAAGGGAGATTTAAAAAAAAAAATTTTAAGTCAACAGTCAAAGTGGTCAGCTTTACTGTTTAATTAACCCAAGCATTGTCAGTTATGTAAGTGCTGACACAGTGACAGCAGCTAAGAATTATACCGAATAGTCTTTACTTGGATCTGCCAGGAGATGCAATCTCCCAATATACGATTTTACCCTCTTCTCTTTCCCCTCTTCCTACGCTGCTCAACCTCTCTGGGAGTAGGCATGTGTGTGGTCAGCCTACTTTATAGTACTCTAGTTGTGACTTACTTTATAATAACCTTGCTCACCTATACACATGGTTTGATATAAAAATTTGCAAGAACTACACATAAGTGAGATGAATTCGTTTGAAGTGTTCATAGACGATTGAATCTGCAACACGTTCCTGAAAACTGGTATCCCCCCTCCCTCTCTCTCTGTATGTGTGTGTGCAAGTGCGTGTGTGTGTTGGGGTGTATTTTTGTGTGTGTGTGTTTTTTTGAGTGTAGATATTGTGTGAGTGTCGCGGGAAGGGGATGTGGGTGGTTATGGAGTCTATACGAGTGCAATGTTTATATTGGATCACTTTGGTAACCTGCCAAATTTCGATTTGTTCTCTGTTGGGGCCCTATGCCAGCCAGCTGTAATTCACTGAGTGATAATTAAAAGAAGGCAGAGTTGAGGATTGTTTGATTTTGTCAGCAGTACCAAAATAAAGAAGTCCCTGAGCAAGGCCCAGAGCCAAAATGTTGGAAAGAAGAACTTGCTTGTTTGCCTTTTCATTGTAAAATCTTTGAACATGGATCTCAGGCTTTCACCGCAAGGGCTTCTTCAGGAATAAAATACTTCACAAAAAAACAGTCCAATCTTCTTAACATGAATTTTCCTCAACAGTTAAAACTGTCAGTTTAATGCAAGCATGTGGAAACACAGGCACACACACACATGCATGTACACACATTCACGTGTGCGCACACGCATACACACACACACACACACACACACACACACACACACACACACACACACACACACACACCACACAACCCTGTGTATTCTGTTACTATTGAACAAGCATCTAACTCACATGAAACATACCACGAAGAGATAAATGTTAAGGGAAAAAAAATGAAAAAGAGGGAGAGAGAGGAGGGGATGGGAAATGGAAGAAGAGGGCACTGATAAAGTGATAAGCAGGAACGAGAGATGTGGCTGTGGCCCTGTAGGCAGGTGAGAGAAAGAGTTATTGCTTTTTAATCAGCTGACTGCAAAGGGCCACGTCGGGCTGTCACCACATTCAAGTAAATACACCTAAAAGCAGCAGAAATTTCTTATTAAAAAAAATTCTTTAAAAGATCTTTCTTCTGTAAAATCATAGATCTGGCAGGGTGGGAAGTCCATATTGTATGTGTGCATTTCTTTGACTAGTATGAGTTACTGAAACTTTCTGTAAATCTATATTAATATCTATGTGTGTGTGTGTGTGTATATATAGAGAGAAAGAGATATGAACGTACATACAAACACATAGATGTTTCACAGCTGAAGTCCTTGGAAGAGGTGTACTGCACCACAGCTAAACAATATCAACATATACTTCGAAATAAAAGAAAAACTTTTTTTAATTAAATTTGTCCCCATAGGAAAAGATCATCAACTTGTTTTAATCTTTGGTTTATGTGTTTTTGTGCATGTGTGTGCGTGTGTTTAAATGAACTGATCAAATCTCATCTTGATTTTGTCAGACATGGCAGAGCAGGTAGAGCAGGAGCCTGTTGCGGCTCAAGCTGAGGGAGAGGACAACGAAGAGGAGGAAGACACACCAGGCTACAAGGCACCTGCTGTCAAGTCGTTGAACGAGATAGTCCAAATGGACCAGGAGGATGAAAGCCTGATGAAATACAAAAAAGCCTTGTTGGGTGAAGTTGGAGATGCCGATTGTCCATGTGAGTTCTATTCGTTTGTATGTTTTTATTTTGCTTCAGTTTTTTAGCCTTTCAAAAGGGTAACAAAAATAGGCTTGTAAATTTATGCATATTGTTATGGTTCTCTGACTGTCAAGTGTGATTCTCCTTCTCTAATAGTGTTGAACGAGATAGTCCAAATGACCAGGAGGATGAAAGCTGATGAAATACAAAAGCCTTGTTGGTGAGTTGGAGATGCCGATTGTCCATGTGAGTCTATCGTTTGTATGTTTTTATTTGCTTCAGTTTTTTAGCCTTTCAAAAGGTACAAAAATAGGCTTGTAAATTTATGCATATTGTTATGGTTCTCTGACTGTCAAGTGTGATTCTCCTTCTCTAATAGTGTCCAGTGTGGTTTCCCTTCTCAAACTGTTAAGTGTGACTGTCATGAAGAGTGGTTTCCCTTTCAGTAACTGCTTGCTGTGGCTCTTCTGTCCAACCCAACTGTGATTTTTTTTTTCTTTCTCCTTTTGCTGTTGGGTACCTTTTCTGGCTCAGTGGTTTTACTGCCTTGGATTTTTACATTTAGAATATTTCATAACAAAGGAATTTGGAATTATTTATGGAAACTACAGAATTTGTTAATTTGATTTTTGCAAAACTAGATCTTTTTTAACAGTCAATACAGTTCATTGCTGCAAATCTGTGTGGATTAAAAAGATTTTGAAAATATTTTCTTCGCATTTGCCAGATTGTGTGGGTGCTCTTTGCATTGGCAAAATTTGGTTCACATACATTCACAGGGCTTCTGCTGGGGTGAAAATCTCTCCGGTCCCAGGGACCCCTTCATCAGATTTTTAAGGGGTCCCAGGCTAACATTAAGGGGTCCCTACACCACAATAAAAACAACAAAATAAATGCCTCTCTCCTGCCGGGAAAATGAATAGCGTCATTGTGACAACACATGGCTCAAAGTAGGAAAATTCGGTCAGCTGAAAACGAGGCTGTGGCCTAGCGTTAAGCTTAGTCAGTCAGCCTCAGCAGATGACAAAAGTGACCGACTTATGTTGTTAGGAAGCTGCCCTACTCGCTTTGTTACTGTTCTAACTTGAGAAGGGATGGGTTCGGTCCGAAGTGTAGCAGACCTACGATGTTACGGCACCCAACTTACGATGTTGAAGGCAGTCTTTTCTCACTTTATGTCTGACTTCACCAAAATTTGAAGGGGTCCCTGGAGACCCCTTACAGGACACCTAGTGCATCCCGTAGAGTTTTAATGCGTACTGTACGCAATTTTTTGCATTTTCAGAAGCCCTGCATTCATGTTCATAGATATTTTGAAAAGCAATGTTTGGCTTTGTATATTGTACCATATCAAACTCATGGAAGCTACGACAGTCGGTTCTTTTTCTCCAGTTTTTGATGGCGCATACATGCAGGAAGTAGACACCCCTATCATTATCTGTAGTCTCTAGCAGTCTGCGCATAGCTGTGTCAGTTTCCCAGTATTCTGCAGCCAAATGTCATAAAGTCAGTACTGTTCAAGTTGATGTTCTGTCTCGCCTATTCTCTTCTGAGCATTCATTTACATCATTTTGTGGCGGTCACTAACCCTTTTTTGCAGTTCTACTTCTAGTGGGTTTGAAATCATTTACTCGATTGATTTCTCCTCTGCTTTTTTTGTTCCTCACCCCCACCCCCACTGCACATTCTGGCTTTTATGTTCACAGCCACACCCTGGCTTGTGTACCAGCAATCCAAAGGGAGCAGTCAGTGTCAAGTCGTGAGGCAGCCCGCTAGTGGGACACTGCACTGCAGCCACAGCACTTTAGTGCAGTTCAGTGCTGCCTGTTCTGATACTGTATACGCAGGACATCTGTTACTGAAACCCCTTCTAACAATTATGATTGCTTAGTCGCAGAGCGTTCATAAGTGGGTGGCCCTTTGGATTTCTTCACCCAAAAGTTCAGGGAGATCTTCACAGGTATCTGTTACATCTCTCCTTTTCTTATGTCTTCCTGCAACTTTTGGCAAACAAACTTGCGACTTGCCTCTCTTCAGCTGCTGCTGTGGACACCGCAGGTTGACTACTTTTCAACATTTTGTTTGTGAGATGGACATGGTTGTCAACCATTCCATCCTCTCTCTTGATCAGCAATCCACTTTACACACAATGCCCGGTCAGCCTCAGTTTCTTGAAGGAATATGCTGGCCATTTCATTGCACACAGGGCTGAAATGCAGCCCCTTATGCAGGGAAGGCTTTACAGCACCCCTGCCTGTCTGAGCGACTTAAGAGGCCCTCACAGGCTGGCTTCAAGGCTCCCCGGGGGAGGGGTAGGGGGGGTCTCACTCTTCCCATGTTAACAACTAAGGACAACAAACTGGAAGAGCCAATCAGCATTTCATTATCAGCTCGATGTAACTTGTAAGGCCTTGGTTGATTAGCAGACTGATGAGTCAAGCGGGGGAAAGGGAAAGTACTCTTCACAGTAAGATAAGGCAATGTTGCCTACAGCCCAGCCGACGGCAAAGGGCCATATCAGGGATGTCACGGGCGTGAAGTCAATTTACAAGTCAGCTCTTCACAGAAATATATGTGTTTTAGCTTAAACACAATCACTCCTTTCAGTTCTTCACTTGAACTTATCTGTAAACCCATTGTCGTAGAATCAGTTCACACCCATTAATTAATTTCTTTACGCATTCATACGCTCATGCTTTTTTCGATTTCAGTTCATGATTAACCCCAATTTGTACGTGATGTGAAGGCCCTGCCAAAGTGCCATTAATAATCCATATGAAAAGAAACTAAAAGTACTTTAAAATAATCTCTGACTACAATGTGTCTTTGAGGAGAGGTGGATGAAATCATCACAAAACCTTCATCCTTCACACAAGGACGTTATCCCTCACTGAACCAGAGGCCCTCTATGGCACCCTGAACGTTGCCTCTTTTATCTTGAAACTCATCTTGACTTAGTATATTGAAGTGGGATGGGGTGGAAAGTGGAGGGAATGAAGTATTTGACACACACAAAAAAAAAGAATTTTCAGAAATATAGAGCAAGAGAGAGGTTCTAAATGAAGTGAATCGCCAGAAACCATGTGAAAAATCTGAAAATTGATGGGCTGAGCAACTTTGTGTGATGGACAAATTTGTGTGTCACGGGGTGAACACTGTTAACCGGATGTGTCGGACATCTTTTTGACAGCTGTGCACTTGATTAAACTTATTTCAGTTAATTAAGCCAACGATCGGACACCAAGAATGCCACGAAGTTAACAGTGTATCTACTGCCCACCTCCATCCGAGTTTTTTGGAACTTTTGGTCACGTATTGTACACTGATAAGGAAAATATTCCAGGATGCTCTTTTTAGTTGACTTTGAGAAGGCGTTCAATAGCGTCTCATGGTCATTCTTACATAACTGCCTTAAATTTTCAAGTTATGGACCCGACTTAATTGGATAAGAACATTTTATTCACAAATTTCTACTGTATTTCTGTAAATGGTCAGTACTCCCCATGGTTTCTGATTGAGAGAGGGGTGAGACAGGGGGACCCAAATCATCCCTTATCTATACCTAATTTGTGCTGAGGTTCTGTCATTAATGATCACTCTAATGAGCATATAAAGGGAAATTTAAAGTTGTTAACAACGAAACATTACTGTCACAATTTCTGATGACACTAGTTTATGTCTAGATGGTTCAGAAAGATCTTTTAATGAGGCGTATCTGTCCTTACTAAATTTTTACAAATTTCAGGTTTAAAAATCAATTTTGACAAGTCACAAGTAGTTTGGTTGGGGAGCAGAAAAGAATTGTGGAATTAGATTTATGAGGACAAAAATTTTGTTTGGATCCAGGTACTTCAAAATTCTTGGTATCAAATTCTCCACTAACACAAATAGTATTGTACAATTAATTTTGAAGATAAACTTTTTGAAATAAAAAGAGTCCTAGCTTTTTGGAGAAAAAAAATATAACTCCTTTTGGAAAAATAACTGTTATTAAAAACTTTGGCATTTTCTAAAATTGTTCATTTATTGATTAACCTACCAGACCCCCCAGAGGATTTTATTGTTGCTTTAGAAAAAAGAATTGCATAGTTTCTTATGAATGGTAAAAAAAGTAAAATAAAAAAATCTGTTGTTCAAAAGCAGTACTGTGAAGGTGGATTAAAAAGTAAATGTAAAAAAATTTTATTTCTTCGATGAAGATAAGTTGGCTGAGAAGATTAATGTATGAGTCGGGTTGGCGAGAATTTACCATTAATATGTTCCCTAAGTTGGACAATAAAAAAAACTTTGGTGCTGAATTTCTAATGTTATTATGCAAGATGTCAATAAACCCATTCTGGAATGATGTGATGAAACACTACAAGAAACTGTGCGCAAAGTGCTGTCCGACTACAGTACATGATTTCATGTCAGAGTGTATTCATTACAATATTAAAATTTTAAGAGATAAAAAAGTTATTTTCATACAGGAATGGTGTAATTAATGGCATTTTCTATCATTAAACACTTGATTAAGAAAAATGGGCATTGGATGACCTTCCATGAATTTTTAAATAAATATCAAGGTATAAGAACAAATTTTCTCTTATATGAAGGCATAATGAATGCCATTCGCAACTATTGCCAAAAACTTAATATTATCATAACAAACCAATATAAACTGTTAGACCAAAAAGCCTGGTTTTGCATTAAAAGGGGCAACAAATATTACAAAAAACTTTAAATGAAAATAATGCCTCTCCTGCTGCTATTGATAAATGGAATAATCTTTTGTAAATCTTAATTGGAAACAGATATTCCTTCAATCAGTTATAAAGTTTCTACTGACGTCCAGCTTAGATGGTTCCAATGTCGACTTCTACATAGATTGCTGCCAACCCAGAAATACCTATTTCAATGCAAAATTGTTGATTCACCATTATGTAACTTTTGTGATCATGAACAACAGACTATTACACATATGCTTTTCGACTGCAATATTGTGCACGGTTTTGGAGAAATCTTCAAAACCTGCTAATGGATAAAGTCAGCACTGCGCTAATCTGGTTCTTGAGAAAGAGTTAGTTCTGTTTGGAGTGAAACAAAATGTGGAAACTGACAAAGTTCTTAACTTTATTCTGCTGTTTGCTAAGTTTTATGTTTACAAATGTAAACTGCAAAATAACCACCCAGACCTTCATGTTTTCCTTACAACTTTAAGCTATAGATTTAAATTGGAAAAATACTTAGCCTTTCTAAACTATGATTCAGATCAATTTGACAAAACCTGGTTTCCCTATTCCTCTATCATTTCCTAGCTTTATTGTGACTTTTTCTGTTTGCTTGTTTGTTTGTTGGCTGCTGTGCACATAGTCCCAACTTGAGTATCCCAACCTAGATAATGCTACATAGCTGAGAACGGAAGACGTTAGTAGTAGTACTTCCAACATAACTAGCCATCCAATGATCCATTCTCTTGCAGTAATTACCCATCTTAATATTTTTTTCTCTCTCTCTCTCTCAGCCTCTCGCCCCTGCCACCCCTTGGTATTTTCCTTGTTTTTGAGGTTATACATTTGTACATGTATGAGGGTGTGTGTGTGTAAGTTTATGCATATCCTGCTTACAATTCAGGTATGTTTGTGTGTGTGTCTGCGATTTTTTTTTTTTTTTTTTTGGGGGGGGGGGGGGGGTGTACTTGTGTGTGTGTGTCTTAATGTGTCTGACTTCTTCCATGTTCTTGAACAATTATTATGCTACATATGTCCTTTTTTTTTTTCGTGTGTGCTTGTTTGTTTAAAAACTGAAAAAATTTAGGAAAAAAAAAACCTCTTTGCTAATACTTTCCTAGCATGATTATATAATTCCAACATAAATACATGTTGTCAGTTGTGCCAACTCATTCTCCCATTCATTCCTTTAAATACAAAGAACATAAAGACAAATGTCATAGGATACTTTGAACTGAACTCTTTATTATAACAACTTATATATTTGTACAGACATGAATTTGTTAATTTGTTTTAAGTAAATACTTTGCTAGATTTATGTCGAGGGATGAATGTGCGAGAAAATGAAGGAACTGTTGAGTGGAGGGATGAGAGAGGTGACATTAAAAAAAAAAAAAAAAAGCTTTGACCATTAAAAACCTATTTGAGATCTAATTCATAATTGCAAAAAAAAAAAAAAAAAAAATTGTGTGTCAGAAGATTGAGACATGTGGAGGGGGAGGGGAAGGATAGCTGAACATTGAATATAGATTTATATAGTTATAGATTTATGATTTCATCCAATTTGTGTCATCACTTTGTCAGAATTTTTTGGTAGCACTGAATAGTAACAGTCGTAGAAGAAAAATATGGTTTCACTCTTTATTTTTTGGTTGACAGTTAATGTACATGTAATTAGTATAATAGTAAGCTACTTGCAAAGACATGTTTTTAAAATTCTTGGATGTGGTTTTAAAAGTGAATCATACTTAATGAATAAGAAACTTTACATGCTTCAAATTAGTTGCCAGAAACAAGATTTCATCCTTTTTTGCTGATAATTTGCAGGATCATAAGGATGGCCGTAATTCACCTTCTGAGTTGGAGGGATGGCCACAATTCATTTTCAGGATCAAAGAACTCTTCCCCACATGCACCACTGCATAACATTATTTCTGATTGCAGACCCGGATGATCCAAGGAACGTGGTTATGCAGAAACTGTGTCTTGAAGTTGAAGGAAGGGATGCCATAGAAATGGATCTGACTCGTAAGTTCTAGAAACTTTCTCACATGATTACATGCAGGTTTAATCAGTAATGTACTGATGTAAAGGAAATCATGAGGAGTGACACAAACAGTGTCACTAGGGAGGTAACTTCTGCTTCCATGATGAAATGATCACACGCAACAACTTAAGCTTGCAGTATCCATTCACATAGCATGCACACACATGTATCTGTTCACATAGCTAGCGCGCGCAGCCGCACGCACGCACGCACGCACGCACGCACACGCACACACACACACACACACACACACACACACTTCCTTAATTGAAAAAGAATTGGGCGCGCACACACACACAGACGAGGCACACAGAGCAAACAAGGAACTTCCTTAATTGAAAGAAAAAAATGGGGGGAGGGGGAGACGTTCTCGGTTACCCATATACTCCCAGCTGACACATAACAGACCGCAACAACAGAAAAAGAATGTACAAATGCAAATTACTGGAGAACTGTCTTCGGATCCAAAGATTTCCAAGACAGCCACTTGGCTTTCAGAGATGGGTAAAGAAACTGTCCAAGAAAAAAAGTCCAGAAAAAATTAAATGAAATTTCAAAAAATAACAAAATACTTTATCTCCCAAGTCTTAAACCATACCCGGTTTTTCCAGTCCAAAGTTCAATGATTCTATGCTCAAGGCAATGCTACCTGCAGCTGTTATGGTATGTCACAGAGCCTCCTTATGAATCAATCAAACCAGTTCAGGCAGGCAGGTGTGTAGGTCAACGTGATTTGTTCAGCCTTTTTTTCATGAACATACATGGATTTTATTTCGACAGTGTAACAACCCCCCTCCCCCCCCCCCCCCCCCCCCCCCCCCCCCCCCCCTCCTCCTCTCATCCCCAAAAGAATTATATGTAATGAAATAGGCTTGGTTGTAAACAACAAGAAATGAGTACGATAATTGTGTCCACAGTACAGGATGTTGTTCAACAACAACAAGAAATGAGATGCAAAATGGTTGTCTCCACAATAAAGAATATATCTATGTGTACATGCCTCTTAGGGTGTGTGTATGTGTGTATTTTCTTGCTGATTGCAAATCTTGGTATCAGATAACTTGTTGCATTCTGTTCTGCTAAAAAAAAAAAAAAGCTTTTTTTTTTTTAAATGGGGGAAAATAAAGAAAAAGGAGGTGGCAGTGAAACATGCTTTCAAAGCTACATCATTGAGCAAGTCTTGAGAAAAAGTACAAACGAACATAATCATCCTTAAACTTAAGGCTTCAGCACAGACAGACAGCTGGTGTGGTCTTTTTTTTTTTTCATTTTGGCATGCTGCATAGTCATTGTGTTTATTTTCAACTTTGATTATTTCCCCCCTTGTGGCCATTTTTTATAACTAATAATAGAATATCTTCCTGGATTTTTTGAGTGTCCACGGAGTTGGTGGTGCTACTCTCACATACAGTTCTGCTACTGTCGGAGAGTGAAGATGTATTGAAGAGAACAGAGAGGTTGGCATTCAGTTGTGTGTGTGTGTGGTGTGCATGACATATATTCACTGTATAGCATTTAAAATGACTCCTGGCTAAATATTTGCTTGTCTGCTGTGGATATCAGTTGTCGAAATCATATGGTAAGGAAACTGTCCCTTGACCCAGCCAAGGAGACTTATGCGGGCCCCTTGGACCACCCTCAATAAGACCCAATGATGTTCATGCACTTTTAAGCCTTAATACAGCAAACGATAAACCAACTCATGTTACTTTAGCGCACAGTGTGAACAGTTGCATGCAAATGAAATTCAAATGCTGATGCTGTTTGTAGTACCCACTTCATGATTTCAGAAGTAAACTACTCTTCTGAATTATTTTGACAAGACTCAAAAAATTATCATTTGGGTGGGGAAAGTTATTTTAGAGCAAGGCATTGTCATTTTTACAAGAAAATATAACGTTTTCAAAGGTTCAGGTGAAGACCAGCAAATGTTGGTAGATTTGAACCAGTAAAGAAACAACAGCTCCTGTAACATGCTGGCTGGCAGATACTCGCCTCTTGTTTAGCTGTGTCTCTCAGGCAGCTTGTTATCAAGCGGAGATAGATTCCCTCATGAATTCTTCAACCCCAGTAAGTAAACCTACAAGGAAACTCGCCACACAGTTTCTCCCAGACACGCCTCCCTTCTGCTAGCAGTGAGAGGCTCATCACCACATTACTTCACTCACACCCCTTGCTCACTAAGGCAATGATCAGGCCTCTGTGTGTGTGTGTGTATGCCCTGTCACATGACTTCTTGCTGTCACTCTCCATTGTTAAGTGTGTGAACTCTCCCAATTTTGAAGCTTTGAGATACTTTTCCATTTACAATTACGTACACTTTTATGTTTTCATAAAAAAAGTGAAGACCCATCTGCATAACTCTTTTCCGAAACCAAAGGTTGTTAGTATATTTTTCATGTATGATCAGTTGATTGAATCGAAAGCTTTTTTTTAAGTCTGTTGAAATTAATAAACCTTGTAAATCTTTCTTATCAAGATATATCATAGTTTGGATACTATCTCCAATATATCTTCCCGGTACAAAACCAGTTTGATCCTCATTGATTAGTTTATGTAAAACAGACCTTATTCTGTGTACTATGCAAGTTGACCCAATTTTATATACCATGTTCAAAAGTGTAATTGGCCGCCAGTTCTTAAGATACTCTCTGGGTTTATCTCCTTTTGGAATACTAATTATAATCCCTTCCTTTTCCTCTGATTTTTTTTTTTTTTTTTTTTGTCACCACATATTTTACTTTATCACTACCTTTTTGCACAGTATATGCTTGATTGTGTGTTTGTTTGGTGGTTTGTTTTTTTGTTTGGTGGTTTGTTTTTTGTTTGTTTGTCTTTGTGTGTGTGTGTTTTTTTCTTTAACTAAACTTGCTACTCCCATGGAAGTTTATAACACACTCGGAGATAGGTGTGCAGATATGTAATTAATTGTATGTTTGCTGGTGTATATAGACACATAATTATATCGATGCTGTATGGATAGATTTATGCATGTTAATCTGTGCTGGTTTATGTTCATGGTTGTGCATATATATGTATAAATGAGAAGGAAAAAACTAAAAAAGTAAAAAAGGATGTGAACTCTACTCCACATAAACTGGAAGAAGGAGGTGGGGAGGGGGGAGGGTACGAAAGATTTGCTCCTTTAACAAATGGTTGTACCGGAAACTTGATGGATGGTACAGACTTGTTTGTTTGTTTGTTTTTTTAAACTGCTGATATTTTGCTTCAGAATTTTTTTTAATAGGATAATGGAACCTCTGAATTTTTTCATAATGCACGTGGCAGCTTTCACTATATACCATTTTTCAACCAAATCTAAAAATGTAATGGTTAAACTATTGCAGATTGGCTGGTGAATGTTCCCTCCCATATCTGTAAAAGTGAAGAAAAATCATTATAAGTACCGCTGCTTAAGCCAGAAAAAAAAAAAAACAATCTAGAGCGTCAGGGATTTCTAATCGTATGTTGCTTTGCCTTTTTTATTTTTCTTGAAACAAATGTACAAAGGAAAACATGCTGAAATTTCAGCCTGTTCAAGGTCTTCAATAGTATTTTGCATGTTTTTAGAGTTTGAAATTTTTTCTGCACACATGATTTTGATTTCAGCAATAATGTACACCTGTATTATGTAAAAGTGATGATCATGTGTTCACAGTTTTTATATTGAATGTGTTTTTAGATAACTTTAATCTTTAAAACTTTGAATTTATTTATATGCAAAAATTCCAGGTGTTTTGTTGATTTGGGCAGGAATATTTGTTTCATTTGTTTGTGCTTGCCTTGCTGAGGAAAGTAAGAAATGTCAGCATTGAAATTTGTTTCTCAGGACATTGCTCTGGATTGATTTGTTGGTGGTGGTGGTGTCAGGACATTGCCCTAGATAGAATCTGATTATAAATACTCTTTCATGGTATTCTTTCAGAAAAGCTAGAAGAGATAAAGAAAACCAAGTTTGCTGTGAAGGGAAGGAATTAAGTACCACCTCAAGATGTATTTTGTGGTTCAAAGAGAGATTGTGACGGGTCTGAAATATCACCACACAGTGCACAGGAAGGGCATCAAAGGTAAGTTCATGTGATGGTGACCTAGTGAAGTTCTTAGGCATGTCCCACGAAGAACTTAGGCCATGTCAGTTTCCTCTGTGACTGCCATATTGTGGCCTAGTGAGAAACTTGGGCATGTCAGTTTCCTCTGTGACTGCCATATTGTGGCCTAGTGAGAAACTTGGGCATGTCAGTTTCCTCTGTGACTGCCATATTGTGGCCTAGTGAGAAACTTGGGCATGTCAGTTTCCTCTGTGAATGCCATATTGTGGCCTAGTGAGAAACTTGGGCATGTCAGTTTCCTCTGTGAATGCAATATTTGGCTTAGTGAAGAACTTGGGCATGTCAGTTTCCTCTGTGAATGCAATATTTGGCTTAGTGAAGAACTTGGGCATGTCAGTTTCCTCTGTGAATGCAATATTTGGCTTAGTGAAGAACTTGGGCATGTCAGTTTCCTCTGTGAATGCAATATTTGGCTTAGTGAAGAACTTGGGCATGTCAGTTTCCTCTGTGAATGCAATATTTGGCATAACCAAACCCTGTTTCAAAAGTAGATTTGTTTTTAACAATTTAAAAATCTCGGGATGAAGGAGATGATGGACATTGTCTTACTCACGTCCCGATATAAAATCATTGTGATTAAACTACAGAAACACCACCTGATGCTTTCATATACGAAAAGTGGCTTTTACATGTGTGTAAGCTGATAGACAGTTCATCTGTTGTTTGTGACAGTTTTAAGTTGATAGTGACATTATAAACGCTTGGGGAAATGAAACCAATGCTTCAACAGTATTGTTTCCCTGGCCACTTTTATGTCTCTGTGTAAATAGCTTCAAAAGAGTAGTGACTAAATCTGTATTTCAAAATTATTGATAATTAGTCAAGACGGATCAAAGAGCAGTTATTTCAAAACTGCACAAAATATCATCTGATTAACAGTCCAAGGAAATTGGTAAGGGGGCAAGGGGAGCCTGGGAATGTAAGTTTTAAGTAGGTAATGACCAGATACTGTTGAAATATATTGAACTTGGATTTGCTCATTTTCATACACAGTGAAAACAGAAATTATAGGTGGACAATGATCAAATATTGTTGCAGTGTAAAAGTTGGATTTCCAAATTGTTGGTGTTGGAAGTAAATTATGAATAAATTATGACCAAATTCTGTTACAATATATACAATATAAGAGAAAAGTTCCTACCATAATACAGGGGAAACATGACTTGGTTTTGTTTAGTTGTAGTGGACATTACACACTGTGGTCAGTGGACATTGTTTAAAAGCGAATAAAAGTTTGTCTCGGTAAAATTGGGTTTCCCATCTTTTACAAATGTGATATTGTTTTGTTATCCCTTTCTTCAAATGCATTATCGTTGACCCATTCCTTGCTCACTTACCAAAACAGACTAAACATAATGGCCTTGGCTGCGTTGAAGAAAAGAAAGTAAAACCAGTGCGCTGGGTTAAGTGTCCCAACTGGTTTATTTATGTGCAGCACGCCAGAGAATTTGTTAACCATGTTATGGAGAACTGATTGTGTATTATTTTGACCTAAGTTAAAACTGTTTGTTAGTCATTTTAGTCAGATGGTGTAACTTCAGAATAAGTTATTTCACAGTCGAACTTAGCCTTTTATTCCCTGTATTAAGACATGTTTAGATACTTCAAGTGGAAGGACAAACCAGCATTGCATGTTTCATCGGCTTTCATGCATTCATCCTAAAGTGACTGATTTTGTTATGCCATAATTGCTGAAGCATAAGCCAGTAATCTTTTTCCTCCAATTCCTGCAATACAAAACTGGTAACGGCCTATTTATGGATTTTTCCAATTTCATTTTTTAACCTGCTGTAGGGTTATCTTTTTATGATCTGCAGTTGATCAGAGACTGATTATTAGTGGTGGCAGAGATCAAATTTGCCCACTTTTCACAGAAAAAAATAATGCATGCAATAGCAACACACAAAATGGGTGTCATTGTTGAGTAGTATTTTTGCCTCATCAGTCACTTGTTTGCACCACATGGTCAAACAAGTATGCCAAAGTGAAGAAGCCAGGCTTACTATATTGATTTCAAATGGAATGGTATCGACATCATTCTTCAAAAGGGCAGCCATGCAGCAACACAGATCAGTTATAGTGTAGTCAGCACAGTGAACTCGTCTGATGCATAAAAAAGTCACTACAGTTCACGATTGTAAACGGTTTAAAAAAGTAGAAATAGTCTCTTTCAGCTGCAGCTTATGTGTGGGTTTTTCTTTTCTTTGGGATGAGAGGGAAGGAGGGGGTGGGAGGGCTTGCATGATAGTGTGTTTCATGGCACACAGATTGCTTGTTTCACATGTACACACACACCTACGCACGCACATGCACACACACACGCACGCACCTTTCCACCCACCCACCCACCCACCTCCACACACACCCAACCCACACCCCCCACACCCATACCCACACCCACACAAATGCATGCACGCACGCAGGCACACACACACACACACACACACACACACACACACACACACTCGCACACACACTCACACACACTTTCTCTCTCTCTTTCTCTCTCTCTCTCTCTCTCTCTCTCTCTCTCTCCTTAACCACAAAATATTTTGATCATTTTACCATCCAGTGTGTGGGACGAAGAACATCTGGTGAAAGTTTCAAACACAGTGAACTGCTACGTGTTTAGTATGAAAGGAAATTTATCTGTAAATGAACAATGGAGTATTGAGCAGTAAATGGTAAACAGGATCATACAGGAGGGGGGAAAAAACACATAAATCCAAAGCAAGGCTGCCTGAGAGTGAATTGACATGGACTAAATGGGAATCATGTTAATATGTTTGTTTTATCATTATTATTATCATTATTTTATTATTATTTCAGTGGACAAACTCAGCTGCATGGTGGGAAGTTACGGGCCTGGCAAGGATGTGAAGTCTTTCAAGACAGCAGAAGAAGAAGCCCCCAGTGGTATGATCGCAAGAGGCGACTACAAAATAAAAAGCAAGTTCATTGATGATGACAAAAATGTTTATCTGGAATGGGAGTGGACATTGTGCATTAAGAAAGACTGGGATTGATATTTTTTGTTTTCCATTTCCATTCTGCCAGCTCTTCACCTACCTCTGTAGGTCTGGTTCAGATGCAAATTAGGTGATGTAAGGATGCCAGACTCTGGATGCTGAGATAAACATGTAATCATCTTGATCAGATGATTTTTTTTTTTCCTGTTTTTAAATTTCATTGTCCGGTACCTGTGCATTGACCTTTTTTTCTTTTTTTTTCCAGATCCTGACAGGTTTTCTAACATAGTTTCAAGGTCCTTTTTTTGTAAATTTCAAGGGAAAAAGTATCTGTTCTAGGGAGAGGGGGTATGTAATTTCTGAGGATGAGAATTATGCAAGACTGTACTTTTAGTATTTTGATATTGAATTGGATAGGAGAAATGGGAAACATTATATTTGAACTTGGATAGTATTTCGTTAATTTTGTTCAGGATTCTTTTCCCGTTTAATAAATCTAAACAAGAAACGATTTTATATGTTGTTCCAGCTTTTTTCGGTCTTCTTTTTAACAGTATTATGCTCACAGGTATTGTTGATCATGAAAACATTTGTTTTGCAGACATGGTTAGTATGAATGTGTATAAGGTGCAGGTGCAAGAGGAAAGTTAAAAGTTGCTTTTTATTGTGTTGAAGAGGAGGCTTAAAAGAAATTTAGGTGAGTTAACTTATACAGACAATTTTTGTTTTGAAAATGACATAACTATTTTCAAACTGACTGGAAACCTTGAAATTGGTTGATAAGGGAAAAAATACACCTCCTTGAGTAAATACTGTGATCGCAGTTATGAACAAGACACTGAGGTACAAGGTTGTATATGCCCTGCATGTTTTGATACAGATGAATATTGTTGGTTTCACCAGACCACCAGTCAAGATTGTTTGTAGCCTTAGTGTGTTTCAAACAAGTGCGTTGATTTGGAAAAGTGAAACCCTCTGATTTTTGTTTGGTGGTGGTTTCTCTTTCTTGGGTATATTTGAAATGAATGGTTTGTTTTTAAGTCAGAAGACATTTATCTATACCAGCATTTTTTGCTTGTCATTTGTGAACACTACTTGCTCTGTGTATTGTACTTAACTACTTTGATACATATGATACTTGTATATCTGTGGGCTCTCACCCTAGGTGTTGGAGATGAACTGTTAAAGCAGTAAGAGGAAACAGTGGTGTTTATATTGTTTATATACATAAGGAAAATATGAAGAATGAAAGAAATAAAGGAACGGGGAGAAACGGTTACATATTATAAGCTGGTGTGACCGTTGCTTGAACTTGTACTACAGTGCTTTGTGTTTGTCTTTTCTTACCTGTTTGGTCTAAACAGCTAGTGGAATGAAACGCTGGCAGTTCTGGATGACAGTACAGTGTTTGTCATAGGTAAAGTTACCTTTTGTTTCTTTGGGTTTTTCTCATTTTTCACTGAAGCTTATGGTTCACAAGATGAATTTCTGGTTTCAGGTATGCTTTTTTTTCCCACATGTTTGACTAATGTTCCCCCCTAGATCCCCAAAAGCACGAGAACAAAGAATATGCTCAACTTTTGAGGCAAAACACCTGCACAGTGAAAGGTGATCAGCCAATCAGAACAAAAGTGAGGGTAGTGTGGTTCACAGCTTACTCTTTGGACAAGATTTTTCTGTTTTAATTTTTCTTCACCAAGATGAAAATTTTGTCCAATGCTTTCAGATTGTACGTCAACTATAATTCCACTTGTAATTTCAATGCTGTTCTCTGAAATGAAGTCAGAATGCCTCGATCTACATTGAATAAATCGGTGAACATTGAGTGAACCTACATGTCAGGAATGACCTCCTTTGAATAAATGACGTTGAGTATGACATTGAGTGAACCTACCAAGTCAGGATTGAACTCATCTGAGTCAGGTGACCAGTCAGTCTACACACTACAAACTTGCATGTCTGACCACAATATGGCAAGAGGAGACAGAAGGAGCGCAAGAACAGAATATTTTTCTTTGTTTATAGAAACGATTTTCACCATAAGTGACTAAGGGCTTTACTGTAATTTTTGGGATGAAGGTGCTCTGGAATGTAAAATCTCACCCTTGGTTATTATGCCACACCACACTCTCTCTCTCTCTCCTCTCTCTCTCTCTCTCTCTGTTACCTTTTAAATAGTGTGCTGTGGAATATAAAAACCCATATTTTCACTGTGGACAAAGCTGCAGTTTGTTGTATGTGTGGTATACAAGGACATAAAAATGTGACCCTACCTTAGCACATGAGGCTGAAACATGCTGTGGTATGCATGTTACACTGGATTATATCAATACTTATGTTGTCTAGGTATAAATCCAGACAGTGGGCTGCATGTTATGTGCACATGTAGTCAACAAAGCTTTGTGCTGAAAAAGGGGATTTATAACGCACAGCACTGATCAGAAATGGTGGGGGGGGGGGGGGGGGGGGGGGGGGGGAAGCATCATTTTTCATGCAGAAATTACAGTTCTTTGCAGACAAGTTTAAGTTTATCTATTGCTTCCTTGACCAATGACAAATTGCCATAAAAGTTGGCCAGCAATAACTCCTTGATCTTTTTAAGGAAGTTTTATGGTTTTGAATCGATGGGGAAAAAGCCACTCCCCGCCCCTACTCCCCCCCTTCTTTTTCCCCCCCTCTCTTTTATTTTCCAATTTTGATCCGAGTTGGTTGATCAATTTTTCAAAGTATAGAGAGCGGTGATTTTTTGTTGGGAAAAGGGGTGGGATGTATAAAATTTCGGCTTTTCAGGGAAATTAATTTGGTCTCCATTTTATCAGCTTTAAAATTTCAGGAAGTTGAGTTGTACATCCACATAAACCCTCAGATCGATGAATGTTTGGTCTGGAATTTCAGAAAGATTGTATTGTACATCCACGTAAACAACATCCCGACGGATGAATGATGTGGTCTTCGCCTCATTCGCTCTTTAACCATGTCTTGTGAGACTTATGCCACATTGTACTTCAGAAATTGAAGGAGGCATTCCCTTTCCTTTTTTTTTTTTTTTTTTTAAGCCCCATGAATATATATATATATATATATATATATATATAATAATATATATATTGTGCATTCTAGACATTTGCAAGTAGATTTCACTCTTAGTACATTTTAAAAATTATCAGACCTATGACCAATTACACTGATGTACATCTTACAACCTATTTGGAAAAGGGGAAAAAATACTGATGACATTTCTCAAAAATGGACATGATAAAATGTGGTGTAGTAATTTACAGTGTGTATGCCAGCCAGAGCATTTTGTGTGTGAGTGTTTTGGTGGTTGTTTTTTTTTTTCTTGCATTTTCATAGTAAAGACTGCGAGTGTCAAAATTGCCATGCTCTAACTATATTCTTATGATGGTCTTCCCTCCTGAAAGAGCACTGTGTGGCTGGCTGGCTCAAAGAAAGTCGAAACTGAATGGTGCTACACCCCCCTGAAACAGCCCCTGTATTCAGCTGAGCTACAAGAAAGTTAAAACTGAATTGTGCTCAGATGCAAATTTATTGTATTGTTTTGAACCCTTCAGTGTCAAAAGGAAGAAAGTTTTCCAGTAAAGAAAACATTGAGAGCTTAGAAGTTTGCAGAACGCGCTAACTCTTTAGAAAATTCTTCTATCTTAGATGAGAAATAAGTCCAACAGCAAATTAGTGTTTACGGACCTAAATGAGTGGAGAAGTAATTGATTTTGTGCCTTTATTTAGTCATTGTACAGACAATTCTCTTGTTTTAAACACTCTGTCCATCGTTATGGTTTTTCTGCTTATGGAATTAGTACATATCTTTTGTGTGGGAAGTGGGGTTTTTTCTTGCACCTTTTTTATTTTTATTTCCTTATGATTTGTTTTAAATGTAAGATTCATTTGCCATTTTGACTTTTTCGCTTATCTCCTTCGTGGGCAATCAATATGAGGTGTGATTCCTCTGAAAATTCAGTGTTTTGTCACTATCTTCTTTTTTTTTTTAATTAACGTACAGTTTTACAAACGTTCAAGTGCCTTTCATTATGCATCAAATTCTTTTCTTCATAATTGTATATCTCATACCATTGTAGACAGGTTCTGCAATTGAAGGACTGAAAATTTCCTCCTATTTTCTTAGATGTGGGACGGGATACTTTTTACCCTAGTGTGAGCTATTTGCTAAATGGGAAGACAGCATTTCTGCTTGTCACATAGTATTTGCGAACTACATGGTTGAGTGCTGTTGTCTACTTTCCAGGTTGTAACCCCGCTTTCTTTACAATAATAACCTTTGCTATTGTGCCTATAATGACATTACAATAAAAGTATGTGTGTCTCATAAGTCTCTGTGTGTGTGTGGAAATGTCAGAGTTTGAGCCTTCTGCGTCTTGACGGTTGTATTGCACAACAAATATTTGGCTTATTTCAGTTTAAATTTTTAATTAAGCAAGCAGTGCATAATCTGGACTTTGTTGGTTGCATTGTATGTGCCTCATTTCATTTTTAGTTTTACATTGCCATTATGTCAAGTCATACAGAAGACTGATGAGAGTTTACAAGAAACGATGATAGAACAAATCGTTACTGCGTATTGTCAGAAATATCTTGACTTTTGTATGTATATGCTGAGGTTTTGGAAATTATTCTGTTTTTCTTTACATGTTCCCCCATCACTTTTGAAACTGACTGCACTCATTTGAAATTCTGTGCAAGAATTCCCAACTGGTCTATCACCCTTCTTTTGTCTTATTTTGTCCTCGGGTCTGATGGTTCCTTCAGTATTTTCAACATTATCTAATGTCTCCACAAATAGAGAAGATTGCACATGGACTGATAATCGTCTTTTAAAAATTTGAACTTGCTTTGATGTGATGTTTTCCAGATTTTTTTTAATTGACTTTTCGATCCAAGACTTTCAAGTTTGACATCAGCTTGAGCACAACTGTGTATAATGGCATCGATATGTGTATACACACACACATGCCATTACATGACTGGCACCATCTTCACACAGCTTCCCTCTGTTCTCCCTGTTTAAACCCAGCATGCGTGCACATACACAAAGACAACGCACAAGAAAATGTTTCCAGAACCTACCAGACACAAAGAAGAAAAACATGTAACATGGCTTACGAATGCTCCATAGTTGAAATGAAAGAAAAGGGGATGATAGTAAAATCAAATTTGTTTCTTTTCTAATGCCTCCTCTCTTGGAGACTAGTCCTCAAGATCTAACCATGTGGGTGTTGATTGATTTGGTACTTAAAAGTGAAAAGAAATTATCTCCAGTAATGACGAAAAGAGCAACCCTACAATCCATACCCACCCCCACCCAATTCCAAAGCTGGACTTCGTCACAGAAACTCCAAAAGATAGATGAAGAATGTAACTGCACGTAGACTGTGACGGCTATTTTATGCTGGGGAAATCTTAAGGTTTGCTTTCCCCAATTGTTAACTGTAGAGCGAATTAAATTCAAATACACATTAAAAAGACAGCTTTCCAATATTTAAGGGAGCCATCTCATCCATTTTTCACTTCAAAATATTAAATGAAACCTTTTTTGTTTTCTTTTGATATTTTCATAACGTGGTGACAGCCCTGATATGGCCCTTTGCGGTCGGCTGGGCTATAAGCAACATTATCTTATCTTATCCTGATATTTTCATTCTTTGAGCTGGCTGAAAAGACTTGAGATGTTGTTGACACCTGTTGAAACATTTAACAGCAAGCTACTGGACTTTGTAAAAAGAATTCAAAACAGAGTTTCATAAACAGAACGAAATGGAAGTAATTTTTTTTGCAAAATAACATTGACAGCTTGGAACAGATTGCATGAGCCATTAGCAGTGACAAGGGTTCAGAAATTGCCCAAAGATATGTGTTCCCAACACTTGAAAAAGACTTCTTTTTTTTTAAGGAAAGGGGTGATCTCTGTGTGCTTGAAAAAAGGCATTAAAAATGAGAATGGAGGAGTTGGAATGTGTGCAAAAACAACCCTCTTTCTCCTAGTTCTTTGCAAAATTTAAAATTGCTCATGACATGCGTGTGTTCCCAGTTTCCTATCTTTTCCTATGACCCTGACCCACATTTCATGTTTCCTCTTGTTGTTTTTTAGATATCCACTTTGATGCACATGTTTTGAGATCTGTAAAATACATCTCATTACCAGCCGCCGTGGCGAAGTGGTTAGCGTCGCGGACTCCCGGCGGGGAGGTCTGGGTTCGAATCCCATCAGAGTCATGTGGGTTTTTTTCTGCCCCGCCCGGCTCCAACCAGAGTTGAGTTTGCTGCGGACTCAGTTGGGAAGACTGGGCCCCACACAGTCGATTTTTCATCCACTTAATGGATGCGTCCTGAGAGTATTGCTCAAATTTCCTGACCAACACTGCAGTTGCCTGTATCTCTCGGGCCTGGTTGACGCCGGGATATATTATGAAAGGAAGCGTAGAGTACAGCCCTGTCATGTAGCCCTCAGACCGAAATGGAAATCCGTAGCATCATCTTAATCATCCTCTTTTCTCATCGATCAGCATTTTAAAAAAAAAAAAAAAGTCTCAGTCTGTGGCCCTTCACGCCCTGCTCTCATGGGACCTCAATTCGATGCCTCTCAGCGTCTGGGGCCTTGGTTTGGTTCCGTGGGTCACCGTTATCGGCGAATCCATGGGGGCTGTCGGACGGATGTGGTGGCGCCCTCCGGAGGGAGAGCTCACTCACCCCGGGCCCTCCGCGACTAAGCAATATTGTCGTCAGTAGGGGTTTAGTAGGGGGTTTGTACTGCGTAGTTAGTCAGAACAGGCGCCACTGAACACCACCGAGTGACTGGGCAGCAGTGCAGTGTTCCCCCGGTGGGTTGCCTCTTGACGACTTGACATTGACTGCTCCCTGTGGATTGCGGTCCCGGGGCTGCGGCGGGGCTGACCGGGCTGTGGCTGTGGACGGGGTGTCGGAATGAGCGCGTGGGTGCACTCCCTCTGAGGTGGGCAGAGGTTGGGCAGCAAAACAAAACAAGAAAACAAAAAAAAAATACATCTCTTTGGGTGGTGAGAATAATACTTAATTGTAGTCTGTGTATGGTATTTTAGACGGTAATCACTGTTCAGCTGGGGGGTTAGTGTTTTTGCCAGAGACTTGCTCTGTGCCTGGCGGAAAATTTACAGTCTGTTAAGGCTGATAAAGACTGCCTCATGCGTCTCAAGACGGGGAGCATCAAAGTAGTAAGGCAGAATTCAATTTATCCCGTATGTAAAGGCTTTAATGTTACACTTTAACTCCTCCTTTTGTAGGTAAAACTTCGTAACACTGTCAGGGCTGATTTAACTTTGTAAGTCGGAGTAGATGAGTTTCTGAAAAAGTAGAACTTGCTGCCTTGGGAGTTGACATAATTTTAGCCTCTTGCCTTTCGGAGCTGCAAGCATAATGCCTCTGAAATCTTAAAGGCTTCCTTTCTGTATAGATCTTAGAGTGGATGTTGGGGGGGGGGGGGGGTTCATTTTTTTTATTTTGTTGCCCAGGGGTTTGGGCACTGAAAGCCTTTCATGATTTTTTTTTCACTGGTCTTCACAGGCTGGATTGCGATTTTTGTGCGTGGTTGTGAGAAATTTCTGCACAAATATAGGTGGCATGGTCCATTACGTTGCTTGAGGACTACGTTAGAAGGACTACAAATTTGATTTTTTTTTCTTAAATGATAATCACTGATGACAGTGATAATGAAGATAATGTTATTTGAGTCCCGTTACGGTTTAAGAATACAAGACGGCGCTGTACTATTAGCATTCTTTCATATTTCTCAGTGTCATCCAGGCCCAAGAAATACAGACCTGCCATCTTGCTCAGGAAAGTTTAGGAATGATCTTGGAGACACGTCCATTAAAAGAATAAAGGTTGACTGCGTGGTTTCAATTTTTTGCATAAACCGAAGGCCTGAACACTGGTAAGAATGAAAATCAGATCCACCAACTCCCAGGCAGCAAGTCCCCTACATGAATCGTTATGTGACAGCAGCAAATGAAACCATGTAAAATTCACCATTAACATCAGTCACAGGTTATGGTTGTTCTTTGAAGCAGAAGGCTGAAAAGATTTTAAATTTCACCATTTTTGTCAGTCATGTGCTATGTGAACAGCTTGTCCTAAAACGCGGAAGTGTTAAAGAAGCAAGTTTTGCCCTCACTTTAGGTACCATGTGAGAAAGCTAAGCAGCAGCTAGTCCTAAAAATGAAAGGCTGAAATGACTTCATTATCACCATTCTCTAGGGTCATCAGAATGGCTTGTAGTATCCTAAACAGTGGAAGCTGAAAGAGTCAACATTCACAGCTTGTGCAATATGATCTGCTTGTCCTATAAAGTGGACAGCATAAAAGGATGTAAGTATCACAATCGCAACATGTTCACGAGAATGTGCAAATTTTAACAATGTGTCCCAAAGAATTGAAAACAAGAACCCATGTTTCGCCACGGAGTGCAATTTGAAGCTGTCTAAACCAAGGCTGAAACAACATGAATCTCTTCACCAAATCAATCAATTAAAGAGTGAAAGGATTATAAACTCCCTGTTCATCACTGACACCAGTATGTGCAATAATGGTCACTTGTCCTAAAAGGCAAAACTGAAACTAGAACGTACCACACACTTATGACCACAATTATGACAAGTGACCATACCTGAAACCTGATTCACTGCCTGAAGAGCTGACAGATGCACATGGACTCATGTTCAAGAACAACCATTATTTTCACTGACCCCTGCCTTACCTTTGTTTGTTAGTAAAATGTCCTGGCCTAAAGTTAATCTGAGTTTGTTTTTTCCCCCCAAAGAATGTATGAGTTGCTCCAGTATTCGTTTCCAGTCAGTTTGCAATAGACGATGAGATCTACAACTAGCAGAGGCTCTGAACAAGTTGTTCCTAACCAAAGTTTGGTAGAGTCAGATTGTTTCTGACAACTGGCCATGGACTGTGTTCGTAAGTGAGGTCAGCAGATGTAGTTAGGGTCAAGTCATGATGCAAGCGGTAGTGACATCTTCCAGTCCTAAAAACAAGCACTTTTTAGGACCACATGAGAATGGTCCTCATGATCCAATGTTGCCTGTTCAGACAGCTGTTCTTGAGGCTGACTGTTCCCCTGACTGACGTTGCAGTCTAGGCCAGCCATCTGCCCCACATGACAGGAGTTGGTCGTTCAGATCAGATCAAGTGTTCTGTCGATTAATTGAAACTTTGTCATTTAAAGTAATGATTTATTTTTATAATTATGTTACTCATGTCATGAACACCAGTCACTGAAAATACTATCTCCTAAAACTCGCCTCTTGTTGATTTGCTAAACGAGATCAACCATGCACTGATAATGCACTCGGTGTATTCAAGCACATTTTGCCCAGTGGATGTCAATTTTCCTCAACGGTAATTATCAAAGGGGGTCAGTCCTCAATATCTGGCATTATGCCCATCTGTGATCTTATACTAGTCTGCCATCCTAGACGACCAATAAAAAAAGTGTTTTTTTTAAGTCACAAACTAATCCTCCCACGTGATGTTCACAGTAAAAAGATGAAAGAAAACTAAATCATGATACAAATCTTGTTCTTACATATCACAGAAAAGTCTAGTTTCCACAGGAGAAACAGAACCAAATAACTTATCTACTTAAAATTGGATTAGACAGACACGGGGTTTTTTTATGGATTTTTTTTCACATTTCCAAACCTGGCAAATAGGGTAAGTATGACGCAGTTAGCAGAAATGAAAATACAGTCCACATGCGTAAACACAAACACAAACATACAGTCCACATGCGCGATGTATATTTGGCGTGATAACTACAGCCGTATAACTAAATTATGATTATCAACTCTGTTTAGTTACGCGCGCGCGCACACACAGCTGTGCACTCACACTGACGCACAACACAAATACTGAACAGCGTTTTAAGTGCATTTAAAAGTCGGTAATATAGTCTTCTTAGAACACTTAACTTATGGCTTCTTTTTTTTTCCCCAAGTAGCACTGAGCATAGTATTCACACACACACACTCTCTCTCTCTCTCTCTAGCATATAAACGTACTCCCAGTTTATCTTGTATACGCGTGAGATTCCATAAAGAGGAAAAACCGTTTTGGGCCGTTATAGCCGTTAGTAACGGCTATTCTGGTAATCATCGGCCATCATCTGTGACCCATAATAAACATACCTACAAATTTTCAGAAAGATCGGCCAAGTACTTTCTGAGATACTCCATAAAACAGAAAAACCGTCATCGCCGTTAGTAAAGGATATAACGGTAAAATAAAACATCAGGCATCATCCGTGACCCATGATGAACACACCTACAAATTTTCAGTAAGATCGGCCAAGTACTTTCTGAGATATTCCATAAAGAAGAAAAACCCGTTATAGCCGTTAGTAACGGCTATAACGGTAAAATTAAACATCGAGCATCATCCGTGACCCATAATGAACATGCCTAGAAGTTATTCAGAATGATCGGTCAAGTATTTCTGAGATATTCCATAAAGAAGAAAAACCGTTATGGGCCGCTATAGCCATTAGTAATGGCTGTAACTGTAAAACAAAACATCGGGCATCATCCGTGACAAATAATGAACAATATCTACAACTTTTCAAAAGATCGGCCCAGTAGTTTTTTGTCTGGAGCGAATGGAACACATTTTGACCACGGACGGACAGACACACACACACATAGGTGTCAACCTATACGGTTTTCCCGTATTGCTGTACGGGAAAACAGCGATTTCGGGTCTGTACGGCCGTATAACAAGTTTCAGTACGGGTAAAACTGATTTATACGGGCAAATCTTAAATCACTGAGGCAAATTGCAAGGTGAACAAATTTCATAGCAGACGACACGGACTCTAAACACTGAAACGGGAACGAACTAAGTAGATGATCGGTCATGTTTTGAGATCAACCCTTCAGCCCCCCTTGTTGCAGGCAGCAAAGTATGCCACAAAGCAGTACAACGATGAACATCAGTAACTCATTAATTTGCAAGTGACAGTGTTGAACAGAACAATGGCTGTGTGTTCTTCGGAAATTGGTATGACTGGGAATAGAAACTTTGGGGATCACAGTAAGTAAAGATGTAGGCTACTCCTGACTTCGGTGGACTATGATGTTTGTAAAGTAGAAGAGTGTGTAAACAATGGGTTTATAAACAGTGTTATTTCTGCTTCATTGTCAGTTGTTTTACTATAGGGTGTGTGATTTGATCTACACACTGTCTCAAGTGATGCTTTCTGCTGGAATGGAAGAGGAGATTCTGTTGGATGGGTAAGCGTTATTGTTATATCATAAACTGTCTCAAAACGGCCATTTGTTTGAAGAAGTTCTGCCTGATACTGAGTATTACATTGTATTCACAGAAATTTTTGTTTATGTTTTTGCATTTTCCGTAATGTATTCGTTTTGGGCTCAGAATATGGGAAAAAGTACTTTTCAATATGGGAAGTTGTAAAATAAGGAAAATTGGGTTGACACCTATGCATGCATGCACACACACACACACACACACACACACACACACACACACACACACACACACCACACAGAGTATTTCTTCGTTCCCCATGTAAAGTACTCCCTGTTCTATAAGAACTGCGATTACAATTAGATCTAACAAGATGCAAAGCATATAAACGTACTCCCAGTTTATCCTGAATACGCATGAGATAGTAACCATTAGTAATGGCTATTATGGTAAACATCGGCCATTGTCTGTGACCTATAATAAACATACTTACAAATTTTCAGAAAGATCGGCCAAGAACTTTCTGAGATTTTCCATAAAGAAGAAAACCATTATGGGCCGTTAGTAATGGCTATAACGATAAACTTAAACATCAGGCATCATCCGTGACCCACAATGAACATACCTACAAATTTTCAGAAAGATCGGCCACGTACTTTCTGAGATATTCCATAAAGAAGAAAAACCGTTACAGCCGTTAGTAACAGCTATAACGGTAAACTGAAACATCGGGCATCATCTGTGACCCATAATGAACATACATGCTAATTTTCACAAAGATCGGCCATGTACATTCTGAGATACTCCATAAAGAAGAAAATGCGTTACAGAACGTTACAGCCGTTAATAACGGTATAACAGTAAACTAAAACATCGGGCATCATCAGTAACCCATAGTGAACATACCTGCTAATGTTCACAAAGATCAGCCAAGTACTTTCTGAGATATTCCATAAGAGAAAAAAATGTTACAGGCCGTTACAGCCGTTAGTAATGGCTAAACAGTAACAAAACATCAGGCATCGTCCGTGACACATAATGAACATACCTGCTAATTTTCACAAAGATCGGCCAAGCACTTTCTGAGATATTCCATGAAGAAAAACAACCGTTACATGCCGTTACAGCCGTTAGTAACGGTAAACGAAAACATCGGGCATTATTCGTGACCCATAATGAACATGCCTGCTAATGTTAACAAAGATCAGCCAAGTACTTTCTGAGATATTCCATGAAGAAGAAAAAGCGTTACATGCAGTTACAGTCGTTATAACGGTACATATGGTAAACTAAAACATCGGGCATTATTTGTGACCCATAATGAACATACCTACAAATTTTCAGAAAGATCGGCCAAGTGCTTTCTGAGATATTCCATAAAAAAGAAAAACCGTTACAGGCTGTTACAGCCGTTAGTAACTCACCACTTTGGCTTCACAAGGGGAGTATTGTGCATGTTTATGTCTGTACTTTTTTTTTTTTTTGTCGCTGAGGAAGGCATTTTGCCGAAAATTTCTTGTCCTGTTTTGTGTCGTGCATTAAATCGTCGTTGCTTCACACTTTGTTTTGTGTGCTCTTCTGCTATAAAGAAGAAAAACCGTTACAGGCCGTTACAGCCGTTAGTAACGGCTATGACGGTAAACTAAAACATCGGGCATCATCCGTGACCCATAGTGAACATACCTACAAATTTTCAGAAAGATCGGCCCAATAGTTTTGTCTGGAGCGAGTGGAACACATTTTGACCACGGACGGACACACACACACACACACACACACACACACACACACACAACACACACACAGCATTTCTTCGTTCCCATTCTAAAGTAGGGTACTCCCTGTTCTATAAGAACTGGGAGTACAACAACATCAACAATGAAAAACGGCTGCTAACGCGTTCCTATCCCCCCTTCCCTGGGCTCAGCGCCAAATCTCTCTCCCCTTTCGTCGATCGACCGGCAAATGAAATTGTATTAAACAGCACAACTACGGGAGGAGGGGTGGGAAGCGGGGACGGAAGTGTCTTATAGTGTTATCGGAGGTGGGGGGGAGGGGGGGGGGGTGAAGCCAGCCCCCCGCCCCAGTGTGTGAGTGCTGAGAAGCATACTGTACTGCATGTCTTCAGTGCTATGGCATACTCTCTCTCTCTCTCTTTCTGTCTCTCTCTCTCTCTCTCTCTCTCTCTCTCTCCTCTCTCTCTCTCTCTCTCTCTCTGTGATAACGTCAAAGAGCGAGAGAAAAGGGATTGATAGCCCATTCTTCGTTTTGAAAAGTTCCATTGCACACACATACACGCGCGCGCACCCCCTCCACACACACACAAAACACACACACACACACACACACACATGCACGCTCATATATGCCCCTCTACACACACACACACACACACACACACACACACACACACAACATGCGAGCGCGTGCACGCACACGCACGCACACACACACACACACACACACACACACACACACACACACACACACGCGCATGCGCACGCACGCACGCACGCACGCACACACACACACACGCGCGCGCGCACACAAGATGAAGTCCACTTCCTCCTCCATCACCCTTTTCTCTTCCCTCCCCAGCATCCCACCCCTTCTTCTGTCCATCAAAGGGACGGGTCAGGTTTGCTAAGCATGAAGTGAAGAAGGAGAGAGAGAGCGAGAGAGACAGAGACAGAGACAGACAGACATTGACAAAGAGAGACAGAAAGGGGAAGGGGGGGGGGGGGGGCTAGCGAACTCGTCTATTTGAAGTTCAACAAACACACCAATATTAAATTTAACATTCTAATATGTACTATTTAGCATTCTAAAGAGCATGAACGCAGAGAGAGAGAGGGAGGGAGCACACTAACTCACACACACACACACACACACACACACACACACACACACACACACACACACACACACACACACATGCGCACGTGCAAGCACACACAGTTTCAGCCCTCTTTCTCCCTCCCACCAACCCCCCTCTCTTTCTCTCTCTGTCCACACACACACACACACACACACACACAACACACATGTACGCGCGTACACACACACACACACACACAACCACACACACACATGCACGCACACACGCACGTACACACACACACACACAACCACATGCATGCACGCATGCGCGCGCGCGCGCCACACACACACACACACACACACACACACACACACACACACACACACACACACACGCACTGAAGAGAGAGAGAGAGAGAGCGTTGTGTGTGTGTGTGTGTGTACGCGCGCGCGTCTGCTCTTTGTTATGCATGTAATTGTTATGTGCGGAAGGGGGGAGGTGGAGAGAGAGAGAGAGAGAGCGAGAGAGAGAGAGAGAGAGAGAGAGAGAGAGAGAGAGAGAGAGAGAGAGAGCGGCAGACAGACAGAGAGAGAAAGAGACAGACGTTGATTGGTTGCTCATCTTTATTCCCATGGGTAACAAAACAGATAAGTAAGAAGATACTATTTGTCATCTTGCCCTTGTCCCTGAAATCAAGGACGCTATTACATAATAAAGAATTGATTACACAAAGAATAGTGATGATTCATATTAGTATAAAAGAAAACATCACTGGTTTTCACTGACCTTTTACTTCTTCTTCTTCTTCGTTCGCTCAGACAGGAACCCCAGATGCACTGATGAAGGCTGCCGTCCGGCGGAGGTCCTCCAGAGATCCGTAGAGTTTCTCTCCTTCCACCCTGGCGGGTCCTCAACGTCGAGCACCATATCGAGATTCTCCATGGTTGTCTGTCATGTGAGCGGAGATGCGTTGTGCTGCCGTTTCGCCCCTGACAAGTCAGGACCAGCACATCCGACTTCGGCTCTTGCCATTTATCCCATGGCTGGGGTAAGGCTTGGAGCAGTGTCAGGGCGTGTCCACGCGCCGGTGGGCCTGCACGGAGTTCCTTCCTTTCTCGGTGGGGGCCTTACTCCTCCATCTGGACTGGTCTAGCCTGCGGCTTTCCTTGATTGGAGAGGCCGAGATCTAGTTTTAATATAGCGCCAGTCGTCCGCTCCCGTGCCGCGTTAGTCACAACAGAGGTTGCGTCCAACCTGCACCATGTCCCCCTGAGGAAACACCCACATTAACGTGGCGAGAAGGTGCGACTACGGTTTTCACCCTTTCTTAATAGAAGAAAGGGATCTTCGCAGATCGACCTTTTACAAAATGCCTTTCCTGCACTTGCCCCCCCCCCCCCCCCCCCCCCCCCCCCTCCCCCGACAGTGAGAATTGACTATCTCTTCCGCAAAGGTCCACCATTGACACACTGGATTACTAAACAACAGTACAGCTGACCCCTGCAAAAAAGAGAAAAAAAATCTCAAAAAATCTCGGAATGTTTCACATGATGACATCCGTAGCATCTCTTTAGATTCTCGTAAGGTCAAAGGGCTCTATTGGCTATTTGTTTAACACCCCCCCCCCCCCCCCCCCCCCCCCCCCCCACCACTCACTTCTTCATGGTGATTTCGCTCCATGTTATCAAAACAAACGTTGAGTCACTCAGCCACCAAATGATCACAACTTGACAACCATTGAAGTAGCAAATCTGTCTATTTTATGTATATAAAGCCATTGATTTTCATGACGCCACACTGGCTACCTCTGGAAGAAATAAAACTGGTGTTGAACTGTTAGAACATCAATGCTTTGCCACGGTGAATGGTGAAGTTTATCTCTACAGTGTTAGTCGGACGCTTTTTATTGGAGGAATTAACTCCTAGTCACAGAGGAGGATCTGTGCAAGCTCGCGAACCACTGAGCAGTGGAAAGCTATTCTCGACTATGATATTGATCAGCGGACCCTCAAGGCCAATGCCCAGTGGTGGTAAAACTATTTGACGACATTATACTTTTCATTATCAATTCATCAATGTATTTAAATCATTGTACTTTATTGTTCATCAATACCGTTTTTGTTATTGTCATCATTATTATCAATATCATCGTCATTCTTCTTCTAATTCTTCTTCTTATTATTAAATGCGAAGCAATCAATAGGCGTTAACTGTTGTGATGATTTCATAATCGTCTCTGCGTTATGTGCTGTGGGGGAGGGGGATTGTGTGTATGTGGGTGGGATGGGGGTGTGAAGAGTTTATTTATTTGCTTCCTATCTACTTTGTTGCTGAATTAGTTTCAAAGTGTATGTGTGTGTTGTTGTTGTTCTTCGATTTAACGTCTTTTCACTTTAAAGTGATATTAGACAGGAAGTGAGCGTTTACTTGTATATGTGTATGAGTCTGTAGTATGCATGCGTGCTTGCGTGTGTGTGTGTGTGTGTGTGTGTGTGTGTGTGTGTGTGTGTGTGTGTGTGTGTGTGTGTGGTTGTGCGCGCGTGTGTGTGTGTGCGCGCGCTTGTGTGTGTGCGCCTGTGTGTGTTAAATATTAGTGGAAATACTACGTAAGAACAATCCTTAGCAAAAAGCAACATTAACAAATCAAACTGCAATAGTCAAATCAAAACAGTCTAAAATATGCAGAAATCATAAAACCGAGCCGACTGGACTATCATTAAGTTTGAACAAGTTCAAAGAAATACAGGTTCTTGGAAAATGCATTTAGATTCATCTTTTCTGAATTTTGATAGAGCTGATTCAAAATAAGGACAAAAGTACAAAATATGTGTTGTTGTACAACTATCAACAGCCCCGCATACACATTGAATGTTTTTTTTATGAACTTGGATTTGAAAGCGTTTAACCTAAGTCTGTAAAACAGTGAAACAATTTTTTTTGCGGTGTTTTGGGTGTTTGTTGACATTTTTTTTTTTTAAAATTCTTTTTTGAAAAATTTTGTAATCGAGCGTTTAGACAACACTTCATTGAAGAGTTAGGCTTATGTACTTTAGGAAGCATGTAGTCTTTATATATCTTTTCAAAATTTTCAAAATAAGCTTTTTGTAATAGAGAGTAACCTTCTTGTAAACTTAAAAGAATGGGAATATCCTTGGATTTAAAAGATTTTTTTGCACCCGCCCGAGCAGTACGATCAGCCCATTCATTTCCAGATATCGAACAATGAGATGGGATCCAACAAAGATCAACTGCGATACCCCTTGATATAAGAACATGAATAAGTATTTTGGTTTCTGTGACGACTTCAGCAAGGTTTTTCGGATTTGTTGATTCTAAAGATTGGAGAACTGATTTAGAGTCTACACAAAAGAGGGCACCATAGAAATTGAATGGTGTATCAATGACATACTGAATAGCCATTAAAATTGCTATTAATTCAGCTGTGAAAATGGAGAAGTCCTTACCAAGGTGAAAAGATTTCTCGATTTTTAAAGTGGGAATGACAAAACCACAGCCTGCCTGATTGTCTAATAAAGAACCATCAGTGAAGATTTTTAGATGATTGGTGTGTGTGTGTGTGTGTGTGTGTGTGTGTGTGTGTGTGTGTGTGTTTCCAAAAATGATTACACAGCTGTTCATAAGGTAATTGCCTGTTTGAATGCAAACACCATGAAAATCGGTTATTTCTGGATAAGCAGGTTATATACTAATTTTTATTTTTGCATGAACATTTTGAACTGACGCGCACATAAGCTAAGTTATTATGTTCAAGAAGATTTATCATTCAGCAAAAAGGTTTGTAGTTCGATTCTCGCTATTGTGCATCTTGATGTGGCACCTTCGAATACAATTAATTAACAGGGTATAAGGTCTAGACATACGAGTAAAACAAACGGGCCCGCATCACGGAAACTACCGGAAACACCCGAAGGAAACCGAACTGTATTAGCGCTTCTTATCCGGGTTCTTGCAACATGGTGGCCTTTGTTGCATTGACACCTAAATGAAATTGTGTTGTTTTATGCTCGTTTTTCTTTAAGTTTTCAACATTGTTCGGGAAAAAAACTGGTGCCGTAAGAAAGTATGGAGGGCGGTGTAACAGATTATAAAGGCCGCAATAACTTGATCGCCGTGAAATATTACCTGCAACATGGCAAATTTCCAAAGGATTGCAAGAAAGAGGAAAAGAGGTCCGTGCGCAAGCGAAGCCAGACCTTCGCTTTTATTAACGACACCCTTTACTATACAGGAAGCAAGCAAAGGCGAGCGAATGCGAAAGAAGACGATGAAGAAAATGCAGAAAATCCTGAAGACGATCCTGATAAAACTCCGGTGCTCAGGGTTTGTTGTACCACAGAGGAGGAAAGGCAAGCTGCTGTGCTGCGATGCCATATTGGCGATGACGGTAGGTCACTGACATTAGGCCTACACCGGTTTGAAACTCCCTTTTTTTCGAAGACACCACACATTTTAGCTTCCCCCTTAAGGATTATCCCTCCCCCACCTGAATATATTGCGACATTACCTGCGTAATGAAACAATGGTATGCACGCTTCAGCTTATCTCTGTTTCGAATTAGAATATTCCCTGCTTAAATTTATTACAATTACATTCTTAGTAACTGAAAAATTATATCTAGCATTAGTAACAACAGCAAAGCCATTCTCGTGAAGACAGATTGACGTTGGTTAGCGATACTGTTTGTAACACATAAACAGTCAAGCATGTTAAATGTTTCATGCTTAAAAACAAATTAAATTGTTTTTCTTGGTATGTTGTTTCAAAGGCATACCAGAAATTAAAGTAACACTCTATTAGCACCCTAGACATTATTACTATTGTCCAAACAAAGCTCAGCTTCAGTAAGCTGTTAGTTTAAAGAACTCAAGTTGTCCAGTACCATAGGACTTGTCAGTTGAATTAACTTGTTGTCTTGTACCACAGGACTTGTCAGTTGAATTAACTTGAAAGGATTGGCCACATTGTGACAAGTTGTCAAGAACATGATTTGAATGAATATATGGACATGTGATCCCATAAGTAATAATTTAGTAGTACTGCTTGTAATTAGTTATGGTAGTAATACTTTTTTTTTTCAGCAAGTGCGTTCGTTGCAAACATTGTATAAAGTTGTGTAGCCTATATATGATATGAATTAATCAAATACAAAATTAATAATAACGTAATAATACGTTGTTAAAACTTTTTTTTGTTTTTAAATCTTAGAGATTGATACATTTTACAAACTTTAAACACAACTTAGTTATTTTGTGCTAAGTCCATCTAAACTGTTTTCCTTTAAGGCAATATATGAGTATGCAGTGTTCCTTACACTGTTACAGTTAACATTTAAAACCAAGGGTCCTCAGGAAACTGATATCTGTTAAATTCAGCAGTCTACCAACACAAAGTATGAATTCATCAAATTAAGAATATGTATATATATAATATATATATGATGAATTTGTTTAATTTTTGAAAGTCCTGGGAAATCAATACTTTTGACAACCTTTGCGCCATTGAAATCTTTTGCTATGTCCTACGTTGCATTTCAAATACTTTCAACATAAGTTGCATTCAATACTTTCAAAATACGTATAAAACTTTTTTTCTTTATTAAGGCAATATTCAGTGCTACTTGCGTGTTCTTCTTTATTAAGACAAGATTCACTGCTCCTTACAGCATTTAATTAAAGCCTTGTAGTTTCTGTTGAAAAATGTGATGGTTCTTACATGGAAACTGGGGCCAGTTGTTGAATTCACTAAGATTTCCCATCTTTAAAAATGTAAGAGAATTGCATCCATTAAGTTAAAATTGTGAAAAGGAGTGAGGGAGGAGGGAAGGAGGGGGGGTACATACCTATACCAAAAAAATATAGGATGGTTTCACATGCAGAGGATTCTGCCATGTTTTGTTTCTTTTTTCATTTTGTTTTTACCATTCTTCATTTTTTTCTTTTGTTGGTTTGTTTGTTAATTGTTTTGTTTTGTTTTTGCTAAAAGCAACTTTCCGATTGAGATTTATTTTGTATTTCTTATCAATGTGACTGTGTATCACTGTCTAGTGTTGTAGATCAAAGTGGTGGTGGTGGTGGTAGTGGCCATGGTGGTGGTGGTGGTGGTGGTGGTGTGTGTATGTGTGTGTGTGTGTGTGTGTGTGTGTGTGTGTGTGTGTGTGGTGTTTCCGAAGTCATGTAATGGTCTATATAGTTTTATCAAAGTCTTAACTATAGAATTCATAATCTACCTGTCTATTATCTATGTCTGTCTGTCTATATGAGTGTGTGCATATACATGTGTGTGTGTGTGTCTGTCTGTCTGTCTGTGTGATGTATGTGTGTGTGTGTGTGAACCTTAAAATGGGCTGTGTTGATACTGGTCTCCAACATGGAACTGGAATATATTTCATTGGCGATTGACATGGTTTAACTGCTGACATCTGGCATTGAATTGACACACACCACACACACACACACACACACACACACACACACACACACACACACACAACACAGATGATCGGTATTCCTTGGTCTTTTGATGGCAAACGAGTGCTGTTTACTGGAAGTTTCCCTGTCTTTCTGTGGCAAATCTTTGTATGCTTTCACTTTCATCTGTGTGCAGATTTTGCATAACATGAATTTTGATAAGTTCTGCATCAGCAACTCAAACCCAGTCCCTTCATTACTGATGTTCAAAAGCTTTATTGTCCGTTTCTTCTTTTATTAATGTCAAATCAGTTCTAGCAGTTTTTTTTGTTGGTTGTTGTTTTTTTCCAGTCTCTTTGGGTGCTGTTTGTGGCTTTCACTGCTGGAAACATGGAAATTTGGCGAAGTATTTGGCGTTTTTCAGGTTATTTTTGCCATCCTTGTCTGAGGTTGTCTTGAGATAATTTCTTTCCATTTGACTTTTGCCATGTTGACAATCAAGGAAAGCAAATTGCAAGAGCTAATTAGCATTTAGCTTCGAACAAACAGATTAGTCCATTGCTGAGTGAGGAACCAAAATACATAAGAGGGGAAGCACTCTAGAGGGGAAGCACTCTTCACAGAACAGTAGGTGTATTCTGAACTTGTGATTATCCCTTTCAGTTCTTCTACTGAAATCTTCTGTAATGAGACTCCTAATAAGATCAGTGTGTGTTCACACCTTTTGATTAATTTTCTTTATGTGTTGCTATCTTTTGCTCTTTTGTGTATGTGATTATACTCTTCCGTAGGTGATAATTTATAGTATGATGTACTATCATTTTGTATGTGATGTGAAATGCTGCCTACTCTGACATTTTGACGGACATGACATGCTGAAGGCTCCAGTCTGCAAATTGATTTAGCAAATGAAATTTAATGAGTACTTTCATTAACTTAATAAAAGTATTAAGTGAAAGTGCAACGGCATACTAATCCAATTAATTTTGACAGTGATTAAAAATCTAGCAGTTCCGAAATTTTACCTCCCATGTTGGATGATTGTAACAGTGTGAGTGTTAGCATAGACCAAAAATGGTTATGGAAGGATTATCTGCAGTATGTGTCAAAATGCTTCTTCTTCTTTTTTTTTATTTTTTATTTTTATTAATTTTTTTTTGAGAAAGAGAAATCGGTTAGACAGAAGTCTCAAACTGAAATGATTAGTTAGGCAACCCAGATACAACCCTATACAGTATACTCCCTTCTCGCCTCCCTTTCCTCCCCCCCCCCAACCTCCGAACTACCAGACGTTTCCCAAAGCAAGTCCTCCTACACTCCCCTCCATCCTCCCTATCAGAACCTTCCATCTCCCCTCCACCCTTCTCTGTTTTCTTTGTATCTTAACGAAAGCTTCATGTTGCGGCCAACTCCACACTTAAACTGCAGTTTTGAAGTGAACAGGTATTGGTGTGTGCTGGCTGATTCTAATGAAATTGTTCATCACACCTATTTGGCTAAGACATGAGACTTTTTTAACCCATGGAATGCCAGCATGAGTACCACATACTTAACAGTTTTTCTGTCCTTGGATGTACTAATTAGTCTAATATATGCCAACTTCATCACAAGAATTTCTCAGCTAACTGTGATGGGTAGGTGTGGTAGGTGCAGTCCTCAAGGGAAAGGACTTGGAGTCAAAGGAGCAGTTTATGGTACTTGTCAGCGAAAGACATTTTTATTTTTTCTCCGGACTGTTAAAAAAAATACTTAGAGTGGCTCAGAAGTAATTCCTTAGGCTAATGACGAGTTATTCACTTTAATGAAAGTGCTTGTGCTCCGAGTGACAGATGGAATTTGAAATGCATCATGAAATGAAATGAACTTGGAAGAGTGAAAACAAATAGATTGACCGAAGTTAAGTGCAATTTCACTCACAAAACATTTTTGGAATAAACAGAATTAAAACAAACAATTTAACATAACTTCAATCAAATCAGTCTGTTTTTGCTTGGGCTGGCCTTTTCCTGTTCAGTCTTGAAGGGAGAACGGATGGGTGGAAGAGAGATGGAAGGAGTTGGGTGTGGAGGGGGGGGGGGGGGGGGGGGGGGGGGGGGGGGGGGGGGGGAGGGAGGAAGGAGGGAATGTAGGGAGGGTAATTAGAGTTGCATAGAGAGAAAATGTCTTGATGATTTGAATTGTAGTCCAGTAGGTACACAGAGTCGGAAGACTTGTCTTCTGTTGCAGTGTTGGAGTTGCCCCTTAGTGAGGTGTACAGATCTCTGCACTTTCTGGTGACTGGTCCACCACCTCCTTGTTGATCGCCTGATTAGTCAGTTGACCACTTGGCCCTACAGTAGCCTGGATTTTTTTTTTATCCCTTGTTGGGCCAGTTTTTATAGCTGTACCTGGGTTCCAGGGCCTGTAGAGATTACAGAACCAGGTTTGTAGATGAGTGACTTAGAATTAGAAAGATTCTGGCTTGACCAGTCCTCATACTTGTCATCTGACTTTCAGGAAGTCTCCCCTTTAGTTCATCATTCAGGTTTTGACTGCATTTTAATAAGTAATATACAATTAACTGCGAAATAATTGAAGGGAAATAATTCTTCAAAGTAGTCAAATACTCAAGTGGTGTAATTACCCAATTAATTTGCATATGATTAAGGCAAACAGAAGTCATACACTATAAAACATTACTGAGACAATGAACAATATTCACAAATCATCTTAACAGATTTTACCAAGTATTGGCTAAGTTATGTTGAAATATTCCATTCAGTGATCATCTTAGATTTTACCAAGTATTGGCATGAAGTTGTATTGTTAAACTAAAACAGTATAAGGCATAAACATAACCAATGCATAGTCTCAAGACTTAGGAATTAGCTTCCGCTTACATTTCTTCTACTTCTAGGAAATTCAGGGAAACTTGACACAGGATCTCACAGGATGACACAGGAGAGATGAACATTCCTCCCATTGGCATACACCAGTGTTGAGTTTCAGACTCTGGAAATTGACTCTGCTTCTGGTCTTTAAACACTATTGTCAGTACTTCTGCAGTGCAGAGTTTTCATAACTTATATCTCTAACCATTATTTTGTGATACTATTCTTAATTCTATGTGCCAAGTATTTCTCGTCATATTCATGATTTTTATGTTGACTGTAATAATAACTGTTATTAAGGATCAGACTACAAATCAAGTAATGATTAATTAAAAGATATGTATAAATCTTTTGCACATATTGCTGTTTCAGGAAATCACTTTGGCATAGAAAAAACCACTGATCGGGTGTCGAAGGATTACTATTGGGTGGGAATCATCAACACTGTGAAAAAAGTTTTGCATAACTGTGAATTCTGCGTGACTCGGGGCATCCGGTGCACTAGTGGTATCCTGAGCAATCCCATGGTGACTTTTGCTCCTACTACCCAAGAAGAAATCCCATCTGTAAACTCGGCAAGTCCTACTTCTGCCTCTGCTCCAGGTGTGAATGTGAGCATAAGTGCTGCATCATCAGCCTGTGTCAAGACTGAATCAGAGGTTCAGATCTGTACACTGGACATCCGGGAAGAGCCAGACATCTTTTCCTTTGCTCAGGAAACTTGTTCTCATTTTTGGCAGAGGGTAAGCATAATACCTATTTCCCAAGGTTTACACTTATCAGTATCACTTTCACTTTGTTTCAGCATTGTTTTGAGCATGCAGAAAACATTGAACAGGTTAACAAAATACTGTATTAAACAGTGCTAAAATTGGTATCACTAGTATTAATTCTTCAGGACAAATATGTGCATGTTTTC
>CM031595.1:111277073-111324573 GCA_018398815.1 Conus ventricosus | reverse complement strand
CTCCTAAAATTTTTTTTTTTTTTTTCCACCTCCCCCTCAAAATTTTGTAGCTTCTTTTATTCATGTATTGCAAACTCTGTTCAGTGGGTTAAGAAACCATCCTTTAAGAAATGATGAAAAGAAGAAAATTTTTATCTCAGAACTTGTTTGCTTGCCCTAGTATAGGCTGGACATATCTGGCAAGCTGCAGCGGTTTACAGCTTATAAAGATTTCCACATGCAAAGAATGTGCAGCTACTGGCGAGTACTGAAAAAAGAAAGACTTACTTTGTTGTGAAAATCTGTTCTTCTTTTCCCCATTAATTCACATTGAGCCAGATTTTTTGCCCACTTCCTGAGTCCCGCCACTCATTACACCATCTCCACCCTTCCACTGCTGTCCCAATCTTGCTTGTACCCCCTTTCCCGTCAGCCCCCCTTTCTTTTGCTTATCTGCTCTGCACTGTCTTTGCTTTTGATATCCATGAAAGCCCATGTTTCAATTCTGACATTTTGCTTCCCCAAACAATGTTGAGCAAAATGACCTTATATTTACATAACAAAAAAGATATCTTTTTTGCTGGTTGACACATCCATTTTTCAGGAAAACCCAAACTAATAACTTTCTGTTATTTTGTCTCTCCGTAAAAGTTCACCACATGTTCAAGCAGTTTCTGTAAAGATTTGTAATCGTTGAAAGTAGTAATAGTAAGCCTGTCTGCATCGTAAATTTAATGTTGCCTCACTTGCTTGATTCACCATAAGTCACAAACTCATCTTGTCTTAATTGCTATATTTTGCAAGATATGTATTACAAGTGGTCTACCATAAGTCCCCAAACTCATCTTGTCTTAATTAGCTAAAATTTTTCAAGATATGTATACAATGGTCTACCATAAGTCACAAACTCATCTTGTCTTAATTAGCTATAAATTTTGCAAGATAAGTATACAAGTGGTCTCCATAAGTCACAAACTCATCTTTTCTTAATTAAGCTATATTTTGCAAGATTTTGTATACAAGTGGTCTACCATAAGTCACAAACTCATCTTGTCTTAATTAGCTATATTTTTGCAAGATATGTATACAAGTGGTCTACCCTAAGTCACAAACTCATCTTGTCTTAATTAGCTTATTTTGCAAGATATGTATACAAGTGGTCTACCATAATCACAAACTCATCTTGTCTTAATTAGCTATATTTTGCAAGATATGTAATACAAGTGGTCTACCATAAGTCCAAACTATCTTGCTTAATTAGCTAATTTGCAAGATTAACAAGTGGTCCTACCTATCACAAACTCATAGTCTTAATAGCTATATTTTGCAAGATATGTATACAAGTGGTCTACCATAAGTCACAAACTCATCTTGTCTTAATTAGCTATATTTTGCAAGATATGTATACAAGTGGTCTACCATAAGTCACAAACTGATCTTGTCTTAATTAGCTATATTTTGCAAGATATGTATACAAGTGGTCTACCATAAGTCACAAACTGATCTTGTCTTAATTAGCTATATTTTGCAAGATATGTATACAAGTGGTCTACCATAAGTCACAAACTGATCTTGTCTTAATTAGCTATATTTTGCAAGATATGTATACAAGTGGTCTACCATAAGTCACAAACTGATCTTGTCTTAATTAGCTATATTTTGCAAGATATGTATACAAGTGGTCTACCATAAGTCACAAACTGATCTTGTCTTAATTAGCTATATTTTGCAAGATATGTATACAAGTGGTCTACCATAAGTCACAAACTCATCTTGTCTTAATTAGCTATATTTTGCAAGATATGTATACAAGTGGTCTACCATAAGTCACAAACTCATCTTGTCTTAATTAGCTATATTTTGCAAGATATGTATACAAGTGGTCTACCATAAGTCACAAACTCATCTTGTCTTAATTAGCTATATTTTGCAAGATATGTATACAAGTGGTCTACCCTAAGTCACAAACTCATCTTGTCTTAATTAGCTATATTTTGCAAGATATGTATACAAGTGGTCTACCCTAAGTCACAAACTCATCTTGTCTTAATTAGCTACATTTTGCAAGATATGTATACAAGTGGTCTACCCTAAGTCACAAACTCCTCTTGTCTTAATTAGCTATATTTTGCAAGATATGTATACAAGTGGTCTACCCTAAGTCACAAACTCATCTTGTCTTAATTAGCTATATTTTGCAAGATATGTATACAAGTGGTCTACCCTAAGTCACAAACTCATCTTGTCTTAATTAGCTATATTTTGCAAGATATGTATACAAGTGGTCTACCATAAGTCACAAACTCATCTTGTCTTAATTAGCTATATTTTGCAAGATATGTATACAGGTGGTCCACTTTGGTCCTGTTTATGTAGTGTTTATTGTTTTCTGCAACTCTGCCTGATGCAAGTCGCATTAAAGAGTCCAGTCTGAAAAAGTGGAACCTGACATTTGTTGCTTTTTGGGGGATAATGTTTAACATGTCTTTTCTATGTGTGCAAGGCAATAATTGTAAGTGACCAAAATGTAAAAGAAAATGACAATTTTTTTAATGTTGTCATACCCTGGCTAAAGGACTCCAGGGATCATCCGAACAGCCGAAGTACTTGAACACTATGGTACAAATACATCAGCTGGGATGAGAACATTACGTGTGTGACCGTTTTTGATTACCCCGCCACGTGGACAGCCACACTCCAACTTCGGGGGATTTTGGAGACTGATAATGTTATGCTAGGAGCTTGTCACAACCGAAGACAAACCCCGCATAACTATGCAGAGCATAACAACATTTTGATGTAGCCTTGGTGTTATAGCTTATGTCAGTTGGCCTGACACAGCCTTAAGCCAAGGTGGTTTAATATTGAAACTGTTGCTGAAAATGTCACTGCCATACTTTTAGCCGATATGATTTGGTGACATCTTCATTGGCGAAATGGTCTTAACAATATTTATCATTCTGCCAAGTTTGGTTCTGCGTATGGTTATCTTTCTTTCTTTCTGCGTACGCAGGCTGATACTCCTGCGGACACTGCCTGTATAGACAGGCAGTGGAGTTTTGTGTGTATGACTGTTTTTTATCCCGCCATTTAGGCAGCCATACTCCATCTTCGGGGAAGGTGCGTGCTATGTGTAGCGTGTCATCCATACCAACGGCCAAACTGGCCTTCTCTTCCGAAAGTTGGTGATGGGATTTTACATGTGTGCAAGATGTTGTGCGTGCACACACGGAACCTCGGTTTATAGTCTCATTCGAAGGACTGTATGGGGAATGGAGTCAGAACCAATGTTAACTCCGAGGGAAAAATCCCCCTATACCGAAATTCGAACCCGCAACCCCAGGATCACGAGTCCGGCGCTCTACCAACTAGAGCTATTCCGGCCCCCGTATGGTTATACTTGCTTTGAAAATATGAAGGTTAAAGTTTACCAAAGACAAATACTCACACGCATGCGCAAACGTTGCGTGGTCACATAGACTTGCATGTTTACACATGTTAGTTAATATAATGGAGAATGGCTGAAACATTTTGTGTAAAAGTTATTTTCCTGTATATGTGAAACTTCTGGAATTGAAAGGATGATCTCCATAAGTGTTTCACTGTCATAGAAGAGAAAAATCTTTTTTTTTTCTGCACATCTCTCCCACTCTGCCCCTCACCACCTCCCCTCTCTTCCCTTCCTCCATCCTTTCCTCCTAGTCTGACAAGGGCTACCACCTGTTAATGTACACAAACACACACGCACGCACGCACGCACACACACACATGCAATTTAAATATAATATATTTTGTGTCTTTTTTTTTCTCACAGCGTCTTGGCCACTCATAATATCTAGACTTCTCTTGGCAAGTTAGTATGGGCTGTGCCTGTGCTTTGTTGAATTATCGTCAAGCGTTTTAGTCAAGCCGTAGTGACAGATTGTGGTACATGTTTCAGATGAGCGATGGCAAAGAGTGTTCAGAAGTCTGGAGCAGTTTGTCTCTGCTCACCCCAAGGTGTGGAACAGATGTCTTGAAGCATTCATGGTGCCCCTTCGTGTCTCCTTGCCTCCTCAGGCTGACTATGTTCCTTCTTTCCTCACCTTCAACAGGTGAGCAGATGTGATTCTTTTGACTTCTGGTCTAGATGTGAGCCATATCTGTGTGTGTGTGTGTGTGTGTGTGTGTGTGTGTGTGTGTGTGTGTGTGTTTTGGTGGGATGTGTTGCTGTCTGATTATTCATATTCCCCATGGCATTATTTCCACACCACTTATTCGAGTTTATCTATACCCAGCCACACCCAGGTTTGTGCTATCACAGCCCCACTGCTGCTGTTCACAATGAGCCATCAATATCTAATTTTGGCAGCACTCTAGAGGATGTACTCCTTTTTGCCACCATATCTCTTTTAATGATGTTCAGTTGTGTATTCTGATCCAACATATGCACAACAGCAAGCCCCATACTGATGACAGTAATTGCTAAAACATGGAGCCAGCTTGCGTGAGTATTCCTCTCCAGAAGATGCCATCATGTCCACCCATGGACACTCTTATGGCTTTGTGAACTTTATCATAGGCATCAAGAGGAAATCAAATTTGTGGTTGCCTTGAAAGCAAGGCAGGAAGGGCCGTAGAATTTGAGACTCATGTGTGTGTGTGTGTGTGTGTGTGAGAAGGAGAAAGAGAGAGAGACAGATGATCAGTGAGAATGAGAACAATAAAGTTGATGCTGCGCAGTTTTGATTTGGATGTCGTTATAATTGTAGCAGGACTGTATTTTCCACTGCTTTTCATAATCTCTCCTGACATCAACCATGCCTGAGAAAGCCAAACACCCATGGTGTGGCTGGCCAGGAAATTGGACCAGACTTTAAGAGACTTATCCACTAAATGGATAAAACTTAGCTGCAGGGTTCCAGGTTTTGCTTTTGAGTCCATAGCTCTTTCACTGAATGGGAACCTTGCATGGTCAGAATATTCCTCAAATAAATGCCTCTATTAGGAATCAAATGTTCGGTCTTGCTGTCCACAAGTTCTCAACAGTAACCACTGACAGTTGTCCTAAAGTGCACCACAGCAACTGATTGCCATATCTATGCATCATTTACATGTATTATATGGTATGTACGTATGAAAAATGCTTTTTAGCTTAATGATGGTGTGTGTTTGATTATAACTGGATGCTTTGTGCATGACAGGTTAGTGAGATGTTAACCTTGTTCAGTGTGACTGCTAGAAGTATTGTGCTTGACAGAGTTACTAGAAGTCTCCCCGGCCTACACTTATGAGGATCTGGTTTTTCTTTCCAAAATTGTATGACTATTTCTGTAGTACTCTTTACTTCTCCTTGGGCAGAGATCCTGTGCTGCCAGAAAAGCTGAGCCACAAGACTGAATCCATTGGCAATTCAGAAATGCGCATGTCAGAAGAAGAAGAAAAAGAAACCGTGGAGCTGCTGGTGGCAGCCTATGGCAAAGAACCCCCTCCACCAGAGACCCCTAGCCTTGAGATTGACATCAACTTGCTTCCCTCAGTGAAGCTGGAGCCGCTGACAGCGCATGAGCAGGACGTGCTTGCATCTACAGTGATGCCTGCTGCTTTGGAGGAGGAGATAAAAGCAGCAGAAGCAAAGGCTGAGGAGCAGAAGGCACCAGTGGAAGACTTCACAGAAGCTTATTGTGCATCCACTGATGATGAAGGGAATATTCACGATGACTTGGATGATGACGTAGATGATGATAAAGGTAAGAAAAGTTTTATCCCTTTGGGAAATTGATGTTCTTGTTATCCATTCAACAACCACATCAAAGAAAAACAAATGTGCAAAAAAAAAAAGTAAAAAAAAAAAAAATGAAGCAGGCAACAACAAAAAATAGATTAAGTGGTGTAGAAAAAAGGACAAAGAAGGAATTGGAAATTTTTTTAGTTGTATTAATGGATGATCCAAGAAAAGGATGGGGATCACATACCTGTGAGTGTCATTACCTTGAACTCGTGAATTCTCTGAGCTCCATAACAGAACTTTGACTAGACTAATCTCAAGTGAGCTTATGAAATGGAATCAAAGGGGAAAAAAATTATTTGAGGAGTAATAACAATTATGAAAGCCAGGCCAGCCAAGTCTCTCAAACTCAGGTGTTCAACATGTTTGTGATATTAATCTTTATTATTTGAATGACAGCTTGGTGCTAATTAAAAAGAAAATGTCTGACGTCAGGTAGCCATAGAGCAAAACTTTTAAAAATGTTTTCAGAACACTACTTTTCAGTATAACTTGGAATTTATCATATTCCAGAGGGGAGGGGAGGCAGAATGGTGATCATCATTTTTCATTTTACATCTCTCTCTCTCTCTCTCTCTCTCTCTCTCTCTCTCTCTCTCCCTCCCTTCCCTCTCTCTCTCTCTCTCTCTCTCTCTCTCTCTCTCTCTCTCTCCCCTTCCCTCTCTCTCTCTCTCTCTCTCTCTCTCTCTCTCTCTCTCTCTCTCTCTCTCTCTCTCTCTCTCTCTCTCTCTCACACACACACACACACACACACACACATACTTACACAGACAGTGACACACACACTTTCTCTCTGTCTGTCTGTCTGTCAGTCTGTCTCCTTCTCTCTCTCTCTCTCTCTCTCTCTCTCTCTCTCTCTCTCTCTCTCCTCTCTCTCTCTCTCTCTCTCTCTCTCTGACAAAGCATGTGTGTGTGTGTGTGCGGAGCTGTCAATTCTGTTTGAAGTTTTGGAGAAGTTGGCTACTCTCAGCACTAAAATGCTATCTAGCAGTTCTCATTTAGAAAATTCTACTTTGTAGTGGCTGAAATAAAGCAGCAGATTCGTTATCAGTTCATTTTTCTTTTTCTTTAAAAGAAAAAAAGAAGAAAAAGGATAAAAAAAAAGAAGGAAAAAATTAAGCATGCTTTCAGGGCTGGATCATTGATTGCTGTGAAAAAGTGTAAACAAACTACCACACCATCATTAAATAGACTGATTATATTGATAGTTTTTGCAGTCTTTTTTCGTTTCAGTATGCTGCATGACCTATGCATTTATTTTCAAATTGGTTAATTTCAGAATGAAGAATCAAGTAATGAGAATGACAGAATATCAGTTTCATTGACTGATTCATATCAGTCAGAATGATTGTGAAATAACAACAAAAATCTACAAATGATTCTCTTTTGTAGTCGGACTTAAATCAGAGTCATTGTAGAATAAGAGAATTGTAATGATTTTGATCAGTTCATTGGCTGTGAATTCTATTACTGTGGTTAATACACATTTTGCACAACACATTTTTATTTATGATACATATTGTGCAGATGAGCCATATAGACCAGGTGGTACCATTTATCAAAAGCAGTCAACCAGAAGCACTCGTTCTTCAACCCGCAGACGTGTTCCCAGTTTGAAAGCTAAAGAAGGATTGCAAGTTCGAGTAAGCGAGAGAAGCGTAAGGCTTCGCCACCACTACCTCCTCCCCAGAACAGACGCCACCCAAACGTAAACGTGGACGACCACCCAAATTAGACCTCCACTCCACACCACCAGAAAAGAAAGAGGACCATGATGACATTGAATTTGAGCTGGCTGAAGAAAGCTGCGATCAACAGGAAAATGTTACTCTATCGCACACCAAGCAAGACCGGCCCTGACTCCATGGCTTGTTTAATTCCATGGATAAGGTTGGAGTTGGGTTTTTTTCTTTCTATACTTTCATGTGTAGGCTGTAGACATTTCTTGTCAAATTATCATGTGACTGATTTCAAAAACTATTTCTGTAATCATTCATTTACAAATCAGCATATTCCAGCTGGACAGTGATATGATCATGTCATGTTGTATCCATATTTTTCTGTCATATTGCTATGGCTTGTAGAGTCCTTTCAAGTGCTGGGATTTGATTTTTCAGGAAAAGGTCTGTGAATTTCTTTGATTTACATGGTGGGTCTTTGGTTTATTTACTGGGTCCTTTGAAGTTGAAATAGGTCCTTATTTAGTCCTTTAATCCAGACATCTGGTGGTACTTTACATTGATCCAACTTTTTTCACACAAATTCTGTCGAAATCGATTGACCTGAGATTGAATGCAAGGTTTAGCAGGCAATCTGCGAGTGAGACAGTAACCTTGCAAGTCTTTTGATCCAATATCCAGTCACAGGAACATGGTAGCTTCTAACCGGAAAGTTTGAAGAAAATAGTCTTGCCAGGAAAGTGCTCTTTTCAAACCAGTAGGCTGAAAGAAAAGGATTATGTGGGCACTGGTTTGTAAAGATCTGAGAGATGTGCACACTGCTCAGTGTGCTTTCTGCAGCAATATGTATGGAACTGACCTACATGGGTAAAGCGATTCTTTGAAAACATGGTAAGACTGGTCACCATGTCAAGCTGAAGAAAAATTACAAGGTGGGGACATGTAGCATGGGTGACCTTTTTCTCAGGGAAACTTCCTCTTCCATTTGGACAGTGTGAGTGGCAACAGTGATTCTGTAATTCTGTCCTTTAAACAGAATCAATTCAGAAGGCAGCTGAAAATATATTGAGGCTGGTCTGATGTGTTCATTCACTCCACAGAATATTTTAAGTATTTTTGTTTTTAATCATGTGCTTTTCTGTTGCTACCCTTTGTTATTGGTTAAATAATAGAAGCAAAGTATACATATACACTGATAAAGTTTTCTGTGTTGTGTATTTTTTCTTTTTACATCAATGCAGCTGGATCTGGACCTGTACTACCTGGTCATCAAGTGCTACAAAGAGCGAAATGCATACCCACCACGAGTTTCTGTGGACTTCAAGCGTGCTGTTCGTCGGCTGGCAGAGACTGTAGTCTTCAGGGATGGGAAGCTGTATGGCCACTTAGGGAAATCCAAAGGCCGTCTGATTGTTACTAAGGAACAGCAACGTTTCAGTTTGCTGAGAAAAGCACATACAAGAGGAGGTAAGGATATTGTTCTAAACAGTTTGTTACAGAACGTTGTGTGTATCAATATTTCTGTCATTTTATCATTTCATTTAAAAATAAAAAAAAAAATAAAAAACTTGATCTTCAAATGTTTCGATTTTGATGACAGAACTAATGTTTTTTTTTCAAATTCTGAAGAACTGGAAATAGACTGTCTTTGGAGAACCTGTCTTCTGTTACTGTATGTTTTGCAAATGTGTGAGTGTGAATCTGTGTGTGTGTGTGTGTGTGTGTACATGTGGTTGTACATGGACCATGATTTTTTTTGGTGCAAACCATTTGAATGATTTTTTTTTTTTTTTTTTTTTTTTTTTTTTACCGTATTGATTTCACAACAGCTTGGGACAGTTAATACTAATCTTGACTACTAAAACAGTTCATGAAAGATTATCAGTGATATAAACAAGCTTCATTCAGATTCATAAGGTCAAGGAAACGTTTTGTGTGTGTGTGTGTACTTTTGTCTGTGGAAGTGATGTTTTTTCTTTCATTTTTTATTTAATGTGGACTGCCTACATTATTATTTTTCTTGAAAACAGTCATATAATGGATTAATTTTACTTCAGTCAGCATGCTTTTACAGTGTATTATTTTTGAATGTGTATGAAAATTTATGATTTACATACCCTTAATTTTTTTGGGAAGGAGCTGTGCTGTTTTTGCATGTCACTCTGAACACTTAACGTGAAAATAAACTCCATGGCATGACTAACTTGATTTAGATATGCTTGATGATTGATAGATGGAAGAGCATTTAAGGCACTTCATCTTAGAGTGTTCATGTAAAGCCAACCCCAAAAGGCTGTTGGACCATTGGTAGTGCCTAGCAGAGTACCTGACCTCTGTCCAGCTCTGTCTCTGTCAGATCGTGAATTGCCTCATTGTTTTCTCTTATTACCTTTCTTGCATCTCATTTTGCCTACTCTATGCTATGCGGTGCTGCAAATAGCATGGAGTGAGACCAGACCCTGTCTTTTGGTTTGCCTAAACAACACGGTGATAAACCCTTAGGAGGTCTTCAGTTTTCAGTAACTCCAGGATTTGGGGCCTTTGGCTCTCACTATTATTTTAACCAAGCTGCAGTCTTGCACACTGGATTGTCCAGGTGTCTTCCTGCCAACCTGTGTACCTTTTTTGGCGCATTGAGAATGTTACTTTGCGTACACCCTGCCTGTCGCTGTCACATATGAGAGTTACCTGATTCACCGTTGCAGTAGGGCTTTGGGGGTAGCTTTTCTTCTCTTTTATTCCAAGCTGTTTGTGATCAAAGTCCTTCCTTTTTTTCTCTCGTTAATTGTCTTTTCTCCTGCTGTCTTCCTGTATGAGAAGGGTCATTCCCAAACTTGTTACATCTGCTTTGCTCCCGCATGTTTTGTCCTGACACCTTGTCTCACTGAGCAGGTCTTAGGTGTTCTTTCTGTACATTTGCATCCTTTCTCAATACCTGAACAACCCTAACAAGTTCTTAGCTTGTCCATTTTGTTCAGAGTGCCCGATTTGTGATGTGCAGAAGAACATTTTGGTCGTGTGAGGGTCCTGAAGAACTTGCTCAACATGAACGTGTACTGGAAGGGGATGATCAATGACCTGGACGCCTACATCCATTCTTGCCCTGAGTGTGTGAGCAGCAATCCCCTGCGCAACAAGACAATCATCAAAATCCCAAGCCTGTCCAAGGAGGTGAAAGCAAGAGAACATGACGGAGACCCTCACTTGTCGGAGGTAAGCTAAGCTTGCAGCTCAGTTTACAAAGTCTATACAAATGAGAGGTAAGCTAAGCTTGCAGCTCAGTTTACAAAGTCTATACAAATGAGACAGTTAACAGATGTTTTTGTATGTATATGTGTGCATGTGTGTTCCACCATGGAATAACTTACAAATTTCAAGCCTGTCAATATAAAGATCCTATACCTGGAAAAGAAAGCGAGAAATGTTTACACCATTGCACTGTTTTTTCTGTTCATAAATGTATTCTGTAACAGCATTAAAAAAGTATGGCTAATGTCTTCAACAGGGCCTAGTTTTAACTGCCTACAGGATGTCAATACTTTAGCTTCATGTCGTCTATTTATGTTCATGTTTTGTTGATAGATCTGTTGTGTTTCGTTCTTCTTTCAGGACTTTTTTTTGGACTGGTGACAGCCCTGAAACGACTTGTGTGGTGGGCTGCACTGTAATAACAATTTAAAAAAAAACTTGTTGAAAATACATATCATGAGGTTTAAAAAAAAAATAATATCAACAGAACTTTTGGGGGGATGGGGGGGATGATTTGATTTTTTTTTTTTATATTGCATGAGTATAAATATGAAATATAGCCTGATACATAGCTCTAACATGTTCACAGGATGAAGAAGAAGAGAGCAGCTATGAGGATTTGATCCAGTACTTGACTGATGACTCGTTTCCCCCAGCCTCCACCCCAATGCAGCATTACTATATCAAGAAACGCTCAGAGTCTTTCTGCATCATCGATGGTGCTTTGTATTACAAGCCTTCAACACGTCCAAATGCTAAACCGCGGCAAGTGTTGTTTTCTGAGAAGACCAGACAAACCGCCATAGCAGAAGCCCATGTTGGTAAGCAGACTGATATTTATATTCACCAAATGCAACATTTTAAGAATAAGTATGACCAAATCAATATTCCCTCCACCCCGTCCATGCTGCCTACTCCTCTCTCAAAAAGAAAAATAGATACACAAGGTAGAAAACATGCATTTACACATTATAGACCAAGAATGTGCATAGTATTATCATGTAGCAAATGTGCATATGTTAATTTAAAGAAAACAGTCAGCAATACATGGATTACTTGTTGCATCAACAGACTAGTCCAGTCTGGGTACCTTTGTTGACCACACATTTATATGTGCACCATCAGTTTTCAGTTCTTTATAGAATGATTTTGACAGCCTATCTTGTAGATTGACTTTGCCTGTATATCCCCCTCTATTCCACACCTCTCTTAGTCTTTTCTTCATTAGGTAATACTCTTATGTTCATTTCAGAGAATGGCAGGCATATAAGTCCTCAAGACACTCAGTTGAAACTGCGTCGTCAGTACTTTTGGGCTGGCATGACATACGATGTGCTGAGACACGTTATGGCTTGCTGCATGAAAGATGTGGTGTCAGCATGTCCTGTGGAACATCGCAACCCTGCCATCCAGAAAAGAGTCAACAAATTTAGGAAGTTTTACAAAGATGGGGTGAGTACTGGTGTATAGATGAATGAGAGCTTACAATACATTTGTGATTAAGTACTCCTGAAGTTTGAACAAACTTTATCCAGTTATTGCTATGTAAGTTTTAGTGATTTTGAAAGGAAGCCTTCTGTAGCTTAATCCAAAACAGCTGTTGTGCAAGGGGAAAATAAAGATACTTATTGCATGGCAAAGATGCTACATCAGTATTGTGCAAGGATTTTTTGCACAATTGATAATGGTACATTCTAATACAATGAAGACTAAGGTGGGTAGTTGAGAATTAAAGATCTGCTACAGAACAGCCAAAGCAAAAGTCCTAGCAAAAGTGCATTCTGCTTGTCTTTGAGATTCCAGTGTAGTTCTTCTTGGATTGAGGAAGTGATAGAATGGAGTTGAGTACAAGAATTGTTTTAGAAACAATGTAATGGAATGAATCTGATGACAGAATGTCTGAAAAGTAGATAGGAGAGACTTGATTTATGACAAAGAAGTTAGCAGGGAAGATTGGATATGGGGGATAGAATGAAGGGTGGTTAGTTTTTTGTGAGTCATTTAACTCTGTGTAATGTGTGCTGGTAATTCTCGACATTTTACAGATTCCTGATATTATCAACTATACAAACGCCAGCGAACAACCTCCAGGTCAGTTATTGCTACATCGGCAGATTTGTGAATATGTGTAGTTGTCATGGGATGAGGTATCAAGGTTTGTGTGTGTATATGTAATGAGAGCTAATAATACGTGTCTTCAGTACTAAACAAATGATAATAACATTCAGCTCTTCTATTTTATTATTTTTGGTTTTGTTTTGTTTTACAAAAATTTTGTTCTGTCTGAAGTGATATGATAAAGTTGATTAGAATTTGGTCCTTTTCTTGCATTACTTTTTTTTTCTCAAACACAACCAGCAAAAACCAGTTGCAAAGCAGACAGTGTAAGTAACATAGTCGCAGGAGGGCCAGTTACCACTGAATGAAAAGCTTCTTATTGTATTCAGTTCAGAGTTCATCAGTTTCTTTTTTTGTATATTTCAACAACAAAAAAAGACTTGGCAGTCACTTATCATCATGACTTCATGTTGACTGCATTTCATTTATTTAATTGTTGATGCCCCCCATGACTTACTTGTGCATGTGCGTGTGCATGTGTGTATGTGTGTTTGTTTCAGTAGCTGTAACAGAGAAAGAGGGTGATAATCAAGAAGCAGCAGCAGAGAAAGGTGGCACGGAAAATGGTGAAGCCAGTGAGGTGAAGACCAGCCAGGACAAAGTGACTAACTCCACTCCTGTGTCATCAGCTGACCTGAAGCGTGCCAAGGAAGACCAGATCCTCCGCATGGCTATAGAAGCTGCTATTGGTGAATAATTAATCATTTAATTTTTAAGTGAAAGCAGAACTGACAAGAGTTACAAGCATTCTTCATGTAAAAATGTCAGTGAAAACAGCCTGGTTATATGTTAAACAGGGTCTAGCATTGTAAGCCTTTCGGCGTATATACGCCGATTCATAGACCCCCATACGCCGATTTCGATTGAGCGTACGCCGAAATCGGTTTTATCGCGAAAAAAAAAAAAAATTCGCATCCGGCGCGCTTCTTATTCGGTACGCTGTCGCCTATTCCAAATCGGTCGGGCTCACCGCCATCTTTGTACACTTTCCCTTGTTAACTTACAGCAGCGGCATCATGGGCGAAGAGTCGATGTTGTTCAACGCGGAAAGCGTTTTCTGACCAAGGATGCCGCTACAATGGAGATGGGACTGGCTTGATGCCGATTTTGTCATTTTCGACGAACGACGGAAATGAAAGAGCAAGTGCGAGTGGTGAATTTTTCAGGAAACTGACTGTGCTGGCAAGGCCATTGCACGTTGTGCGAATAAGGAGATCGGTACTAACAAAGTTTCGTTGCGCTGAAAAACCACTGCGAAAGGAATCCACAGAAGATGCTGCAGGAAAAAGTAAGGCGAGTAAGCCGAACACTTTTCCAATGCTAGGTCTGGTTAAAGGATGCTCAGTTGGAGAATTTTGTGTTAGCTTTGGTGAGAATTATAAGTAGCCAGGGTGCTGTATTTAGTGTTGCATTTTCTGGTTCATGGCTTGTGTCTCATAAAATGTGTTTGTTTTTGTGATTTTTTTTTTTAAAGCCTGGCCAGCATATACACATAGTTGTGCATGCAATGGGCTCAAATGAGAAGACTGGAACCGAACAGTCGAGTTTCATTCTCTTACTGGAGGTGTCTCTTACAGTATTGCTCAGATTACCTGAACAATAAGTAACGTGTTTTAGAATCTCTTAGGCCTGTTTTATCCCTGATTTTAATTTACGAAATGTAAATGATAATGATTCGGACCTGTCATAGCATGTAGTCTTGAAAGTCAAATTTTTAGGTCATGTTTTTACTTCTTTCTGATTCCTTTCACACTTCATTATGAAATTCAAATTCTGTAGCTTACCAACCTTGCTTTGGGATACATTGTGCTCCGCATTTTGAATGATGTGTCACGACAAAGTTTTGAGAGAACGTCATCAGTTCTATGTTATCATAACTTTCTAAGAGGTTGTTCATTGCACAGTACAATCGGTTAGTCTCATATTACACATTCTGTGGGTAACGCTGCAGAGTCGGCACAGAATGGGAACCAACAATTAGTGTCGACTGCTTATAGTTGAATGATGGCTTCAGATTCCCTGAAAATGTTTTGCAGCATTGCAACCGTTCAACCACTCATGTGAAGTTATTAAGATTTTTTATTGTTTGTTTTGTTGTTGTTGTTGTCAACCTGCTAAAGACTCAGGACACAAACAGGAAGTAGCTGCATATGGTACAAATGCATCAGTGGGAGAGAATCGTGTGAGTGAACCACGAGGATGGGCACACACAAACACAAAACGAATAATGTATTGAACATTGTCAACTGAAGACCCTAGTAATCGTGTTTCAATTTTGATGTAGCCTTGTTTCTAGCATATCAACAGTTCTGAACACACATTAAGGCAGATATAGTTTAGCACCTTTTTTTGTTTTAATTCCAGTGGTCACAGACAGTATCTAGCCACTCTGGTTTCATCTCTCTTTTAGAAATTATCCATCTCGTCTTATTGGGTGTAGAGATTAAGGCAATTCAGAAATTGGTCTGTCTAAATCTTGACACATAAACAATTCCTGCAAAGAAACTTATAATTGCGCCATTTTGTCTCTTTTCTGTTGTTGAATGATTTGTCCTTTGTAAATTTGTAAGTGAAAATTATTCGTTTGTGTGTACATACTCAAATATGTTGTAAAATAAAAGCAAATGATTGCAGACTTGATGATCCATTCAGACTAAGCATTCTTTGTCTTCTAACAGTCCGGTTGGGAGGAGAGAAGACTCAGCCACCGAAACCACGTCCACCAAAGCCAAAGAAAATCCCATTGGCAGCCACCAACAAAGAGTTAACTGTGACCCAACTGCGTGTTTTGAAAGGCAAAAACAAGCACAAGTGTGAACACTGTGGGCGTATTGTCAAAGGAGATGTGGCTTTCAAAAGTAAGGCCATAGTATTGTTTTATAATGGATGTCTTTGTCTTTATGTTGTTATTTCTCTTTGTTGCATAAGGATATTTAAGTTTTTGTCTCTGACTTTTAAGTTTATGATAAAGAAGTTTGCTCATGTTAAGAATATACTGTTTAAACTGTAATATTTGTTTTTTTACTGGGATATATGTTAGAATGCACATGCATCATGCATGCACATGCAACAAAAATGCACCTAAAATCTGGTGACAATTGATCAATAAAACCGAAAATGGATGATTTGATTGCACATAGTTTGTACAAAACCTCTTGTATATTTCAGTTCTTGTAAGGTAAAATTTATCACCGATCAATCAGTATTGCCGGACAAAGAATTTGCAAAAGATCCAAGAGGCTGAAATGAGGAGTGGAACAGAGAGAACGTGTTTGTATGAAATCCAAAGAAAGAATGCATATTTTGTTTAATTATCTTCTGGTTGAAAGACTCAACTTCAAGAACTGACTGAAACTGAGAGCTGCTGTTTCATTTGTCCATCATTTCAAACGAACTTCATGAGAAAAAACAACAAAAAAAGAAATCAGAAATATAAAATCCAATGTGGGTTTTTGTCCTTGATCTCTTTTTCAATTATGCTTTCACATGCACACACACACACACACTGCAGCACACATGCACACACGCAAGCACTACTCACTCACTCATTTTATGCAAGGGACACCTTTTGAAAAAATTTAAACATGCAATGGAAGTAAAAGCACATCTGAGGTTTGAGAGCTGGTACTGGATGTCTTATCTACAGATATTTACCCCTGTTCCTGTCCCTTTGTAGCCTGTTTTGCTCTCTTTTTCTTTTATGTTTCTTTGTTTTGCTTAATTTGCAAGTTGAAAATGTGTCTTAATAGCAAAGTGAAATTGAAGTGAGCAGGCGGTATTTAAAGAAGTAAAAGCAAGACCCGAACATTCAGATGTGCTAAAGATTGAAATACTGGAAAGCCAAATTGGTTATAAAGTTACTCTGAATTAACATGGAAAAGTATATGTCTCATGCTGTTACCTTTAATGTTCAACAGCTATGTTTTTTCTTTGTTCCAGTTCATTTATACAAGCATACAGGAGTCAAGCCATTCAGTTGCAATGTGTGCGGAAAGTCATTTCCAACCGCAAGAGTCAACGTATTCACATGCGCAAACATACGGGAATCAAACCTTACCTGTAAGTAGAAAATACCTTTGCTTTTTCAGGTAGATAATAGAGTGTGGTAGTGTTTGGCCAAATGAGAAAAAGGTCTTCTGTTTCCGGTATTCTACAAAGAACCTTTCAAATCCCTTCATATACTAGTCTATTATATCATTAAGAAAAATTGCAAAATAATTCTAAAAGACTGGAACTGTTGACTGCTGTTTGAATTTATATACATTTTGTGATCTGATGCCCAGGTAAAACATGCCTGCTGCCCCTTTCAGTTTAAAAGAGATAGAAAAGAAAAGAAGACAAGTCTGACCGTTTGCTTTTTTTTTTTTTTGTGGCTTGCACATGCTGACAATCTGAGTCTGTGTCATACTGTTTTCTTCTCTCAGGGTTTACGTATGCATGTGATACAATTTTTTTCTTAAAAAAAAATGCTGTATCTGCTGTATATGATAAACTTTTTCCTCTTAAAAGCTTTTCTTTGCATCACAGATTAGAAATAATAGAGGAAGTTTATAGGATTTTCCAGAGATCATGTTCTGAATGTGAGTGGCAAAACATCAGGTCATGATAAGTCTTTGATTGACTCTCTACTCCCCAACATCTGCCTCTCCCTATCTCCCTCCCTGCCCAAACAAATAATGGTCATCTGATTGTCTCAAAGTCACCAGCCTCAGGTCTCATATTCTGTGGCCCTTCAAGCATTGTTGTCATGGTGACCACAGCAGACAGGTGAAGTTTCAATGGATTCTCTGTTTTCACTGGAACGATTCATGGTTTCTACAGACGAAACGTAAAGATTTTTTTGTTCAGAAAGAACAAAATCTTACAAGAATGCCTCATTTTTGTCAAGCTTAAGTCTGATGGTGTTTTTCAGCTATACTGTGACATCGGTGTCTTTCTTAACTGCCATCTTTGAAATTTTTAATCAGCAAGCAGGGCTTTGTTAAAGAGTTGTGAATGACAGCAACTCATTTGATGATGAACACATACCGGTTAAGTGGTGATGGCAATGGATATCAAGAACTGTGAAAGACAGTTGAGAAGGAGGAAAGGGCTGGAAAATGGTATAGACAATTTAAGGTTGGTGGGATTGTGGGCTGCTTTACATGTATCATTGCTGTGCAGGTAAAGCCCTAGTTCAGAAAGCCCCCTTTGCATCTCAACTATTTATGCATACTGGACAGAATGGCTAATCTCTCTAAGGACCACCAGTGATGCCATATCTGCACACACCACACACACACACACACACACAGGCACATGCACACACACACACACACACACACACACACACACACACACTTTCTCGCACGCACTCTCTCAAACACATGATAGTAATGTCTAATAGAAAAACAATGACCTCCTGTGGAGAGAGAGAATGGGGGGAGAGGATGAAAAGGGGTGGGTAGCAGGTGGAGGGGTAAAGGGAGGGTGAAGGAGGAAGAAGAAAGTAGCAGAGATAGTGAGGGAGAGAGAAAGATGGGGAAAGGAGGAAAGGGGAGGAGGAAAGGAGAGAGTGAGAGAGAGTGTGTTTGTGGTAAGAGAGGAGAAAGAACATATGTACATCAATGGTACTTTGTGATCACTCTGTAGGGCACATATATTTGCCAGGCATTTGCATTTCTCTTTCTGTGCTCAAGAAAATACATGACGTGTATGACTGAGTGTGGGCAGAGAGCAGGGCACGAAGAATGAAAATTGTGAAATCTTTGAGATAGGTTTTTTTTTTTTAAGAAGTAAGTGTTAGTTATTGTTCTAGCAAACCTGTTTACCACACATTTTACTTAAACACTATTTTACTTAATTTTGTACATTTTTAATGAAAATGCAATGAATATGAACAACAGGGACAAAAGTCAAAACAGATATTCTTTTTCAAGATAAAGTTCTTGATAATTGTACTTGGGGCGAGTAACCATTGCGTTTGGTGAGCTTTGACCAAAGAGCAACAACGCGCACAAAATCACAAGCAGTTGTTGACAATATGCCGATGTGCTGAAACTATAGCAGGGACTACAGGCCCTGAAATAGGGGGGGGGGGGGGGGGGGGATAACTGGCAAGGGAACATGAATTTGTGCGGATGTATGCTGATTAATCAGGTTTCAAAGTAATTTGTGTTGAGAGAAACTATTTCTACATTCTGTCTTCAGCTGTATGATAAATCATGGATCTTGGATGTTGGAAGGTGAAAATGAATTTCCCCCCTGCTTTTACAAAAAATTGGAAGATATGTACTCGCATTATGTTAAAAAAACAACAACAAAAAAACCCACTCACTTCAGTTGAAAAATAGTCAATGAAAGGCTTAGAGTAAACAATCCTGTTCTAGCTATCTTCAGATGTTTCCAGAACATCTTAAAACTCATGAATTTTGTTTTTGGACTCCCAACAGGGTGTTGCCTCTGCAACCCACCAGTTACCTAGGCAGCCTGTGAGCCGCAACTTGTTTTCAGATGACTCCACCATGAAGGGTTCCCCACCTTGCTCAGTTTCTATATCCTTAGATTATCAAAGCTGTCTGTAACGGCAAGTTCATAGAGACTGTCAGATGGCTGGCATTGTACCCTCCAGAATGAGAGTGGGAGAAATGATGGTGAGGATAGACTCTTACTCAGTACTGGCTAGGGGACTGAATCATTATTGCGATCAGTAGGGGGCTGATTAGGTGATGTTCTGCCTATGCTGAATCAGAACAGGCACCACTTGACTGTATTGACTTGGCAGCATTGCAGTGTCCCTATGTCGGTTTGCCATGTGCTAGTCTGGTTGGAATTGGTCCCTGTGGCCTGCTAATTCTGGGTCTGCTACAGGATGATCCTAGATACTGTTGGTTATGGAATGGCTGGAAAGGGTATGATGGAAACAGTGCCTCTTTGGGGGCAGACAAAGACACAAACTGAAAATGCTTCTTTATCCTTTTGTTTAATATAAATCGGATTAATGAGACAGAATAGATAACTATGTGAGAAAACTAACTGGGTTTTGTACGGTGATTAGATTTTCAATAGAAGAAAACAAAAATGTATACAGTTAAAAAACAAAAATGTATACAGTTAACAATCTTTTATGATTGTAGCCAGTTATTTTAGCATTATCAACACAACCCACCCCTTTCTGCACACTTAGTTGAAAAGTTTCAGTCACAGCTCATTCTCTCAGGATACTCAGTTTTGGTCCCAATTCTGTTTTGTTTAGGTTGTTTTGTTTGGGACAGCTACAAAACATGTGGATAAGTTTTTCACTGTGTATAAAAAGTAATTCCTACGATTCATTATAGTAGGCCCAAGCCAGTTTGTCATGTATCGCGATAATGCTTGCAAAGGTGGTGTAGCTGTGATGTGCCCATTGTGAACAATGTCTCAGTTTGTGTCAGAAAGAGTTGAGCAGTTTTCAAACTGCAGTTGGAAATCACCTTCAGTATTAGTTTGATTTGAGAAAGCAGGTGGGGAGGTTTAGAGATATTTCATTTGGAAATAACAGAATGATTGTTGTTTATTTATGTATTTCAGTCTGAGAACAGTATTATGTTGTATAATATGCATAAGCTTTAGAATGTTCCCTTTAATTAACGGGCAGTGGTCACTATGACCTCTGGAGAGAGTAGTTGTTTTACTTCCCCAAAGTTGACAGCACTGCTTTTTGAGTCAAGACATGAAGTGTAACATTTTATGCTGAAAGGTCAGCTTGAATGATGTTAGGCTTTTTTGGTCATATCAGCCATCTTGAGTTTGCATGGGAATAAGGACTTGCTCAGGTTAATCAATTAATGTTGTGCATAGGAATCGGGATTTGCTCAGGTTAATCAATTGATGTTGTGGTTTAAGACTTATTTCATTGCTAAGTGAGCAGTACTTGCTGAACTAGCTCCTAGAGCACAGTGGTAAAAGGGTCCGAAGACAGTCACTGTCAAGACGCCCCTTGCACCAGTTATTCAAGTAGCTTGGTATCTGTAATGGAGTACAGTGGAGTCCGGATATATGAGGGTGTTTGTCCAGCCATTTGACCCGACATATAAGCGGACCCGACATATACGTGAAGTCGGGGGGGGGGGGGGGGGGGGGGGGGGTCAGGGTCAAGGGAAGCAACTCCGTCATAACTCCGTCAGTTTTCTGCAGCTGCTTCATCAGAAGAGCTTTTTTCTCCGTGAGCCCGCTTAAACTTTATGCCCATCCGGTTCTTCCATCTAGCCAACCAGCCAGTGCTTGGGGTAAAGTCTGAGCCCAAGCGCTCTGCAAAATCTTTAGATTTCTCCATTAGCATAGGGCCTGTGACAGTCTGTTTTTTGTTTCTAACTGCCGAAAACCACGAGCCAAGGGCCGACTCAACATCCTCGTTTTTGCCGGTTCGTTTTCGTTTTCGCGACTTGTCTGGGATGGCGGCAGCGGTGTCACGAATTTCTGCTTCATTTGCTACGATCCTCTCGAGTGTCTCATCGAAATCCCCATCTCTGCAACAAGTTTTTGTCTCGGTTCTCCGGCCTTTATTCTGTCAAGCATTTCAACTTGTCAGCTACAGAGAGGTTAAATCCTTTTCTTTGGTGTGGCCATGTTGGCAGCGTTTGAGCAAGGAATGACTGTCTCACACTTGTGAGAGTGAAGGAGTCTAGCCTGTGAACACTTGTCTCACCCTCCCACGGCGTTGCTGCACTCACTGTGGCGGGTTGATTAGTTGTCAAAGTTGCCACTTGATCTCAGCTGACCCGTCACATAAGCGTGCTTGCCGCCATCAGACCCGACATATAGCGTCCCGAGTTTTTAGTCATACAAAGAAGGGACGGATTCCGTCCAAGGGGGTCTCCCGACATATAAGCGGACGCCGACATATATGCATGCCGACATATAGATGGACTCCACTGTATTAAAAAAATAAGAATCGTTATCCGTTTCTGCAATCTGTATATGTGTCTCCCCGAGCAGAATGAGTATGCTTTTACTTGTTTCAGAAGAAATTATCAGTGTTTGATTTGTCTAAGAGAGGAGAGCAAGTGAACAATAAATCTCAGTGATTTTAGGTGACACCACAAACAATTTTGTGCAGCAGAGTGAAGGAACGTAGCAGATATTTGCATTACATGGACCAGGTGTGTGACAGATTGATTGAGTTACACATGCAAAAGAATTTGGGAAGAAGGCCAGAGTATCTGCATCTCTGTGTATGTAACTGGCATCCAGAACTGTGGCACAGATGTAAACGTGGGGGTGCATGATGGGAATGTCATCAACATCTAACAGTAACCAGCGGCAGTTTAACATCTCTGTGATAAAGGAGTTTGTTATCTAGATAGATCTAGTTTATGATTGGTCTTCGAAAAAAGTTTTTATATTGTTCTTTTTTTTTTTTACAGGATACAAAGGCAAAACACCTATCATTGTTTTGGAACTAACTCCCATCAGGGTTTTTGGTTTCCAAGTCTTTCAATGATATTCTGGGACATATAAATTGTCCTTTTTTTTCTGTTTTTTTGGGGGGGGGGGGGGGGGTTCTGATGGATTTAGTAGCTTGTCAGGGGGTACGGATGTTTAACACTAGTAACAGGTACCAGCCTATCAACCACCCGAGAGAAAAATCCAGATGGAAGTGACCTGGTTGTTTTTGTAGAGTGGAGAGAGTTCATGGTTTCAGAGGTGGTCTGTGTCAAAGACAGAAAGACTCCTAGACAGTCTCCAGTAATGAAGCATACTTCTACACATTGCATCTGTTCCAACTTTTCAGTCTTCTGTGTTTGGTATGTATCCCAAAGAGTTGCCCTGAATTCCAGCTTGTCTGTTAATCTTGCAGAAGAGGATAGCTAGCACCTGTATTGAAGCCTCATTATTTGTGGCATCTTTTGAGCACATGATATAGGATCATGACTGGGAGATTGTGGGTTCATAGTCTTTTTGAGGCATCTCTTTTAATGACTGGACAGTTGTAGATTTGTATCCTGTTTGAGGAGGGAAACTATTGACACGCGGCTCATCAAGGTGAGTGATGGGTGGTGATTCCAGCCCCGACCCGTCACCTGTACTGGTCTGCGTCTCGGCAAAGGTCCCCAGGGGCCGAGGGTCGCGTGACGCAGCATGACAGAGAGAAGTCTCACTGTGCGTCGGAAAGGTAGAAGGCAAGCTGGCCGATGGAGACGGGGGAGAGGGAGAATTTCGACGAGACGTTTTGACTTGGCTTAGCCCTTTGAGGGGAGCCTTGCCCTTAGATTTTCTGGGCAGGTCGAAAGAAAGACATTTAGTAATGGCGGCCCACTGCTTTATTTTTCCGTCCTGCATGAGACACTTAGTCAAAGGGCAAACAAACAAGGCTTTACACATTTGTAATCCAACACTTTTGTTGCTGTAATCTGAGCAGAGGCATGTATCAAACTTGTGTGCTACTTAACTATGGAAAATTAACTTCCCAGAAAGTGATGACCTCATTTTTGCACAATTTTGTGTGTGTTGTCATTGTTCTAATATTGCCTGACCACCTGCGTACAAGCTTTCATGCCGCATCTATGTTATCTACAGGAAAATAAACCCAGTCGAGTTTGGTATTAAAAGAATTGTTGGGAATTCGCCAAATCAGTCATCTCAAGAACGCAGATATATTACATTTTTCATGACAATAACTAATTATCAAACCTATAGCCCCATTTGTAATGGCTGCTCAACCATGCCGAACACATTGCTGCCAGACCAGCTATGCACAGATGACATTCAGTTGGCCGAATACAGTGCGGTTAGCTGGCTGGTGGGGAGCGGCATGCAGAAAACACCCCTTTCCCTGACCTGCATTCACGGCTTGGCCTCTGCAGCTGTAAACTCCCCTGCGACTCAAAACTAAGTAACTTGCTCTGAACAGCCGTGGGCCGGTTGCCTTGTAGCCTTCGGACACAGCAATCATGTGTCCGTCAGTCGGGTAGAGGAGGGATGGTCACGCGTCCCCTCCGCGGAATAGTCTTTTCCTTCTACCCTGGCCGTACGTTCTTCCGTGGTAAGAACGGATTGCTCTGATTCGGAATCGACACGCGGGATCTCCAGGAATGTGAGCGACTTCTGGAAGGCGAAGTGGCTCAACCCGTCGGTGTCCTTCACCATGTTGGGCAATGGTGGCAGAGCAAACCCGGAGCACATGACCACAAAGAGGAGACAAGTCGGTCAATCGAAAAAATTGTAAATAAACTCAATCGGCCATGTGGAACAGCACTGATAGATACAGCACCGATAATAAGTGAGCCAGATCGAAAGTCGCTCGTTTGCCGTACAAGGGAATCGAGAAATCGTTAGAAAACTCGATCTACCTGTACTAGTAACAGTAATACTGCGTACTGCTAGATCGAAAAACTCAATCGGTGTGTACTAGTACGAGGGCGATGAAGGGGGCACTTGAAAACTGCGTACACTAAACCCCGGTACGCTGTACGAGGCTGTGCAGTTAGAGGCTATGGATTTATGCCCCATCAAATGCATCACTGGGGATTTGGAGGTTGTAGGTTCACACCCCGTCAGAGGCATCACTCTGGGGATTGAGAAGTTGTGGGTACATATCCTGTCAGAGGCATCATGCTGTGCAGTTAGAGGTTATGGATTCATGCCTAATCAAAGGCATCACTAGGGATTTGGAGCTTGTAGGTTCGTGGCCTGTCTCTCTGGGGATTGACAGGTTGTGGGTACATATCCTGTCAGAGGCATCATGCTGTGCAGTTAGAGGTTATGGATTCATGCCTAATCAAAGGCATCACTAGGGATTTGGAGCTTGTAGGTTCGTGGCCTGTCTCTTGGGGATTGACAGGTTGTGGGTACATATCCTGTCATAGGCGTCATGCTGTGCAGTTAGAGGTTATGGATTTATGCCTAATCAAAGGCATCACTAGGGATTTGGAGCTTGTAGGTTCGTGGCCTGTCTCTCTGGGGATTGACAGGTTGTGGGTACATATCCTGTCAGAGGTGTCATGCTGTGCAGTTAGAGGTTATGGATTCATGCCTAATCAAAGGCATCACTAGGGATTTGGAGCTTGTAGGTTCGTGGCCTGTCTCTCTGGGGATTGACAGGTTGTGGGTACATATCCTGTCAGAGGCATCAGACAGGGGATAGGGAGGATGTGAGTTTGTAAATCCTGTGAGAGGCATTACACTGGAGATTGGGAGGTTGAGTGTACATACCCTGTCAGAGGTTCACAGTGGTGATTGGGAAGTTATGGGTTCATTCCCTGTCGGAAGTATCACACTAGGGATTGGGAGGTTGTGGATTCATATATTATATATATATATATATATATATATATATATATATATATATATTTATTTTTTTTTTTTTTCCTGTCCCAACTTCTGTACCACCTCAGTGGCAGTGCACCCACACTGCTCATTCCGACACCCCATCCACAGCCACAGTCCGGTCAGTCCCGCTGCAGCCCCGGCACCGGCAATCCACAGGGAGCAGCTAGTGTCAAGTCGTCAAGAGGCAACCCACCGGAGGAGACACTGCACTGCTGCCGAGTCACTTCGATGGTGTTCAGTGGCACCTGTTCTGATCCAACAAATGCAGGACACCACCCACTAAGCCCCCTACTGACGACAATAATTGCTTAGTTGCGGAGCCGGCGTGAGTGAGCTCTCCCTCAGGAGGGTGCCAACACATCCATCCAACGACAGCCCCCATGGACTCGCTGATACCGGTGACTCTTACAGAACCAAACCAAGGCCACAGACATGGAGAGGGCATCGAAACTGAGGTCACCATGAGAGCAGGGCATGAAGGGCAATAGAATTTGAGACTTTTTTTTTTAATGCTGATCAATGAGAATGAGGATGATAAAGATGATGCTACAGATTTCCATTTCAGTCTGAGACTGCTTGACAGGGCTGTACTCTACGCTTCCTTTCATAATATATCCCGGTGTCAACCAGGCCCAAGAGATGCAGACACCTGCAGTGTTGGTCAGGAAATTTGAGCAACACTCTCAGAGACACATCCATGAAGTGGATGAAACTCGACTGTGTGGTCCCAGTCTTCCCAACTGAACCCGTAGCAAACTCAACTCTGGGTAGGAGCCGGTCGGGGCAGAAAAAAATGGGTTCATATTCTGTCAGAGGCATCAGACCGGGGATTGTGAGGTTGTGGGTTGATACCTTCACAGAGGCTTCACTCTGGGTGCATCACACTAGGGATTGGGTGATTGTGGGTTGATACACTGTCGGAGGCATCACTCTGGAGAAAGGGAGATAGTAGGTTCATATCCTGTCAGAGGCTTCACTGGGGATTAGGAGGTTGTGGGTTCATACCCTGTCAGAGGCTTCACTCTGGGGATTAGGAGGTTTCATGTTTATACCCTGCTAGAGGCTTCACAGGGGATTAGGAGGTTGTGGGTTCATACCCTCTCCGAGGCTTCACTGGGGTTTAGGAGGTTGTGGGTTCATACCCTGCTAGAGGCTTCACAGGGGATTAGGAGGTTGTGGGTTCATACCCTGTCAGAGGCATCACTGGGATTAGGAGGTTGTGGGTTCATACCCTGCTAGAGGCTTCACAGGGGATTAGGAGGTTGTGGGTTCATACCCTCTCAGAGGCATCACTGGGGATTAGGAGGTTGTGGGTTCATACCCTGCTAGAGGCTTCACAGGGGATTAGGAGGTTGTGGGTTCATACCCCTCCGAGGCTTCACTGGGGTTTAGGAGGTTGTGGGTTCATACCCTGTCAGAGGTTCCACTGGGGATTCGGAGGTTGTGGGTTCATACTCTCTCCGAGGCTTCACTGGGGATTAGGAGGTTGTGGGTTCATACCCTCTCCGAGGCATCACTGGGTATTAGGAGGTTGTGGGTTCATACCCTGCCAGAGGCTTCACTGGGGATTAAGATGTTGTAGGTTCATACCCTGTCAGAGGCATCACTTTGGGAATATGGAGGTTTTAGGTTCATACCCTCTCAGAGGCATCACTGGGGATTACGAGGTTGTAGGTTCATACCCTGTCAGAGGTTCTACTGGGTATTAGGAGGTTGTGGGTTCATACCCTGTCAGAGGTTCCACTGGGGATTAGGTTTTGGGTTCATACCCTCTCAGAGGCATCATTGGGTATTAGGAGGTTGTGGGTTTATACCCTGCCAGAGGCTTCACTGGGGATTAGGAGGTTGTGGGTTCATACCCTCTCAGAGGTGTCATTAGGTATTAGGAGGTTGTGGGTTTATACCCTGCCAGAGGCTTCACTGGGGATTAGGAGGTTGTGGGTTCATACCCTCTCAGAGGCATCATTGGGTATTAGGAGGTTGTGGGTTTATACCCTGCCAGAGGCTTCACTGGGGATTAGGAGGTTGTGGGTTCATACCCTCTCAGAGGCATCATTGGGTATTAGGAGGTTGTGGGTTTATACCCTGCCAGAGGCTTCACTGGGGATTAGGAGGTAGTGGGTTCATACCCTCTCAGAGGCGTCATTAGGTATTAGGAGGTTGTGGGTTTATACCCTGTCGGAGGCATCACTGTGGGAATATGGAGGTTTTAGGTTCATACCCTGTCGGAGGCATCACTGTGGGAATATGGAGGTTTTAGGTTCATACCCTGCCAGAGGCTTCACTGGGGATTAGGAGGTTGTGGGTTTATACCCTGCCAGAGGCTTCACTGGGGATTAGGAGGTAGTGGGTTCATACCCTCTCAGAGGCGTCATTAGGTATTAGGAGGTTGTGGGTTTATACCCTGTCGGAGGCATCACTGTGGGAATATGGAGGTTTTAGGTTCATACCCTGTCGGAGGCATCACTGTGGGAATATGGAGGTTTTAGGTTCATACCCTGCCAGAGGCTTCACTGGGGATTAGGAGGTTGTAGGTTCATACCCTGTTAGAGGCATCACTGTGGGAATATGGAGGTTTTAGGTTCATACCTCTCAGAGGCACCACTGGGGATTAGAAGGTTGTAGGTTCATACCCTGTCAGACGCATTGCACTGGGGATTTAGAGGTAGTGGGTTTATACCCTGTCAGAGGCATCACGTTACGGATAGGGAGATGGTGGGTTCATTCCCAGTAAGAGGCATCTCACTGAGGACTGGGAAGCTCTGAGCTGATAGGCTATCACAGTTCTCAGTGAGGAGTGGGAGACTGCTGTTTGATAACCTGTCTGGCAATCGTATGGGGGACAGTGAAGTTACGGGCTTGTGCCCTTCAGAGGGAACTCATTGAGGAGTAGAAAACTGTTCATCCCGCTATGGAGGATTGGGAGATGGCAGCTTCATACAGTATTAGAGAGGCCTCATTAGTTAAAGATTGGGAGGTTTGGAGGTAATCTTCTATCAGAGGCGTCTGATTGTAAGAGGTTTTGGTCCAGATCAGCTTCTACCTATTACCAGGTGTGATGAGGGCTTATAAGGGAAAAGTAGCTCTACACACTTTACAGATGCAGCTTTAGAGTGTGGTGTAAAATCTGCTCTTGTTGATTCTTGGATGCATGTTTGAAAAGCCCACATGGTGTATAATGGAATTCAATAGCTTTATAATCATCATCTTCAACAACATCAGCTATCTTGAAAATAGAGTTGTGTCAAGTTTTGTGACCTTTTATTCCATGTTTTTAATATATCTTGCTTATATTGCCATTTCAAATCAAGTCATTTCAGTGGTGAACTCTTGCTAGTGTATTCAGGGCCAGTGGTTGAATTTAGAGGGAAGAGGTGTCTCCTCTCTGAAAGGATGCTTTCTTGAGCTGACTTTGCTGCTGAGTGGTAGATGTCCTCTGTGAGGAACTTGGTAGGTGGGTGTCTGTATGATGGATCAGAACATGCATCACTAAAAATCACTGAAGTCAGTCAGCAGCATGGAAGGTCCTTCAGAGGGAGACTTCATGGCAACCTGGCAATAATTGTTCCAATAAAAGCTGGCCCTTTCATCAGGGCAAACTTGGATTTTGTTGAGTGGGAGAGAAGGGCTGGACATAGAGATGAGCAGAGTGTGAGTTGTAGTGCCATTGACAGGCCTTAGGACATGAGGTGGAAGAAAGATGAAATGTGTGTGACCAGCAGTTCTTTTGAAATCACACAGCATAAAACTCGCATTTCTCAGTTTCAGAAAATAGTTCAAAAAATCTCTCAAACATTAGCTCACAAACACCAGTAAAAATATGACTGTTAATAGTTTTGGGTAATAGATTTCATCCATCAGTTGGCTGTTAATAATCGAATTTCGTAGATAGTTTCATCGGAGGTAAATAGAATTGTATGCATATTCTGCTGTTTGACACCCAGTCACCCATTTTTCTGAATTGACCAGGTGATCAGTGAACAGAACTCAGTGTCACATATGTGAGCTAGAAAACATCGCATTCAGTTTCTTTTCCTAATTACCGGAAACAGAGGACTTTTTTTTTATTTGGCCTGAGTAAAGAGTCTGAATCAGTTGTGATGTTTTTCGTTCAGCTGCAGTGTCTGTGGAAAGTCCTTCTCCACCTCCAAGAGCCAACGCATTCACATGTGCAAACATACAGGAATCAAACCTTACCTGTAAGTATCCACTCTTTGACCTAAAAATCTGCAAGCTAATTGTTTATGTCTTATTTGTGGACCCAGAGATTCTTGAACCAAAACTGCATATTTTGTTTTGATAAACTTCTTTGTGGTAATTTTTGTGGTAAATGATGTGAAAGTGTAACTGGTTTTAGTAAAAGAAAAAAAAAAGAAAGAGTCTGAATCGGTTGTCATGTTTCCATTCAGCTGCAGTGTCTGTGGAAAGTCCTTCTCCACCTGCAAGAGTCAACGCATTCACATGCGCAAACATACAGGAATCAAACCTTACCTGTAAGTCGCATATTTAAAGGTATACTTTTGTGTATTGTTGTGAATGTTGTTACGTTTGGGGGTGATTGTAATTCTGTTCAAGTCCAGTGTGATGTTTCCAGTGCTTTCAGTATGTTCGTATTGAGCGGGCGGTGAAAGATGTCTGATGCGCTGAAAATATAACAAACTGCTTGAATGCTTTTGCATTGATGAAAATTGTTTTCTGGTAGTTTTTTTCCCTCCACTGTTGTGTATGTGTGTGTGTGTGTGCAGGGGCACGCACATATACAGGTGTTCATACTTGTATGTATGTGTGTGTGTATGTGCAAATGTACGTGGTTGTGAGTGGGAGTATTTTTAAATGTAGGAGCATGTTATTTTGTGTCGTAGGTTACATGTGAACAAGCTAGCTTCCAAACCAGAGCTGTATTGGAATTTGGCATTCCATAAGTCATTTAAAATTACTGATGAATCTGTTATTTTGAGCTTCAGTTTGCTGTACATAGAAGTATTGCTTTTCGAGTATAAAACAATATGCAAAGTTAATAAGAATCTCTGGGTCTATGAGATAATTTTGCAGATTTAGGTCAAAGGGAGGAACTCCACATGCAACACACACACTCGCATACACCTGTGCGCTTCTACACAGGTGCACGCAGATACAGGACAAGTACACACAAATATGTACACACATGCATTCATGCATAGTAATATAAAGTTACTTTAAAACGTTTCTTGTTTTTGAATTGTTGCCAACAACTTAACATTTGTTTTCACAGTCTTGACTGAAAGGCCCAACATTAGCTATTAACTGGTGCACATGATGTCATTAAAATGTGATTGATCATTGTCTGATAGTATCTGCTAGGTATGCGCGAATGCATGAATTGGTTGTCAGGTTTTCAGTAATAACGGTATTTATCCTAACTGTTATAAATTGTGTCAGTTAGTGAGTTACTGTGCAGTGTATGAATAAATCAAAAACAAAAAAAAATTGTTTCCCTTAGAGCAGGAAATCAGTGTGACACCAATGGGTGAGATAAGATTAAAAAAAAAGAAAGGGGAGGGGGGAGGGGATTAGCATTTTAGCATCAGCTATTAAAGTTGCTCATGTAATATCCTTGAATAAATCATAATGACCTCTTAATCATGTCACAGATGCAATCAGTGCGGGCGTGAGTTCTTCCGAAGTGCATCTTTACGGTATCATCTGAAGGCACACGCAACAGGGAAGACAACACCTGTCTCGTGTGATGTCTGTGGTCGTAGTTTCTCCACTCACCATCGGCTGAACCGGCACAAGGAGTTCAAGCATCCAGCGCAGGCCAAGGTGTTCATGTGCAACCAGTGTGGGAAGAACTTCACAGCAGCAAGTAAGTTTTTGTTTTATGTTGGTATGGATAGATGTTAATACGAAAATAGTCAGCAGTCTATCAACCCAGTCGGACATTTGAACATATGAGAATGCAGACGTGCTTACATTCTCATGTACATATGGATTCACACATGCATGCATGTGCATAGACTTGTGCACACATGTGCACTCACAGACACTACTCACCACACACTCATGTAGTATGACATGGAGTGTTTAATGTGAAATGTTATCAGTCTCACTCTCCCTGTCCTTTTCTTGTGCTCACATCAGCATATTTGAATTGACTGTGAGTTTAACATAGAAACTGAGGAATGAAAAACGTTTTGTGATAATTAACCTAGCCACTCATATTTTCCTCACATTTTGTGAACAAACTTTCAGGGAGTGTTTTGTCTTTTGCATCTTCCTGGCCTTCGTATCCTCAGTTCAGCCACCTTTTCTTCCTGACCATACTTACCTTTGCTTAGTGTTTTGGAATCTTTATGATAAATGCAGTTTATGGAAACGTAATATTTCTTTTGAAATTTCACTTACTTTCCTTGTTATTGAGTATTGGAATTGCCAACCAGACAAGCTACCATTGCAACTGAGTTGAAGAAAAGAAGGGTCTTAAGAATTGTGCTCCATATTATTTGGTTTGCAGGGAGCTTGAAACGGCATGAGCAGACCCACTCAGGAAACAGACGGTACCAGTGTCAGTACTGCAGCAAGTCCTTCTATCGTAAAGAGTATCTCAATGCTCATCTCACCAACCACCCAGAACATGACCCAGAATTAGAAAAGCTCAAGCCACGCAAGAAACCCGTGAAAAAGCCCCCAGTCCGATCTGAGGGCATGGATGTTACCACTGTCATCATTCCTGGACCGTCCGGTGACGGCATCCCATCCAACATCATTCACTGGACAGAGAGCGAGCATTCAGCCCGTCGCATAGAGGAAACGACGGTGACAGACATGGACACTTATCAGCGCCAGACTGTGACAGCTCACCACACCCTCCCTTCTTCACATGTCTCTTCTTCCCACATCACCCACCTACCCCCCAACAGTGTCACTGCTCATTCCCACCCAATTCACCATTCACTTCACCACCCCATAGCCCATACTGCCAGACTGATGAATGTCACTGGACCGCATGGGCCTCTGTCCTTGACTGTGTCTTCAGCTCGACCTCAGATTGAGGTGATGCATACTGGGAGTGGTCAAGAGATTCTGCTGCAGCATGACGCTGTTCCAGTGCAGTATGAAGTGGAGTGTCTCTCGGGAGAGGGGACCAACTTGTCTGATGCTGATCTGAATGCCATTCACTTGCTGGCCCAGGCCAGCATATCAGGTCCAAACTTACACAGTATGTGAAAATGCAGCATGAAAGTGAAGGGTTTCTTTTTTGTTTTTGGTAGGGTTTTTTGTTTGTTTGTTGTTGTTTTTTTTTTTGGGGGGGGATGGGGTGGGGTGGGGTGGGGTGGGGTTATGTGTGTGTATGTTGATGAGTGTGTCAGAAATTTGCTCACACAATGATATTCACTGAAGATGTTCCACGTGTGCTTGGAAGCATTTGAAGGTGGTCAGATTGCTGTGAAAATCAGAGTATTAATAGCTACATTCCTGGGACTAATCCATGCGTTAATCACACGACAGTCATTCTGTCATTCTTGACAGTCACAGAAGTGTTCCTTGGACCTTTTATACATTTGACCTAACAGTAAGATTAGATCATATCTGTGTGTATGCTCTTGTAAGTCAAGAAATGAGAGTTACATGTATACACATCGGTTACTGTGTGGTAAATCATTTAATTCTGTGCGACAAACTTGGATGACTTTTTGTGAACACATTCTTATATGTGATACAGTAATACAGAATTAGAAAGAAATGTGTGTCTGTAGCCCTAATGTGGTTTAACATGGTCAGTTAGACAATGAACAACATCAAAGAACAAAGAAATGCAACTAACTTAATCCTGTTGTTGACATATGGAGTGTTAAGTGTGTCTTTTGTTCTCCTTTTAGAGGAAGTTAAGGACACACTGACATATGGAGTGTTAAGTGTGTCTTTTGTTCTCCTTTTAGAGGAAGTTAAGGACACACTGACATATGGAGTGTGAAGTGTTTTTTTTTTGTTCTCCTTTTCAAGGAAGTTAAAACACCACTTTACCCATTTTTACGTTAGTTTATCATATAATTTTATGGAATATTCACATATTTGATAATGCTGATTCTGTGTAGTGAATTCCCTTTGATTTTAGGAAGGTTACATAGGATGGCATTCACAAAGTGAGACATGAAAAACTTTTGTGTTGGTGTGTGCTAGAGAGTGTTGTTTATGTGTAGTGCCTTTTTAGGGAAATGAGATCCATGATCAAAGGTGGTTTTGTGTGTGTGTGTTTGTGTGTGTGTGTGTGTATGTGTGTGTGTGGTTGTTGTTGTTCTTTTGTTGTTGTTCTTGTAAACTTACTTATGCACAAAAGTTTCCAGCCAGAATTGTGATGATCAGTACTATGATGATGGAAGGATACGTTATTAAACCTGGGTATTGACAGGTTTAACTTCAAATAGTTTGTTGTGGAAAATAGTAGGATCTGACTCGTAAGGGATAGTGAAATGATGTGTCATGTAATAGATGAACTGCTGGGAAAGCTGTTTGTATTCTATCAACAATTTCATGCCGTCCTTAAATGAAAACTAATACATATGGCACTCCATTCTTTATTGAAACTTAATCTGTTCCTCTTAATTTTGCTGACCCGTTGATGTTGGACAATGAGGATTGCTAAACATAATGTGGATAAGAAGAAAAAATCCTTTCAAGTCACATTTATTTACGATTTTTTTTTTCATTGTCATACTTATTTATGAGCATGTACGTAAATGTATGTTAATGTGTGTGTGCAGTGAGACAGATGAATGTTTTTTAAAGCTCTTGCTTTATTGGTTTGTTTTGATTGAAAGACACAGGTGAATTTTTTCTTTCCTTCTCAGCTAATAAGTTCATATTTAACCTACAGTCACACTCACTTTGCAAAGCATTGTCAGAGAGTCGCAATAAGAGAATACCACCTAATTTCATCATTGCAAAGAACACTTTATAGTATGATTGAATGACATTATACAAAGAAAGGAAGCCAACACTGGATGTTCTTTGCTTTTGTCACTAAGACTTCTATTGCAGTATCCCTGGAAACCTGCATAGTGGAAGTTCTTTATTTATTCCTTTAAAAAAATCCTGTCTCCTGCACTTCTTTGTTCTTCTTAGAGGGTAAGTTGCATAATTATCATGTGGTACAGTTAAAATTTTATGTTGCCGCATTTTGCAGGTTTTTTAATGTTTTTTTTTTAGACGTACTCCCACACCAAATACCAGTTCCATTTTTCTGATGAAAGTCTGGGAAGTAGTGTATTTGTCCATCCCCCTTTCTGCCCTTCTTGAAATAATTTATTGTTTATTACCTTCATGAGTGTCATGTGTATTTGCCTTGCAAAATATGTACTGTACCTCTTCTCTCCTTTGTCAACTTGCAAGTCCATTAAGTGCATGCAATAAATTTGTTTAGATTTTCTTTGTGTGTTTATGTGTGCGTGTGTGTGTGTGTGAGTACAACCTTGAGTTCATCTGACAATAAATTGGTTTCAGTCAATCAGTGTGTGTGTGTGAAACATTAACACAGGCTTTTTTCCCCAGTAAGCATAGGAAACTAAAAAAAAACACCCTCAATTTTGCCTCATGGTAGATTGTGATGAGCCTTCTCAAGTATTTGTGAACATGTTACAAAACAATTAGAATAACAAAATGTGAATAAATTGTACTTAATTCTCTTTCTTTACTTAGAAGTAAATGTTGGACCCAGTCATAGGAGTACAAGTGAGTAAGTAAATGATAATGTCATTAATGGTTGGATCTATTGAGAGAAGCACAAAAAATCAGTCCTTCTGTGTTAAACATGATGGTAAGAGGGGGCACAAAAATGAGTTGCTTAGAGTTTAATTACTGGCTGGACCCATGGTGAGGAGCACAGAAACAAGGTAATGTTTAATAGACCTGAAAAAATTCCGGGGAGAGACATGTCTTTCCATTGCAAACTGACTTACCTTTTCTCAGTTTATGGGTCAGACTAACGGATCTAAGAGAGAATCAAAGATTTGATTTGATGCACATGACAGTTTAAAGGATTGTGATGTTGATGATCTGCATTAGAAGCTCACAGTTTCACACCTTATGTTTTGACAGTTTCTCTCTTGGCTCAATTGTTAACCTTTACCAGCCATGTCATCCAATGGTGGCTGACAGGATTTCTTTCCCTCAAGCCACGTCACCCAAGGCTGGATGACGGACAGACAGTACATTCTGCCGTGTCAAACACTATTGGGTGATGGGAACATAAAGAATTCCTGCGCTTTCCATAAAATGATCCAAGGGAAATAAACTCTGTAACTAGTCTTGGGGATGTTGTAGCGAGTTGTAGACCTTACTTTCAGTGCTCTATCGTGAACTTGGCTGACCCCAGCAGCTTTGAAACAAAGGAACTTGCGGCAGGCACCGGGCTTTGCCGCCAAGCATGCATGTGGCAGTTATTTCCTGTGCCAGAATAAATGTCAGTCAGACGAAGAGGTGGTAGCGATTTCTCGCTCAATGAAGCGCTTGAAATCATATTACAAAGTGAATCTGGTGATGAGGGGAGTGATAGAGAGATAGAAAACTATGAAAGAGAAGAGGAAAGTGAATTGTTTGAAGATGCAGCCATCCCTTCATCTTCTGATTTGGTGTTGTAAAAGAACGGAATAGAATGTAAACGAAGAATTTTTTTTTACTTGTTAGACATGTTTTTCAACGCACAGTCATGTCTACACATTGAAAGTAAATGATTCAAAATCATGTTCGATTAGTTGAGTTTGTTCTTTCCTATGACACCTAACACAACACTGTCAGTTGTCTAGCTACCATTAAAATAAATTAAGAAGTGGCGAAATATGCGCGTCGGCAGGGACTGAGCGCCATGCGCGAGCGTGCGGCAGCAGGGAATTGTGCCATGCGTGCCGCTCTCGGCTAGATACTATTAAGCTGACTGATTAACCAAAGTGCATTGGGTGTTCCCAGTAGTGGCATTTGGCAAAAAAAAAAAATGGCAAGGTCACTTTCATTGAATGCAACAAAATTCCTCCCTTGCAGATTTCTGAACATATATTAAAAGACCTCAGGAGTCATACTGTTGGAAGGGAGAGAGGGAAGTGGGGAAAAAATATAAAGGGAGGCATATTATTTTGATTGAAAGGCATTGGCGAATTTTTTCTTTCCTTCACAGCGATTAAGTTCACATTTAACCTACAGTCATGCTTACTTTGCAAAGCATTGTCAGAGAGTAACAATAAGAGAATGCCACCTAATTCATAGTCTGAACAAGCGGGACTGCAAAGCTAGAAAAGATTTGCTTTTTGAAATAAAACATTACTGCATTGTTTTATAACTAGCATAAGAACTGATTTTTGTTGGGTCCCATCTCACTGTGGTATAAAGTGGAATGAAATAGCAGATAGTCTTGCAAAAGAAGGAGCAAATAGAAATGTTGAAAATTTATTAAACAATCCCTTAGATTTGTCCTCTTGTGAATTAATCCAAATTATGGACAAGTATATACATAAGCAGAATTTTAGTTTTTAAAAAATGGCTACTTTACCATCATGCTCAAGGCAATTGTTAGATTAATTCATAAATTAAGGCTGAATACATGGAACACTAAATATTATCATGGCATTACTTGTGTCTGCAGAGAAAACATTTCTGTGCATCCTCTTTTGTTTGAATGCTCAGTGTTGACCTCGCTCTATCAGGAGAAAGGTATTGAGATGAATAACTTTGATAATGTCAGTACTGTCTTGTATGGTCCATATGTTGCTGAAATTGCCATGGTTATTTCGCAATCACAGGTTGCAAAATTTTAATAAAGATCAACAATCGTGTGTACCACTAGGGTATTTCACTTACGTAAATATGCATAACAGGTTTGAAAGTACTTACGTGGATGATGATAAGTTGAGTGTGGAGGCGTGTTGTTGTTTTTTCAGGGGGGGGGGGGGGGGGGGGGGGGGGGTTTGCCTTTTGAGCCAGTTGGTAAATGATAGATGATAAGTTTATCTGCCAAGGGAAGTAATTGGGGGTGGACTGAAGTTCTTACTGCTTTTTTTTTTTTTTGGGGGGGGGGGGGGGGGGGGGATAAAAGATGTAAATTCAGGAAATGTGGCAATGTTTGTTGCACTTTTCTTTCACGCCCTGGCCATGCTAGATCCTCAATCCATTAATGAGGCAAAGTCAGCAGTCCGCCGCTGCAACACCAATGGTCCCCACAGCTTTTCCTGGACCTCAACCAGACTGGGTCACGTCCTGTATTGTATTGCTTCTCCAGTCGCTATGGTTTGGTCCCTTTGAGGCTGGAGGCCTGGCGCTGTCGCCGCCTGGAGAACTATGGGATGAGCTCCATACTGTCGAATATCAGTCTGCATGGCCATACTGGGTGAGATGTGTTGTACCTGGTCTTCTCCTGTGCTTGTGACTCTGCAGGCAGTCTGCCCACTGGCCTCGGCCTACACTCAAGGGCAGTTCCTGGTTGTCTGGTTACCCCACTAATATGGGGCTAACATACACCAGACAGTGCAGGTTTGGACTCCAGTTTTCCTTCTCTTAGGCTATGTTGGTTTGTGGCACTTCTTCCGTATTATCTTGTACACCCCCAAGCCAAGGCTTGATGGATCCCCAATCCGCCAACAAGGGGACATGCCTCTATGCTTCGTAGCCTGGTGCAAGGGTTCATTGCACTTAAAAGTTTTAATATTCCATAAAAAATATCTAATTTCACAGATGGTTATCACTTCTTAGCAATACTTTCACAGTGCTTGTGATCGATGGACAGTTATTTATCAGTGATGTGAACAGATCCTAGATGGCCTTAGCAATCAGGGAAAGTTAGAGTTGGTACAGACTGAAGAAGTTGCTCCCTGTGTACTATTTTAATCTTGTAGAACTGTTCTGGATAAGCTATTTGATGCAGATGTGCACTACATATCTGCCCCAAAGTTTAATTGGCTCATCTGTAGACCACATTAGATCATTTGACAAAGTTTGGCTTAAATAGGTTCATTTGTTTTTGGTAGTAATGCTAGGAATTAAATTAACTATGTGACAGACATGGGTGAAAAAATACTTTCTTGGCAGAAATGATTACATGGTTGGACCCATTGAGAGAATCATAGAAATCAGTAGTTCTGTACTTTGTTACATGTTGGACCTATTAAGTGCGTAGAAAATGGCAATTCATTGGTTAATTACATGTTTGGCATATTCACTACATTGTATTCACGAATTAGCAGTATCGCACTATGCTTTTTTTGTTTGTTTACAGTCACTGTGTTGAAGGCTTCTCTTATTTGTTTCCTCTCTGCAGGCTCTGAGTGTGTGTGTATACTTGTACATGCGCAGTAGGCAGATGGCCTAGGTTATTACAATTAAGCAGGATTACACATCATATACAAATGGAGGTAAATCACATACTGAAGTAGAAAATGATGTATAAGCAAAGAGGGTATTAATGTGTAAACAGAATCGATCAGTGGGAGAACATGTGCTGAGTTTACACTCTAATACAAGGGGTCTAGTTACAGATGATAAGTTGGAAGAAGTGACACGGATGATTTCATGTAAGCTAAAATGACCATGGTTCTGTGAATAGGACTTCCCTTTACATATCTTGATTAATCAGGCAGCCAGTCAGCAAAGGCCTTACAAGCTACATCTAGTTTGTCAGAAACTGAATACTGACTGGTTCTTGAAGTTTGCTTTTCTTAAGTGTTAGCATGGCAGAAGTGAGATGCAATTTATCAAAAAACGAATGCAAGTCAGCCTTTAGCGAAAATGGCAATGGTAACAAAAATTTAATGAAATTAAAAAAAAAAAACAAAGAAAAAAAATAGAAAAAAAGATGAAAAGAGACAGAATGCTTAGCCGAATTTTGAAGTTTTCCAGCCACCACAACCAGAAGCATCACTTGACTGATAAAACACCAGTGCTGACTTGACCTCAAGAATAGACCAACAACAAAGTTTTTGAAAAGTGATAGTTCACTTAGTTTCCTCTTTTCAGACTCTGTGTGTGTGAGTATCCTTGTGCATGGACAATAGGCAGATGGTCTTTTTTTACTACAATACAGCAGGATTTCAGTTCATGTACAAATGGAGGTAAATCACACACTGAAATAAAAAATAGTTGACTTAGTTTTAAGTAATGGGCACTGAATTCTTCAAAGTTGATGTTATGTGATATTTACTCGCAGCAGAAAGCTTGTACTTTTTTGACACAGAGGGATGAGAACACTTTCAGTGATCAGCTCTTGTTTGCTATCTGAAGTTTAGTGAATGCCGATCATCTTTCTATGTCACATCAACGCTGGTTGTCAGCAGATTCACCATGCTGATTACCATTGAAAGATCCAGAAGTTCCATTTAAGAAAAAAAACTTGTAAGACTAAATAGTAACACACATTGACAAAAGACATTTACAGTAATTAGAAATCTTGATGAAAGTCACTCTTCATATGAAATATGACATAATACTTTGCAAATAAAAAAAAACAACAGATTTTGTTGTTGTTGAGGGTATGAAGCATCCTCCACCACCCCCTACCAACAAATCTAACTTTGGGGTATAAACACTTTTACTGTGAAAACCTGGTACAGTTTAATTTCATTCGGAAACTGACATCGTAATAAACCTGTGGCACACTTTTGGCAGATGTCTTACATATGTTTATAGTTTGTATGAGTGCTTTTTTTTTTTTGTATGTGTATGTTTTTCAGTCTATTCAGAAGGTGTTTGTTTCATTTTCTTAACGATTTCCCAGTTTAAAGTATGTTTTCAGTAAATGCAATATTTAATCCTGAGCGTGCATTGTTGTGATTGCAGTGTTGCTGAAGTAGAGTAAAAAATCACAAATAAACAGTGAAGAAACAAGAGTTAAGAAGTTTCCAAAGTGCCCTTTGGAAAAAAACAACTAACCTTTGATTAAAAGTTACTGTTTTCTTTAGAGATTGTGATCTTTTGAGCATGAGGGGTGGATTTTGCAAAAGTGTGCCAAGCTAGAGGGATGGATGTGGTGGAGCTACAACTGATGCCTGAACTGTTTGCATGCAATACCATCACAACCTGGTTGCAGTGGTCAGATTTAATTTTACAGCTGTGAATTGTGTGTGTGTTTCTATGATCAAATGTGGTACATTCTCTTGTTGTATATGTGCACATAACAACTTATGCAACCTAATATCATGTATCTAGTAAACCTAATTCTCTCAAGATATTTATCGTTAACCTGTTGGCAGTATTTTGAGTACTGAAATATTAGAATTTTGATCTTTTTGGTGATATTCTCATGGATAGATGTATTCTGTGTGGTTGTTTTCCTTCTGCTACTTGACTTAAGGCATATGACGCCTTGGCTTAAGGCTGTGTCAGACCAATTGACATAGGCCAGAACACCAAGGCTACATCAAATGTTGTTATGCTCTGCATAGTTATGTGGGGATTGTCTCAGTCGTGACAAGCTCCTAGCATAACACAGTCTCCCAAATCCCCGAAGTCGGAGTGTGGCTGCCCATGTGGCGGGGTAATCAAAAACGGTCACACACGTAATGTTCTCATCCCAGCTGATGCATTTGTGCCTAGTGTTCAAATACTTCGGCTGTTCGGATGATCCCTGGAGTCTTTTAGCCAGGGTACGACAACAACAACAACAACTTAAGGCATATGTTTTGGCTGATGTTAGTTCACCAAGTTATTTTGTTAATTCAAACATTATGATGATGATAATCACAGTCACTTGCAGATATATGAGCTTAGCTGAAACTTGTTCAACAGCACATCAATTGAGGGATGGAAAAGTGTTTTATGTCAAGCCTATAGGTGTGTGACAGCAGCAGATTGACCACACTAGAGAATACACATGTGAAGAAGTGGTGATGATGCAAAAACGACTGTTGGGGGTAAAACTTGTTGCCTAACAAGAAGTAGGTGTATGTGTTGGTATCAAACTGCTGTTGTCTATGGCTATGTTTGAGTGTTGCGTTAACTGACTAAGCCTGTCACAGAACAAAGCAAAAAAAGCAGTTTTCAAAAGGCAAATAAAAAAAAAGAGAACATTTACTTATTTGCGATAATTAGATTGATGTTGTAACTTTCTTTAATATGTTTCCTTTATTGATTTAAAGCGAACGTTTGTGTTTGAATGCTTACATTAACCAGAAACTTCGCTAAGGATTAAAAAGGATGTTAGTCAGAATGCAGCAATTGTTAGTGAAAAGTTAACACTCACTTTATTGAACACGTTGTGACAACAAGACTCCACTGACCCTTCATCAAAGAAGTTATCTGTCACCTTTTGGCGATTTCCAGTTGCTTGCATTTTATGAAAGTGTTAATCCTTTAGCAAAATTTGAAACTTCTCTCAGATCATACAGACTGCACGAAGAATACAATTGCTGAAAATAGGTCTATTTCAACAAATGGTGTTTATATTTCCAATTTGTTGGTTGGTTTGGCACTGGTTTCCTCTTGAGCTTGGTTTTATGAGTTTCAGTATCCTTTTTTGGGGTGCCTTTTTTCTGTTTTTGTTTCATTAAAGCAGAATCAAGACTTTGCCTCAGACAGTTAACAGAATCATGAAGACTGCTTTCATTCCTTTTTTCCCCACTTTTTTTTTTGTTTGTTTTGCAAGACCATAAAAGGTGACAGAAAGGTGACAGACACATTTCATAGCAATCATATTGAAGACATTCTGATTTCAGATATCTGCTGAAGGAATGGGTTTTTTTTGTTCTGTTTTTCTTTTGTTTGTTTCTTTTGGTTTGGTTGTTTTTGTTTGTTTGTTGTTGGTTGGTTTTTTTTTTTTGGGGGGGGGGGGGGGGGGGGGCTAATTTTGTGAAAGTTTTTGTTCTTGTTTTAATTTCTAACTTAATGTTTAGTCACTGTACTTTCATCACTACATTTGAATATCTTTGAAACTAGTTGCGACAATTTCACCGCATGTTTTGATTTCAGATAGAGTTAGAAGTGATGTCTTATTTGCTTTATCAGTTTCTGTAAGAATGAAGACATATAACTGATTTTCATTTGTTGCAGACTATTTAAGATGACTTGGATTTCATTAATCCAACTCATATCCAAACTATACCCTATATTGATTTTTGAAATCACAAATAAACAATAAAAAAAAACATTTCCAGGTCAAAACATTCTTCCCCTCCCATCCCATGATTTCACTGTGAAAAAGAATACAAGTGAAAAAAAGTACAAATGTATGCATCCAGAACATGAGTGAACATATGCTCACATAACATTATGTTTTGTGAAATCCTTGTATCCATTTTTTTACTCATCTGTGACATTTTTGTCTTGCTGCATAATGTTGAAATAAAAACCGAGGACTGTAAAACATCATTAAATGGACATTGTGTTTATTCTGATACTCTTCTTGTCCCTTTCCTTACACTCATCTCTCTCTCTTCTCTCTCTCTCTCTTCTCTCCTCTCTTCTCTCTCTCTCTCTCTCTCGTGTTAAAGAGAAAACAGACTATGCCCAGACCACTGATATCTATTCAGAACACAGAGACTTCATGTATCCATTTTCTTTACCATCTGAATCCTGACATTGCTTAAACTACAATAAAAGTATAATAGAAAAGATGCTTTGTTGGGTCAAACCCTACATCTCACCCCACCCCCCAATTTATCCAGACATGAAAAGCAAATTTATGATATGAAAACAATATAATAGAAAAGATGCTTTGTTGGGTCAAACCCCTACATCTCACCCCACCCCCCAATTTATCCAGACATGAAAAGCAAATTTATGATATGAAAACAATCAAGGATTTCATAAAGAGTGAATATGTATGAACATGGGATTAACTGGTAGAAATGGTAAACAGAGAACAGAAAACACCACAATAATGAAATGATTAGAAGAAAAAAAAAATCATTTCGAATGTAAAACAAACCAACAAAATGTCCTACTTTCACCTCCCACCACAACACAGAAAGAACTAATGACACCTTCTTGGGCTTACTTTAGTTACTTAGAAAAGTTTAGTCCCTTCAAGGGGTAGAGCACTGCACCACAGTAGCAAACTGGGCAAACCGATGCATACATGTACATGTATTGAAGAAGATGGTCCTACTCTTCAGCTCAGGTGGTCACTACTGAATGTCGTATATTGAGAACCTTTTGCCTCTCGGCATGATCACAGGCAGATAGCAGACGAGGCAAGAGTACTTAAGCATGAAGAAATTATCAGGATGATGGTGAATCAGCAAATGTTACCTGTTTGCTGTGTATAAAGACCTCATCAGGCTTACAAGGTATTGCACTGCGCCTGCGTAGTTTACTCATTGATGAGAGACAATCCCTCATATGCAAAAGGGAAACAAAAAAATCAGGTAAATCCTCTTGCTTATGGTGAGAGTGTCTTTGAAAAAAAAAAAACAAGCATGACTACTCGTGCAGTGAACCAAAACTTGGTTTATGCTTAAAAGTAATCAATGACAAGCAGTAGTAAAATCAAAAGATGAAAGACTTTAACGTGTTGGGGGCCAGTAGTTGGGATGAAAATACAGGAAGATTAAAAAGGGAAACACACACACACACACACACAACACACACACACACACATCCTCAGGGTAGGGATGGTGGTGATGTTGATGGCTCTGCAGAACTAGCTGCAGAGGATGTTGCCGTCAATGATGCTGGCCGGTCCTCAGCAACAGGTGAAACCAGAGTCTAGTCCTCTGAAGTCGTGAGCGGCATGACAAATGCAGCATTGGGAAGGTCCACAGAGACCTCTGAACGACCCTTGATGTCAAGATGCAAAGCTTTCCATTGGCGTTGGCATCAATGATGCGGTAGGGGCCATCATAGGGTCATTGTAATGGGTGACAGAGAGAGTCGTTAGAGACATAGATGTGCCCTGTGGAAGCCAAGTTAAGATACACGGGCAGGCTGGTTTCCATGGAACGTTGGAGCATGTGGCAGCACAGCATACATGGTATGCTGGAGATGTTTGAGGAACGTCGAGTCTGGTTCCATGATGCGTGCATCCAGTGGCTGAAGAAATTTACGAGGTAGGTGAAGAGTTGAGCCATAGACAAGCTTTGTAGGAGGACCACCCTGATCTACCCTGTCGAGAGGAGCATATCCCCAATAGGACATTGGGTAGCTCTGCAAACCAGTTAGGGCTGGTAGTGCGAGCTTTGAGTGCTGCCTTAAGTTGACAGTGAAAATGTTCAACCATGCCATATGCTTGTGGATGGTAAGCTGCGGTTGTGTGAACCCCAGTGCCCAAGAACTTGTTGCATTCAACCCAAAGCACTGAGGTGAACTGCCTGCCTTGGTCAGAGGAAATGTCTTCAGGAAAACCAAACTTTGCAACCCAAAGATGGATGAGAGCTGCCGCGCAGGTAGAAGCATGGGCATCTGAAAGAGGAATTGCTTCTGGCCATCTGGTGAAGCAGTCGATGATTGTGAAGAGGTAAGTCATGCCAATACTGGCTGGCATTGGTCCAACGAAGTCAACGTGAAGACTGCAGGAAGTGGGCACTCGTGTGAGTCGATGAATTTTGGAACTTGACAAGCAGGGCATTCCTTGCACCATTTGTGAGTGTCATGCTTGATGCCATGCTACACGAAACGTTGGGTGATTACCTGTTGTGTGGGGCGTGTGAGAGTCCATGAATTTGACCGAATAGTGGGCGAGTCCAGGAGTGTGGCAATACTGGTGGTGGATCGCCAGTGGATGTATCACACAGCAGAGTTGATGTGCACACACAGCAGAGTTGATGTGCCAAACTGGATGTCTTGAAGTTTACGGCCAGTGGTAGCTGTGCGATAGGAATCCATCTCCCCAGACTTTGCTTGGCTTTGAGCATGTTGATTGAAGCTTGCCATGAAGAAGATGCCCTGTTCCTCGGAGTTGGGATTGATGCTGAAGCGTGAAAAGGCATCAGCCACCACGTTGAACTTGCCTGTGATGGACTGGATGTCAGTGGTGAAATCAGCTACATGGGGACAGGTGTCTTGTCTGTCGAAGAGAGTGGTCATTTTGGCTCCTAAGAACCGACATCAGGATTTGTGATCAGTGTACAGTATGAAATGTTGTCCTTCCAGAAAGTGCCTGAAATGTTTGTTCGCACTGCAGGCTGCCAGTTCACAATAAAAGGCGCTGTATTTCTTGTCATTTCATAAAGTTTCCAAGTGGAAGAAAGCGAGAGGAACCCACGACTGGACCCGTCACTGTTTGAGGTGGGCACCTATTGCCGAGTTAGAGGCATCGACTGTGAGACTTGCATGTGCATCAGAATGAGAGTGATTTAAAAGCTCAGCCTCCTTGAGAGCTTCCTTGGCTTTTTCAAATGTGGTTTGACAAGTTCTGCTTGCCTGAGCACAGAGTGGGGGTAGGATGTCGGCAACATGTGGGATGAAACAGTAGTAGTAATTCATCATTCCCAGAAGCCTTTGAAGGCCTGTACAATCAGTGGGTGAAGCAGCAATTTTGAAGAGAGGCTAATCGGTCTGGGAGTGGACAAATCCCTGAACTGTGACACGGTGGCAAGGAAATTCAGCTCACGAACACCAAAGACTCTCTTGGCCTTGCTGACGACCAGTTTGTTGGAGAAAGGAGATGGAAAAGCTGTTGGAGATGCTCAAGGTATTCTTGTGTGAGTGCCTGGCCACAAGGATGTCATCAATGTATACAAAAAGTGAAAAGAATGTACCAGAGGATGCATCTATGAGGCGTTGGAATGTCTGAGCAGCATTCTTGAGGCCAAAGGGCTTATGAAGAAACTCCCAAAGTCCAAAAGGTATGGTGATGGCAGTCTTTGCAACAGATGGCGCCATAGGAATTTGGTCGCAGCCTCTAAGCAGATCAGTCTTGGAAAAGACCTTGCACCCTGTGAGGTAGTTATCTAATATTCAAATCTTGGATGGAGGCAACGGGTAATGATCATCGTTGGTTGCTGCATGAAATTTTCTGTAGTCACCACGGGGTCCCCAAAGGCCGCCTGGTTTGGAAACCATATGGAGTGGTGAAGACCAGGGTGAACTGGTTCAACAGATGATGCCCATCTCTTCCATCTTCAAGAATTCAGCTTTTGCAGCAGCCAGTTTCTATGAACTCAGGTATCAGGCATAAGCATGGACTGGTGGCCTATGTGTTGTGATATGATGATCAGCACCATACTTATGTACAGTAGAGTCGAAACGTGGAGTAAAGAACTCTGGAAACAGTTGAGGAAGTTCAGAATATGTGTTGAGTGGATGAAGCGATAGACCTGCAAGGGTCAAGGGAAAATCAGTGCTTCTGGGAAAAACAGAGGCGTTATCAAGGGACAGGACCTGCTTGCCCTTTAGGTCAATGACAAGTCCATGCGTGATGAAAATCAGCACCAAGAATAAGGCGTGTGACTTCAGCGAGGTAAAATTAATGTGTGTACATTTGTTTGGTTTAATTTCCAAAGTGATACTACGTCTGCCCCAGGTCTTGATGGAAGTTCCATTAGCAGCAGAGAGTGGCATAGAAAGTGAGTTAGTTTTGCGGTCCTGTGGAGAGGTTGGATAAACTGATACATCAGTACCACTGTCAATTAAGTATGGCTGGCTGGTGTGCTGATCATGAACTGAAAAAGTGTTGGAATTCGAAATGCCAGCCGCTACCACATTTGGCAGCCGGCTTTGGCATTTCCCATTGGTGATGCGCCCTGGTTGTTTGGTTTTAAGGGTAATGATACAAACTTGCAGCAAGGCTGGCAGCAACGGGCACCTGGTCCAAATCTCCAGTGGTAGAAACACACAGAAGACAAATTAGTTATGCCCTCTCTGAAGGAGAAAAACGTCGCTTCTTGATGGCAGAAACAGTCTCTACCGACGCTGCTGTCACCACATCCTGTTCTGTGGGTGCTTTCATACCTATGGTGTGTGTCGGTTGGAACCATGATGATAATTATGCTATACATCTGTAGCAGGTGCCTCCCAGATGTGGTCCGCCGCCTCAGCAAGTGCCTCTGTGTCTGCAGTATTATGTCCTGCTAGAATACTTCGGATGTCTGCAGGAACGTTTGCCAGAACAATATATGTTTGAGTGTTTGTGGATCATCACTGGCAGCATTTATCTTGGGTATTAGAGCAGTAGTGCATTTCTCACGTAGCCCGTTCGGGTTGAGGAGTTCAGCATCTTTCCAGATCTGAGACTTGCCAAACGTCTTGATCAGGGCTGTCTTCAAGGCGTCACACTTGTCAGCAGCTGATGGATTGGTGAAAATAGACTGAACTTCACCTGCTGTGTTGATGGCAAGTGCATCGACACTGTAGTTATCTGTTGTTTAGTTTTGATTTATGCCCTTGGTGCCAAACTGAGCTTCCACCCTCGCAAGGCAAACTTCTGGTGGTTTTGTCCAAAATTCTGGTAGTTTGACAGACACTGCAAGTTTGGAGCTGCGTTGCTAGGTCAGCAAGAATAGATCCCGAAGATTTTCTTAGCGTTGAGTAG
>CM031595.1:111194479-111269887 GCA_018398815.1 Conus ventricosus | reverse complement strand
CAAGTTATGTACTGACAATCTACATCAGCTTGCTTGAACGAATAAATCTTGCGCGGATTTTTCACGGTTACGCACTGATCACCTGTCTTTTGTGTTACTGCATTTCAGTTACCTTTCTGCTAGTTCTGATCGGTCATGGGGGAATTAAGCAGGATTGTGCATAACAGACAAAAGAACACTACAACCGACTGCTCGTTCAATTAAAGATGCTGCAGAACCTCACTCAGTTTCGGTAGGATTCGGTTGGTCTCGGTAGGTCTCGGCCAGGCACCGATGGATGGCGATAATAGTAATAATATACGGGCCTTTTCAAAATGGCTGTTGGAAAAAAGGGAAAATATTGTGAAATTGTGTCCACACCGAATAATGTGAATTGTTGTTTTTGCTGACAGAACATGGTATAAAAACCATCCAGAATTTGTCAGACTGGCTTTTTATTTTACACCTATACAATAATTGTAGAGTGGTAGGCCAAATAGCGTCCAGCATGCCAAGAAAAGAGCTACGGCCGAGGAAAAAGGCCGAGGGCCATGCTCATTGGAAGCGGTTAAGCAGTATCTGATGAGCGATCTAATTCCGATGGATACGGTGCTAAAAACGACAGGAGAGTGTTGCAAAGACGCGCCAAGTCGTTTGTCTTGATCGGTGACGACCTGTACTTCACTGGCGGGAGATCAAAGCACAAGGGGGGCAGCGAGACGGGAGAGGAGAATGTGGCTGATGAGCATTGTGATGTCGACTGTCCGCAGGTGTTCAGAAAGGTGCTGTTTTCGGAGGAGGAGAAGCGAGAAGTCATCGGGAGAGCGCACGTTGGCGAGGATGGTTAGGAATCTCACGTCATGTCCGCTTCATTCCCCACTCTCACCCCCCATCCTCCATCCCCTTTAGTTTACATGCACAATGATACGCACACGCGCGCGCTCGCGCGCACACACGCACGCACACACACACACACACATACACCACACACACACACATACGCACACACACATGTATACCATGCACACACAAAATAGCATGGATTGGCACATGAAACATGAAACACTCAACAGTATGTGCAGTGTAAGACAGTTTAGAGACCACCACCACCACTTCATCCCCGCCCCCACCTCCCATCTTTGCATACAAGAGATTTACCACTAATCGTGTAGAACAAACAAAGAAGAAGGTTGGTGGGTCTTATCAAATGGGACAGTGACATACAAAGAATATGCCCTCAAGCATGTGCCAGTACATGCAGGAATTCATATGTTGCTTTGTAGTGTGACTGAAAGGATAAATATGCAGAAAAACATTATACTATGTACATTTCTCTGTCACTTTACTGCCAGACTCTAAGCAGTTGTCTAATGTCCAGTCTGCAGCGTACACTTTAGCACATGTTAGAAGGATCTATGGTTCCAGACTATGACAACATTCAGCCTGCTTCAATTTTAGTGCTGCACAGGAATGTCATATAATGTGTGTGTGCTCGCATACAACTACACACATTCTGTAATGTATGATTTAAAAGAACACAGTATAAGATTACATACACAGAGTGATCTACACATACACCAAATATATGCCAGCTCATGCATGCTCACACACATGAACACATAAGCATGCACATGCGTGCACGCACACGCACACACACACACACACACGCACGCACACACACACACACACACACACACACACACACACACACACACACACACACCACACACTACTTTTTGGGTGGGAGATATTGATCATAACTGTTGGAACTGAAAATCCATTTATTCAATAAATTTACACATTGTATATGTATATATATATATGAGTGTATCATGTGACTTTGTTTACATGGATTTTATTTATTGACAGTACCATGATGATTTGTGTAACAGATTTATGGTCAAGAAAATAAGCAATTAGTTAGGTCTGTAAGACAATGAGTTCTTCATAGTATATCTGCATGTGTATGCAAAACCTTTTTAAGCAATTAAAAAAAAAAAATTATACAGCCATTATGCTTAAATATTTACAGTGAGTGTTCCATAATGCTATAATTTACTCTTTAGTGTCAGTAACTGAGTAAGAAGTCATGGAACATGTTGAAAATCAAGATGTTCATTTTCTTTCCAAATGTTTGGTCTTTTACACAGGTTCTCATTTTGGAATGGAAAAGACCACAGAACAGGTGTCCAACCAGTATTACTGGCTTGGAATCACTTACATTGTTCGAGATACAATCCTCAACTGCCAAAGTGCAGCACTCGCATTAAGAATCCCAGCCGCCTTCGCTCTGGTGAAACTAGTCAGGACACAAGTAACACCTCCCATCTCTACGCCACACCAGTGAGGCTGTCACAGATACATCGACCACCCCAACACTGAAGCCGTTGATCCATGGGGCGGAGAGACAGAGGATGAGAATGCAGATGAGGCAGAGGAGAATCATGCTGCCAAGGAATGGGATGGCCCGACCAAACTGCAGTCAGTGAAGCAAGAAACAGACTGGGGGTTGCGGATGACCCACAACAACCCGTGAAGTCTGTAACAGACCTGGACAGAAGGTAGTTTGATTTTTCATCTTGATACATTTTTATGATGTTTCATTATCCAACATAAACTGCTTTTCATGAAATGCAAGGAGATGAGATAAGATAAGATAATGTTGCTTATAGCCCAGCCGACCGCAAAGGGCCACATCAGAGCTGAGGAGATGAGATGGACCTATTGATGTGTAAATTACATTACTCAGATTACATACAGACCAACTGCTGTACTAAACTTGTTACTATGGGTGTATATTCAGTTGTTTTGTCAAATTCATGTGGTGCTGAATACTTTATCACATCAAACTGTTGTGAGAAAGCACCACTCCAGCATATATGTGGCTGCTATTAATGTTTGCATTTGTCCAGGGTGTTTGGTTGTTAAACGCTATGCATCTCTCCTTGGTGGCTGCAAATAGTTTAGCTGCATTTTATATCTCTTTTCAGCAGGAAGGAAAAGTGTTCGGCATTAGTTTAAACCTGTGCCTCAAGCAGCAGGTAGCTTTGCATAGTATTCATTTGGGGGGCTATTTTATGGCACAGACATTAGAGGCTGTCAGAGAGTGGCAGAGGTACTACCCATGGATCATTCTATGCTTGAGATGAAGTACTTGCATCACTGTAATGATGAAAAAGACAATATCTTTTACTTATAGTTATACTTATGCGGTTCCCAAGTACACAGCCACCACAGCATTGCAGGAAGGAGTGCTTGAGGTAGAAGTTACTCAACTCCTGAACAGGGGAAGCTGTTTGCGGATTTAAAGTTGCCTGGGTCACGGCTTCTGCTTTTAACTCTTCCTCATTCTGAAGGTCACTAATAGGATGCAGACCCATCCTGGATCTCTCACTCCTCAGCACTTCCAGTGAAGGGGAAGTTTTCACAAGCTTTCTGTCAGTCCCAAACCAGGGTGACTCCTTACTCTGGGAACTGGGCATCATCCATACATCTGAAGGATGCTTACTTCCAGATTCCTTCTGTTGATGCAGTGCCTGCAGCATTCGAGTTTTTCCTACAGACGTACTCTGGGAACTGGGCATCATCCATACATCTGAAGGATGCTTACTTCCAGATTCCTTCTGTTGATGCAGTGCCTGCAGCATTCGAGTTTTTCCTACAGACGTCCTCATTCTGGTGCCTGGTCACCAGATGCACCGTTCAGACTCAGCCTCTGTCTTTATCTTAGTCCTTGTTCTCTTAGGATTCAATGTATAAGTGCAGGCCTTTGGATGCTGTCCTCCCTTCCCTAGAGGCACAAGTGTCCTGCCTTTCGGGGATGCTACCTTCACTTAAGCCAGGCCTTCAGAAGGGCCAGGTTCGTCCATGCGTTCACATAAGTTCTTCACCTCCACGCATGTACTTGTCTCCTTTCAGGAATGTCTGCACTCCCCTCTTGCCTCCCTGATTACTGTGGGGAATCCAGTTTACATGCACGCCTTACCGGCTTGTCCACCCAGTCCCCATTTTCTAATTTGTACCCCTTGTTGAATGGTGTACATTTGAGAGAGGAAATAAGAAGAGATCATGAAACACACACACACACACACACACACACACACACACACATATAACTCGCGCACGTGCACACACACACACACACACTCACCACACACACACACACACACAACACACACACACACACACACACACACACCACACACACACACACACACACCACACACACACATACATGCACACACACTCTCTCACTCACTCACTCATTCAACTATACATATACAGACGCAACATCAGTCACTCACACAAATGGCTGCACCTTCTCAGACAGAGTATTTTTGTGTGTGTGCATTTCTTAGCATGTTTCAGCTAGGTTTGTAAGTAAGTTGGCCTCAACATAATTGTAATGATATTTCGAAACAGGTACATGCACTTACATAATTTTTCACATTACTGTTTGTTTTGTTTTGCATTTCTGAAAAGATTTTGGCATTGCATTATCAGTAACAAAAAAGTTACATATTCTACATGCAAGTATTCTCACCTTAATTCATTGTTTTATTTTGCACCTCTCTAAAGCTGGTTGCATTGCCTAACAAGCAGGCTTGCAGATTATGCATATATTTCTTTTTCATTAAAGGGTTTATTATGGATTTTTCTCATTTCTAAAGAAGACAGTACTTTTTCTGTTCATTCGTTGCTATTCTTCTTCAGCTGTGCTCAGCATATTGAGTCAGTGCAGATTGGACATTTGCTCTGTTTTGTCTATGAACCTCTCTTCCTAGTGCCTCCCAAATTCATTTCTTCTCTTTTTCCTGTATTTAGAGTTTTAACTCCTGTGCATATGTCTTCAGATGTGTTGTATGGACCTGTGAATATGCAAACTTGCCTTGTTAATGAAACTGAAATCGAAGTCGTTAATCTCCAGACTCGCAAGCTAAGGACAAGAATGAAAAAGAAACCAACAAGGCAGGCCCGGAGATCATCAGCTGACAGAAGGAAATGGGGCGCCTGTTCCTCCCTTGATATAGTAAGACAGTACCTTATGAGTAACACTGTACCAGATGGCTACAACAAAAACGACAGGCGAGTTCTGCTCCGACGTGCCAAGTCCTTCGTTTTGATCAAAGACGAACTGTACTTCACTGGAGGACGGTCAAGACAGAAGAAGGGGTTAAACAGTGGAGAGTCAGAAACAGAGAATTCAGAGACTGAAATCGAGCAGGCGCCGGTTCTCCGGAAAGTGGTGTTTTCAGAGGAGGAACGGCAGGAAATTCTCCTGAGAGCCCACATTGCTGATGATGGTAAGGGGCCAGAATTCAGTTAGTGTTGATATATTACTGTGCACATTTCCTGTCATTGCATAGATGTATGGTTTAGGAGAGAGGATAAGAGGGTGAACACAAAAGAAGAGCAGGGGAGGGGGGGGGGGGGTTTTCTCTTAGTGTAAACATAACAAAGAGAAAGGTACACCTTAAGCTTTGAATCAAAGAATTGCTGATTTAATTGTAATGGACTTGGACTTGCAGTGGCACAATTCTCCTCTGTCTTCCCTGTCCATCTGTCGTCTTCATTCAGCTCTGAAGCATTGTTTTGTGCTTGTCTTTCAAGTGAGATGTGACATTAAAGTCCTTTACACAGATCCATGGGAACAAATATTTGCTGCCTTATGAAAGAATGTTGAGAGGGAGGGAGGTGTATGTATGGTGGGTGAGAGGGGGAGGAAGCAGCATGGAGCAGGAGGCACCTGAAATGTTTGTGGTGGTGTTCTGAAGAGCAGTTCAGTTTTGCAAAATCTGTGAATCTTTTATGACAGGAAGATGATAGTTTAAACCTTGTAGATTTGTGCACATACACGCATAAATGCATACACATGGAGAATGTGTGTGTGTATCCACACACGAGAGCACACACACTCACGCACGTACACACACACACACACGCATGCACGCACGCACTCACGCACGCACCGCACGCACGCACGCACGCACACGCACACACACACACACACACACACACACACACACACACACACACACACACACACACACATCCAGAGCAGGCACATCAGTTGCCCTCATTTCAGATTTTTTTAAAACCTGATATCCTCTACTTCGCTGCTGGAAATCTTCAGAACACCATCCTCACTCCTTAATTTTTCCCATGAGTAAGTATCGTGATATGACATCTGAATGAAAACTTGTTGAAAATGAACACTCAGATGTGCACACACATTCAAGATGTGCGCATATTCAGCTACACTTCCAATGCATACTCACACTCTCAGTCTCATACATTTTTACATACAAGCAAGTGCACACACGCACACACACACACATACACACATATCATTCACTCTTAGAGCATATCCTTCAAATTGCCTTCTGTAACAGTCCAAGAAAGTTCTTTCTAACGCATGGTCTAGGAATAATGCCTTAAATCTAGCCTTTCCAAACAGGTTCTCATCAGGGAATAGAAAGGACCAAAGAACAAGTCTCCAATGAATACTACTGGATGGGAATCACGTATGGAGTGCGTGCTGTGCTCCTCAACTGCCCTAAATGCAGCTCACGCAGTAAACAGCCTGACCGTAGCCCCGTGTGTAAAGCTGTCAACAGGACTGCCACTACTTCCAAACTGTCAGAGCAGCAGCTGGCAAAAACTCTGCTGCCAAAAAAACTAAAGTTGCCGACAGAAGGGAAGAGAATGTGAATGAAGGGGCCAGGGATGGTGATGAGAAAGGTGACGAAGGATTGAATCATGTCAGCTTTATGTCATCGCACTTGGTGAAAGAGGAGCAGTCAGCAGAAGATTTGCCCTCGATGGAGAAGTAAGAGGAGCGTTTTATTGCTGTATTCTGTGATCTCTTGCAATGTTACAATGTTGAACCAAACTGTTATTGTAAATTTGTAATGTTCATTATGTGTGCTGTCTATTACTGTAATGTTTTATGCTTCAGTAGAGTTTGGTCCTGATTTCATACAGACTTTCCAGATATAAAGTAATAAAGTCTTATTTTGTGATATTGATGGTTTATGATCTTTCCAGGTTTTTGTTTTTTGTTTTGGTTTGCTTATTACTTCTCTCATCTCATTCTTGCTTTTGATTACGGACTGCTTTGTTGTCCTAACACTTTTATTGTTTGAGTGTGTGTGTGTGTGTGTGTGTGGGGGGGGGGGGGGGTATATTATTGAGCATCTTTCATGTATGCATGCATTCATATGAATACAAGCTTGCACAGTGACAAGCTTGCATGCATTGGCAGCCACACACATACATAAAAGCGGTCAAACAAATTCTCACACACACACACACACACCACACACACATAATAAGCCCAGTTGGCTCAATCCTGTAATTGCTGTTTCATGATCTTATTTTGTACAGTTGTTTGTTTTTACTTTTGATGTTGTTTTTTTTTTTCTTTCTTCTTTTTTTTCTTAAATTTTTTTTAACAGTTTGATTCTTACTTAGAGTTTCTCCTCATCACATATACACACACACACAAGCACGCACATGCATATGCACGCACGCAGACACGCACTCACTCACGCACGCAGCACGCACACACTCAAACACACACACACACACACACACACACACACACACACACACACACACACACACACACACACACACACAAACACAAACAAAAACACATACACCTTGTCTAATATCACATTTAGTGAAAAGACGTTAAATTGAAGAACAACAACATACACACACACACAACACACACACACACACACACACACACACCACCACACCCCTCCGGGGGTTGCAACCTTGCCGTGGTCGGAGGCTTGCGTGGTCCAGCGATCTTTTAGGCTTTGCTGACGGGGCATCAATACTCAGCTAGATGTTAGTTGTTGTGAACGCTTCTAGGCCTGTATAGCCAAGTTGCTGACTGGCCAAGCATTACGTGTAGGAATTGATGCTCCTGGTAGGGTCTCCCATGTCAGAAAGGTTAGGAGTGAGGGCCCAGACAAATAGTAACCCACCTTTTTCCTATTCTGTCTTCTGCCTTTCTAAACGGATCTTTTCTTTCTTCGTCTCCCCTTCAAGCCTTCTGTTCCACACTCTTTTTCTCTCTGCGGTCTTCTTGAGGCCCACCGTGTTTGCCGTGCGGTGCGTCCTGTGATGGGGAGAATAGGGATCCTGGAGGTTGAGACCGCTGATGTGACTGCGGTTCATCAAGTCAACACACCTCTTTGGCCTGGACCTTCCTCTAGACAGGTGGTCGAAGTGGCCCACTTCGATCAAGCGGCTGGTCGCGTGCATGCCCTAGCTCAGGCTAGAAGGTGGCGGCTCGGGTCAAACGGGTTTGGGAGCTTCTGTGGCAGGGACGCTTTCAGACCTGTGTATATCTCTTTTTGAACTCCTGGTGCCCTGATATACTGGGATTCCGTATAAAATGGCATCCCCCTTGTTGGGACTCGGTGGTGGGTGGGAATCAAGAGAGACGAATTTTAATGAATACAACATGGCATCTAAAACCAAAAAAAGACACAGGCAAGATTCAAACAGACACTGATACGGATTCTGAACGTGAGACAAGAAACCTTTCGGGCTTCTGGCCCAGCTGGCTGGTTGTTGAGGAGCGGATGAAGATAGACCTCTGTCGGGCCTGAGTCCTTTTGCGATCGCGAAAGGAATCAATGGTCTCAGTGGCAAACCAAAGAGTGTCAAAAGACTAAGGAACGGGTCACTTCTGGTTGAGTGCCCTTCCAAGCTGCACTCCGAAATGCTTCTAAAATCGAAGACGTTGATTGATCGACCGATCAGGTGTCTCCGCACAAAACTCTGAACTCTTCCAAGGGAGTAATCCGGTGCAGAGATCTGAGAGGAGTGTCGGAGGCAGAAATCAAGTCGGAACTAGCATCGCAAGGAGTGACCCACGTTCATCGTGTGCTTGTGCGCAAAGGCAATGACAGAGTCCCAACTGACACCCTCTTCTTGACCTTTTGTTCTACCTCTCTACCGGAGTCGATCACGGTGGGCTACCTGAGAGTCTCAGTGTCGCTCTACATCCCGTCCCCTCTACGCTGCTTCAAGTGCCAGAGGTTCGGCCATGTGAGAGACAGATGCACGGAAGAAGAGGTGTGTGGTACCTGCTGCCAACCAGTAGCACCAGGGTGTGTGTGACAGTCCACCACTCTGTGCCAACTGTGGAGGCAAGCACCCATCATCATCAAAGACCTGCCCAAACTGGTTGAAGGAAAAGGAAATTCAGAGAATAAAGACTGAACAGAGAATCCCGTTTTTTGAGGCGAAAAAGATTGTAATGAAAAGTCAACCGACTGCTGGGCTCTCGTTTGCAGCCGCAGTAAGGAAGCCAACAACAGTCAGCATCGGCGTGCAGACGGTCGAATCCTCGTTTGCTGAAAGAGAGCCAGGAACCCAGTCTGTAGCCTCAGGCAGAAATACTGCACGCGACGAGCTCCAGCAGTCATCGCCTTCAGATACGACTCAGTCTTCAAAACCTTCGCTCGTCCCCAGACCATTAGGGGGCAAAAGATCAACAGGCCCTTCAGGGCGGCAGAAAGTGGAAGTTGTTGAAATACAAGACAAGACCACCCCCTCAAAATCCTCCAAAGGGCACCCTGCAGCTGTCAACAAGGGAGCTGGCGGTTCTGGAGGAAAGACAAAATCGCCGCCTAAAAAGAAAGCACCTAATATTTTAACAGATCGAGAGAAAAAAGCGAGAGAAACACCAATAGATTTGCAGTTCTCTCAGATCTAGAAAATGTCGACATGGAATGAAAGGAACTTGGTGGTGAATAGTTTACAAGATTTTATTCGTCCTCTGCACCATGGATAGTAAACTAATCCATTGGAATATCCGTGGCCTAAATTCAAATTTGAGGAGCTGCAGCTTCTGTGTCAAACTATGAAACCTTCCGTCGTGGCTCTTCAGGAAACTAAAATTCAAATCCAAAAGACCTTCACTTTTTCTGGCTTTAATGTTCTATCCAAACCTGCTCAAACCATTCACATTGGGACTGTCTGGTGGTGTTGCCCTTCTTTTACATAAAAACTTTGCTGTTTAGTCCTGTCGCTCTGACTACCTCCCTTCAGGCTGTAGCTGCGAGAGTCACTCTCCACAAGACTGTCACAATCTGCTCACTGTATCTGCCACCTTCTGTCCCGGTTTGTCGTCAGGACCTTGTCAGTCTGATCAGAGAACTTCCTCGACCTTCTTTGCGTTGGGTGACTTTAATGGTCACAGTCCTCTTTGGGGTAGTGTCAGTTCGTCATCCAGAGGTCTGCTTCTTGAGGATGTCCTTTCTGACTTTGATTTGTGTTGTCTGAACGATGGAGCTCCAACTTACCTCCACTCTTCCACAGGTTCACTTTCGTGTTTAGATTTGTCGATTTGTGACCCCTCACGCTCCTGGACTATGAGTGGTCTGTCCATGATGATCTGCACGGAAGTGACCATTTCCCTGTTCTTTTACAGCCCATATTAACTGAAACCGTCTCTGTCTCTCAACATCTCAATTATAAGAAGGCAAACTGGGATCTATTTGCAACCACTATTTCAAAAGAGTTCCAGGACACTGATTTTTTTCAGAGTCCAGACCCAGTAGAATCTTTGACTAAAACTGTGATCAACTGTGCTAAAACCTGTATTCCAGTGTCTTCCGACAAACTCCAAATGCCAAATACACCCTGGTTCAATTCAGACTGCCAACAAATTTCAAAAGTTCGCAAACGGCTCAGCGTCGGGTATACCAACGACCTCAGGTCCCAACGCTCGAGCCCATCAGAAACTCCGTGCGAAATCGAGATACACTTTCAAAATCAGTAAACGTCAGTCCTGGAGAAACTTCTGCTCCAGGCTGACATCTAAAACTTCTAAGCAAAAAGTTTGGAACATCATTAGGAAAATCAAAGGGAAGAACACCAACTCCTCCATTCATCACTTGAAACTTGCTGATGCTCTGATCACTGACAAAAAAGCTGTTGCCAATCTGTTGGCCTCCACCATCCAACAGAACTCCTCGTCTTCAAATAAATCTGCAGCCTTCTTAAGAAACAAAGAGATTAGAGAGAAATCTTCATACAATTTCACATCAGACAACTCTGAAACCTATAATCTTCCTTTTTCAATCGCTGAACTCAAATTAGCTTTGCAAACCTGCACTGACTCTGCCCCTGGTCTGGATGACATTCATTATCAGGTTTGTGAAACATTTTCCAGAAAGCTGTCTCCAGACTCTTCTCAAAGTCTATAACCATATCTGGACCAGAGGGTCCTTTCCATCCTCCTGCGGAAAGCCCTGATTATTCCCATTCCAAAGCCTGGAAAGGACCTTACCAACCCTTCCAACTATCGCCCAATCGCTCTGACCACTGCCTCTGTAAGCTGATGGAAAAGATGGTCAACTCCCGTCTGATGTGGAAGCTGGAAACCGATGGTCTTTTGGCCAGTGAACAGTGCGGTTTCCGGAAGTACCACTCGACGGTTGACCATCTAATCCGTCTGGAAACCACCATCCGCAAGGCCTTTGTTAACAAGCAGCATGTGGTCGCTATCTTTTTCGACCTCGAAAAGGCGTACGACACCACGTGGAAAGCAGGAGTCCTCATGGACCTGCACAGACTTGGTTTTCGGGGTCACCTGCCTCTGTTCATTCAGAACTTTTTAGCCGATCGACAGTTCCAGGTGCGTGTTGGCACCACACTCTCTGACATCCATGGGCAGGAGTTGGGTGTTCCTCAGGGGAGCATCCTTTCTCCAGCCCTTTTCAGCATTAAAATAAATGACATTGTCCAATCGGTAAGCCAGGGCACTGAGTCCTCTCTGTTTGTTGACGACTTCGCGCTGTATGCAGTTGGAGCTTCCACGCCAGCGTACAGCGTCGACTCCAACTTTGTGTCAACAGAATCCAACAGGGGCTGAGGAAAGCGGGTTTGCCTTCTCCCGTATCAAAACTCAGTCAATTCATTTCCACAATTTTCGTCGATTCTTTGCTGATCCTGAAATTCGTCTGGACAAGTCCACCATTCCAGTTGTAAAAGAAGCCAAATTCCTGGGAGTTATTTTTGACCAAAAACTCAACTTTCTCAGCCACATCAAAAACCTCAAAACTTCTTGCCAGAAAGCTCTGAATATTCTGCGGGTCGTAGCGCACACCGACTGGGGCGCTGATAAAGAAAACTTTGCTGAACCTCTACAGAGCCTTGGTCCGTTCCAAACTGGACTACGGTTGTGCTGTGTACGGCTCTGCAAGACCCTCTTACACTCAAACTCTTGGACCCTATCCACCATCAAGGGCTCCGTCTCTGTCTTGGAGCATTCCGCACCACCCCTGTGTACAGCCTGTACGCAGAGGCAGGTGAACCCTCACTGTCCAACCGCAGGCTGAAAATGTCTCTAAATTATTATATCAGACTGTTCTCAGAACCGCAGAATCCTGCCTATGACTGTGTCTTTGACCCTCAGTTTCAAAACAAATTCGAAACCAACCCTAAATGTATTCCGCCGTTTGGTCTTCGTATGCAGCCTCACGTGCGGAATGCAGGTCTAGACCTGGGAGTATTTCCGATTTTTCCAAGTTTCCGGATCAACCTCCGTGGACCTTTTTTACACCAGAGATTCGTTTCGATCTTGCAGCTTTTCGCAAAGAGTCTACCAGCTCTCTGGCATACAAGGCTTTGTATGCTGAGCTCTGTTCCAAATTCCCATCCTATCAAAAAGTTTCACTGACGGTTCCAGTCTGAGGATGGAGTGGCCTGTGCAGCCTACTGCCCTGGGGCTCCTTCTCAGATACTGTTGGAACATATACATTCAGATGCTTCTGTCTATTCTGCTGAACTTACTGCTCTGGTACTGGCTTTGAAGATAATCTCACATTCTTCGAAGAGGGACTTTCTGGTTCTGTCGGATTCGCTGTCAGCTTTGGAGGCCATAGCTGGCCGCAACCTTCAGCATCCAGAACTTTTACTTTTTTTTTAACTTTTTAGTAAGTTGAAGGCGGACGGTTACAACATTACTCTTGCTTGGTTCCTGGTCATGTTGGCATCGGCGGGAATGAAATGGTTGATCGTTTAGCCAAGAATGCCACAAGAGAGAAACTGTCCAACACTTATATCCCCTGCTCAGATGTGAAACCAAAATTTAACGATTATGTGAGAGACCTCTGGCAGGAGGATTGGAACACACAGACGAATAACAAACTCTTTCACATCCGTCCAAACCTTAAGGACTTCCTCCCACCTACGTCGGGTGGTCGTAAAGAGGAAACGGTTCTGTGCCGGCTGCACACCGCCAATTCGTATTTTACCCATTCTTACATTTTTATTATTTTTAAAGAGTGAGAAGCTCCGTGGTGCATTCCATGTCATGCGCCACTCACAATGAAACATGTTCTTTTAGAGTGTTGGGACTTGCACGATGTGAGACACAAACATTTTACAGCGGAGTCCATGAAGATCCTGTTCAGGGATGTCCTGCCTGACGTGATCCTTGAGTTTTTGAGAGAGATTAACATTTTTCATCTGATTTAAGATTTTACGGCAGAAAGATTTTTAACAAAGTTTCTGGTGCGTTTGTAGACGATGTCATTTAACGAGATGTGTGAAAGTTTTTATTTTTTTATTTTTTATTTTTTTAATTTTAAAATGACTGGTGAGTTGATTTTAACGTGGTGACAGCCCTGATGTGGCCCTTTGCGGTCGGCTGGGCTATAAGCAACATTATCTTATCTTATCTTACACACAAACACACACACACACACACACACACACACACACACACACACACACACACACACACACACACACACACACACACACATACATACACACACAGATGCACGCACACACACACACACACACACACAAACACACACACACACACCTTTTGTTCTTGAAATTGAACAAATCTTAAGTAAATGTTAGCGAACCACCAAGACAAAACGTGGACGAACGAGTCACAAGACGAAAACACGACGCATTTCGACCTCTTGGGTCTTCTTCAGGCAAGACACAAACAAACAGGACAGTGAAAATGAATGAGTTTGTTACTTAGCTTTGATCTCTTCAGCGCAACATAGGCATTGAAATTGAAGTTAAGTTGCTAAGGCTAGATTATGATATCTTGTCGATGATTGACTTCTGGAAAATGGATTAATTTTTTTTTATCTTCAGTCTCACAGCACTCCTACAACAGGCAACAAAAAAGAGAACAAAGAACACAGAAAAGCACAGCTGTCCGAGGAAAGAGAACGGGGTGCCTGCTGCACCCTGGAGGTTGTCAAGCAGCATCTCCTCACCAACCGGGTTCCAGAAGGCTACAACAGAAACGACAGAAGGGCTCTGCTCCGACGTGCAAAGTCATTCGTGATGATCAAAGATGACATGTATTTCACGGGGGGACGGTCGAGGCAGAGCAAAGCTGCGGACGATGGTGAAGAGGAGGGTGCGGAAGACCCAGAGGACGAACCAGACCACACGCAGGTTCTAAGGAAGGTGGTATTTTCATGGGAAGAGAAGCAGGAAGTTCTCAACAGAGCTCATATTGGGGAAGATGGTAAGGGCACAGGACTCTTGTTGATTATTTCTTTGTTATTAGTACTCATCACTGCTGGCGCTGCTAAAGCAGAAGTGGACTTAAATTTGCTCCAGAGGTCTTTTAGAAGCACACGTACATTAAGAAAAACATCAAACAGAAATAAAGATGACCATACATTCTTGCTCACTTGTTTTGAGATGTGCCCCATTACTCATTCAAGCGCTTGCATACACATCTTTATTTTTTCATTCTTTCAAATGCACAATTGGTCTCAGCAATTGATAAATCTGTTTATAGGCTTTTTGTTGGCTTGAACAAATTTTTTTTATAAGTGATTGAGATCGAAAGAAAACTGTTACTTTTAGTGGGCAGAGTCTTTTGTTGATATTTTAGCTTTGTATTTTGTTCTTGGTTTTCACATATCAGAATTCTGTGTGTTCATATGCGCGTGTGTGATGTGAAAGTGAAGGACGATGTTAAAACAAAATAGTTTTAATTCAGCTTTTTTTTTCATTTGAAACCCACTTCAACTTAGAGACAAACAGGATAAGCATTGTCTGTAAAAGCCAGAGGTCAAAAGACATTTTTAAGGCAGTGTATGCTCGGGTTTTAATTGCTATGAACTGATGCGAGTCGAGTGAACCAAGATTTTTCAATGGTCACACACCAGGACAAAGAGAACAGTCACCAGCTGTACATTGCAGCCACAAATACTAGGTCCATATCAGCTGATCAAACAGGTGAATTTTTATTTCTAATCTAACTCTTCAAGTAATAAGACATAAATTTTATTTATTTCAGTCATGTGCAACTTTCCCATAAATATCTACATAAGCCTTTGTCAAATACTTGGGCGTTCTTCTTGAAGAAACGCTATCCATGGTTACTTAGATATCCTTTCACTGTCGCACTGCACACGTCTATCTGAGGAAGATCGCTGCAATCAGGCCTTACCTTAAAAAAAACCCATACAACACAGCTAGTTTCATCTTTGATCGTATTTAGATTAGACTGTTGTAATGGCTTTCTTTCTAGTCTTCCTTCTTCATCTCTCATCCGACTTCAAAAAGTTTGAAATGTTGCTGCTAGGCTTCTCCTTTAAAAAAAGAAATGTGACCACATTATGGGGGTCCTCAAACACTGACAATTGCTTCCCATCGAAGCTTGAATTGAGTGTAAAATGGCTGCATTAGCATTGAATAATTCAAAGACACACTTCCAGCTTATCTGTCTGAAAAACTGGCCTTTTGTGTGCCTTTTCGCACTTTTTGCTTTGGCAGTAAGAAGCTTCTCAAACTTCTGAATTACAATTTAAGAGCTGCTGCTCAAAGATCCTTTTGCTTTCGGTGTGCTAAAATTTGGAACAATTTACCAATGCTTTCAAAAGAACCTAAAAATGCATCTTTGTAAAAAGTCATATGTTACTGCATCTGCTTAACAACTTTGGTGTGTGTTTGTGTGTGTGTGTGTGTGTGTGTGTGTGTGTGTGTGTGTGTGTGTGTGTATTTATGTATATATGTATATGTGCATGTATATGTGTGTGTACATATATATAGAGAAACAACCACACAATGATATATATATATATAAATGTAGTAATGTTTTGGGGTGCATTTATGTGTTTAAGTTCATAAACATGCCTATGGATATTAAGTAAATGATCACCTGTAGTTTTGTACATGACTTTGTATTGCACTTTGAGCTCATACGTGATAGGATATTGCACTCAACAGATGCTATTTATAATTATCTTTTTTTACATTATTATTAAAGTAACGGAGCACTGAGGAAAACTTTCATCAGTAGTATTCTGACACTTTGTCTTTTAGTTCTCCTAAAGGCTGTATTGATTTTCCATGAGCTGTCACTTTGATAAAAGAGTGTTCTGGATTATTTTAGTTTTGGTATAATTTGCCAGTAACAGTTAAGTTTTTCTTCAAATGAAAGTATATTTGTAGTTAAGTAAATGCATCCTAACACATTATTTTAGTTGCGCTTGGACATGTTTCCTTTGCTTTTGAATTTTTCCAGATAAAACACTGTTTTAAATTATAACATATCACTGTGGAAATGTTTTTTGATTCATTTCAGTTTTGTTTGATTTGTCCATGACAATCCACATTGTGCTTTCTTTCTTTCTTTGTTTTTCAAATAGATATACCTGATTAGCAGGGAAAAAAACTTTAACAAAACATTTTGACACTTTGTCCAGTAGACTTTGAACTGTCTGACTGACTTTCTTACACATAGGACATGTGTCCTAAGCGTTTTAATTTTCAGACAAAACAATGCAGGTTGACAGTGCAGACCGATTTTTCCAGGTGTTCATTACGGGGTGGAGAAGACAACAGAACGTGTGTCCAACTTCTACTACTGGCTTGGAATCACCTATGGTGTTCGTAAGACCATCTCCAACTGTCCAAGCTGCTCTTCTCGGAGCAGGAACATTTGTCGAACTCTTCCCATTTCCACATCAACCGGGCTGTCTGAAACTACTCCCGCCCTCAGTAGCAGTCATGTTGGTGCGGTACCTATCAATACAGCAGCTACCAAAAATACTGAAATGGCTGGCTCTTCAGATGAGCACTTGGATGATGAGCCTGGAGACGATGGTGATAATGAAGATGATGGAACAGGGATGCAGGCGGTGAAGCAAGAGTCACTAGTGCAGCCGATGGATGTCTTTTACTTGCCCAGAGAAGTGTGCAGCCATTTTTGGCAAAAGGTATGTTTAATTTCACCTCTTGTCTTCATCTTAATGTTTGAGAGGAACATCAGAAATGTATATGAGCCCACTGTCCATTCCCACGTCTCCCCCCTCCTATCTCAGCACTCAGCTCCCCAAGAATATAATCATTTTCTCAAAACCACAAACATTCAGGCATAGACTTACTTAGATGACATATAAGAAGTTGTGATACTGATTTGAATATCACAAATAGTGCTTACAGTTAGTGTTAAAAAAAAAAAAAGGATTCAGGAAGAGAAGTGAGGAAAGGGATACATGGGGAACTAGTTTAAGCATAATTTATGAGGGTTTCATGTATTACAGTTGTTTTTTTTATCCTCAAAGAGAGTTCATCAACTGGTGAGAAACCATGAATTTTATTTGTACAGTAATCACATGTTTATCATAGCATTGTAATTGCTGGTATGTGACAGTATGTTTTGTTGTAGGTGGAGATACAGTTGTTTGGTCCATTCCAAGCTGGCAAGAAGCTGATCTATGTGGCTGTGGCTCTGGACTCTTACTCTCAGTTTCCAGAAGCCATGACAATAGAGGTTCTGTCGTCGGCGACTCTTACAAACTTTCTTCTCAATCTCTTCTGCAGGTGATTGTGTTTTCTTCCTTCTCTTTCAAATGTAAAGGTGGTTTTTACTGTTGATGAGCTGTCAAAAAACAAGATGTCCTTTACATGTTCACCATTAGATTGTTGATTATCATGATTAGAAAACAGTCTCAGTTTCATCAAGGAGGTGTCACTGCGTGCGTACTAGTCCATATATGCTACACTACATCCACTGAGCTATGAGACCACACTGCAAACGTTTAAAGCTGATGGATGACTGAATTGTCACATCTGTTATTGTAATTGTTAATGATAGATTCAAGTTCCTTAATCATAATTATTGTTATCATCAGCAGAGGCATGTTTCAAAGACATCAAAAGTGGGAAGCGGCTAGAATTTGCCTGCATTAAGAGGAAAGATGTGCAAAGAAACAGTCAGTAGAAAGATGTACTTATTTTTAGTTGTATGGCTACCTCTTCAAGCTCATCTGGCTCTTGGGGAATAAGAATTGCAATCGTTTTAAGGAGTAATCAGAGGATGTTGCTACTCTACTATGTATGCGCTGGTCGGAGTTCTGTCTTGCTTTTACGAAAAGTTTGAGATACTGAAGCAGTCTCTCACCTTTGCCTCATTCTGTTCACAGCAAAAACTTGCTTTGAAATGGTGCTACTCACCAAACTCACCAACATTCTAGCTTCCCACCACTATGAAACGCGCTTCAGCTGTTAACACCATGATTGCTAGAACATTTTCTACCAAAGGCATTGTTATCACCCAGAGGGAATCAGTATCACTCCATTTATACATGCCAAACTAAAGTAGATAGTAATCACCTGTTTATGTGGCAAAACTTCAGTGATGTTCCATTGATGTATTTGTTTAACAGATTTACTGATACTTCACCAAGACACTTCATTAATGTATTTGTTTATAGTTTATAGTTTTTTGTTGGAAACTGCACAGAGCCATAAGCCAAAAAAATGCATTGTGTCAGATTTAGACCATATATGGATTTTACATCAGTCATCTTGATGTGAATATGGTGCTTAATTTGGAGGTGATGGAATGCTCATGAAAGCTTTTAGTCTTTTCACAGCTGTAATTCCATAAACGAATGGCTTCAAACATAAACTGACACAGATTTTCTTTGAACCATTCCTCCACTGGTCCTTGCTGACTCCATTGTTCTTTAAGTTGTGCTATGGATTTTGCTCCAACATGAAATGTACATATAAATGTACGTGAAAATCCAAGATGAAACATAACCAAGCCTGTAAGTCATATGTTTCAAACAGACAAAAAGTCAAGTCCATTTCAGATTGTTTGAAAAGAAATTTAGATGGTTAATAGAAACTTGGTAATAATGGAAAATATTTCTTAAAAGGTGCTGTTCTTCGTCTTCATTCCTCCACATTAAGGTTTACTGTTTCGCAGCGTGATAGCAGCAAAGCAAGGGTTGATCATCTCTATCTGAGAGGACTCATGCTAACTCTGGTTCCCAACTGCAGAAAGAAACTGCAACAAACCACATTGTACATACAGAAATACTACCCCCTTTCCCCTACCCCTTCCTCCTACTCAGCCAGTGTGCATGAGCTCCAAAAGGAGGGAGGCAAGATGTTTTTTAAAATTTTGAATTCATTTAAACTTTTTGGACAGATATGGAGTCATGGAGAAAGTGTTGCTGCTGCAAAACGAAGTGACCAGAAACAAAGACCTGTTTGTCAACATTCAAGATCTACTACAAGCTGGTATTTCTCCATCACTGCAATGTCCCCTGGTCAACCCATTAGGTAACAGTCATAGTTGGGGGGTTACTAGTGTATACATTAGAGGTCTAGTGTTGTGGGCCCAGGTTATCAGTTTGCTGTCAGTTGTTTTGACATTTACCTATGATTTGATTGGTAATATGACATGTTTTCATGCATATTTTTTGTTGATGCTGTTTTATTATCAGTAAACTGTCATAACCCAATTTTGCTTAAATAGATTAATATGTGAATGAAATCAGTACAAAACTGTTTGAACTGGTAAGAGTTAAGGCTTTTCAAACTGAGGGGCTTCAGACTTGTGTTTCAGGAACATCAGTAGAATCTGATAGTAAATGGGATTGTTAGCATTGTGACTATGTGCTTTAATGAGCTGAAGGAGTCCGTTTCAACATGTCTGAGGGGCTTCAGACTTGTGTTTCAGGAACATCAGTAGAATCTGATAGTAAATGGGATTGTTAGCATTGTGACTATATGCTTTAATGAGCTGAAGGAGTCTGTTTCAACGTGTCTGTTTTCAAACTGAGGGGCTTCAGACTTGTGTTTTTGGAACATCAGTAGAATCTGATAGTAAATGGGATTGTTAGCATTGTGACTATGTGCTTTTATGAGCTGAAGGAGTCTGTTTCAACGTGTCTGTTTTCAGACATAGTAAGATGTGTACCAAAAAGAAGGCCTCATCCTTTAACTGATGAGTATCTATTTCAAATCCATGACCTCTGATCTAAAAATAGGCATTGACAGCTGCCCTGTGAATGGTGGTGGCAAAACAGCTTCAAGCGCAAACAAAAATTCTGGTTAAGATGTGCAGGGCAACGATCAAGTGTACCTATTATACAAATAAAGAAAGATTGTTGATGTCTTCAAATTTTTACCATATTTCTGTGTGTTTGCGTGTATGAGTGTATGTGTTTGTATAGTTTGCATGTATGCTTGTGCGTTTGTGTGTGTGTGTTCGTGTTTGTATTTCCTTCTGTAGTTTCTTTTTTTTCTTCAAATGGCATCATTTCTTGCTTCTGTACAGATGAGAGGTGGAACCACATAGAGAAAAGCTTGGTTCGCTTCATTGGTCTGTACCCTGACTTCTGGTTTCACTGCTTGGAAGCCTTCATGGTTCCATTGCGGATCGCTCTTCCTCCAGAAGCTGTCTATTCTCCCTACTACCTGGTGCATGGGCGGTGAGGGCAGCAAGTTTCACAACAGAAAATTGAACTTGTCTAAAATTGAGAATAAATGCTGTGCTTATTACCAGCCATCTTTTTAGTTTGATTTACCCCTCTTCCAACCCAAACCAACTGACCAAAGTAACCCTTTTAGCTTAGAATTGAAACGGGTCTGAGACTGTATGTAAAATACTTTAACTGCTGTCTGCACCAGTATTATTTAGAATAATCGTAGTGCTGATTACTGCAAATGATTTGATTGGAACCCTGTGGTAAATGGGTCTGAGATCAGGAACACTCTTGTTGATTATTATCAGCGTCTGTACCATTTCCAGTTACCATAAATTGACTGAAAAATGTGAGAGAATTGGATCTCTTTTGTTGTCGTTGTTTGTGTTTTTAAAGATAAATCAGAAAAGAAGTTGCTTAGATTCTCTGGGATTTGAAAATTTTTTATCAAAACTTTCCATGCATTTAACTCTTTCCATATATATACTGGTGGGACTAGTCTTTCCAATGGATGTTCATTGTTTATGGCTGCACTGTTTGCTTGCTTCACATGTTAAGCAGCTGGCTATCTTTTTGATTTCTGTTTTAGATCTCTGATCTAGTTTGATGATCTTTTTTTTTTTAACAAATGATTTCATTCTCATATCTTAAAATTAGTTTTAGATTATGCACACAAAAACAGGGTTTATGACTCGCTGTGCTGACAGACTATGCCACCTAAAGCTGGGTGGCATGTTATGAATGCAGCATAATGCTGCCGCCCATACGTGGGCAGTTTGAAGAGAAAAAAACGTCAATGAGTATGACATTGACATGCCATACAATGACAAGTTAGCAAAATACAAAAGATATGACAGAATGGACAGAAAAAACAAAGAAGGGAGGGAAGAAGAATTGGAATGAGAAGAATAAATGAGGCAAAGAATGGAAGGATGGCAGACGCTTGAATGATAGAAGGCGAGAAAAACGCTCGCATTGATTTAACCCTGATTTGACTGGATACGTTTTTGTCTGTCTGGAGATCTAAGATGTGGATAAAATGGTTAGAGATTCTGGAAAAATAAACAAAAAGATTTTGAAAATGTGATTAGTAGAAAAAAAATGTTTAAAGATTCTTGAAAAATAAACATAACATTGTTGCTAGCTGTTTTAGTTGTTTTGTTGAAAATGTCATTGATGCTGTTAAGGGAAAAACATCCGCTGTAATGAATGTTTCAGAGAAGCTCCAGTACCAGACAAGGTGAGTCAGCTGTACAACATGAATCTGTCAGGATACAGAGAAGTTCAGCTGACAGAGGACCAGGAGAAACAGACCGTGGACATGATCACCACCGCCTATGGAATCTACTCTGACAATCCCTCCATCCCAGTCAGTCTTCCAGAACCTTCAGGTGTGATAGTACCAACACAGAGTGATGTTGGGGTTGATCTTGAGAAACCTAAAATGGAGCAACAGGAAAGTGAAGCTGCAGACCTCAGCAGCACAGGTGAATTGTGGACATGCAGGAGATCGAGACATGCTGAAAAGGAAGAGGCTGGAAAGGTTTTAAGAAAAGAGGAAATCTCTGATGACGGACAGTCAGACATGGAAATGGAAGAGGCCATTGACAATGGAAGTGAGGATGCAACTGATCCTGAGGATGATGGTGATAGAGGTAAATTACATTTGTTACTAACTGTTTTATGCATATCTTGTACAGTTTCTGTAAATGACTTATATAGTGCAAAACTGTATTGTGACATCGCTTATCATGTCTGAAGTTTAAGACTGTACTAATAGAAAATTGTTTTGCTGGTGAGTTGAAGAGAGATATTTGTTTGATTCATTGTATTGAAGAAGTTGTAATTCGGATGACAGTCATTCAGTACTTTTACAAAGTATCAGTGGGTGTTGTTTTTTAAAAATTCACCATTACAAAGAGGCTTGTGTAGGAAAAGATCTGTGCATGTCACTGAAAGTGATGCATACTCACATTTTTCCACAAGCCTGTCTCAGATTTGACAGACTGATTGTAGGTCTTGTTGATTTGAACAAATTTTGACTAGACCTGTTGTTTAGCTATGGTAACATCTAGCAGTGTATAAAAAGCCTTGATTAAGGTGGCTGTGTAAGATGACAAGACGCCAGTTTAGTTTAGGTTGTGGGATAGAATAAACGTTTGATTTTGGATCAAATTACTTTGTTGTAGGGATAGTGTACATAGTTACAGTTATGAAAAAAAATCTAGGAAATGACAGTTCACCATTAGGATAGTCATACGCTTGCTGGTTCCCATGCATTAGTTACTTCAGATCATGCCTTTGATTGCATTTGGAAAAAATGTTATGCGCTAGTGTTCTTGAATATTGATTACAATATTTACTGCATATGTAAATCATGAACAGCAAAGTTAAATTGAACATGTTGTTATTCTTTGGAGAGAATTAAATACTCATTGAAATATCACTAAGAAAGATTGTCATGTTTATTTACATTGGATGAAGTGAGCAAAGATGTATTCAGGGGCCAAGGGTTTCACATAGCTGCCAACTGCTACGAGATCGCCGTAGTTTGCTACGCCAAGAGAATGCTTGCTACGACGCTACTACGATCATTAAATTGCTACGGCAAAACAAAAAAATTCGAAGATACATTCGTTTTGTTTGGACAGCGCTAAGTAACGTCTCTATCGGTCTGTCGGAACTGCATTTCCGCTTTCGGTTTTACTGTAGCACGTAGATTTTTTTTTACAATTTGCCCTCTTCCTCTGCTTCATCTCTGTATAATAACATTTATAGATATACTAAGAGTACTGTAGCTTTAATGTGGTCCATAAAACTGGTTATAGGCCTGATTTCTTTTTAGAACGCGCGCAAAATTAAGTTGCTACTGTCAAATTGGAAATGCTACTGTGAAAATTGTGAAATGCTACTGTAAGCCGCATGAGCAGGTTGGCAGCTCTGGTTTCATTCTTATTTTTTTATTTGTATCGGAAATGTTACAAATGCCTGTAGCGTTATTTCACTCATAGCTGCCACGAACAATTTTTGTTCTTTAAGTTTTTAGATGACTACCTTTTGTTTCATAGACCCAACTATTAAACGTCAGAAGACAGTGTGGGTTGTGGTTTCTTGTGTGTGGAAACCCAAGGGACACACCAGATGTCTTTTAAAAAAATCAAGTTTACCTAGTCAAAATCAAATTAATATGTCCCTTAGTGGGTCATTTTGTTGGATGCAGATTGAATTAATTTTCAGATGCAACCTACAGACCAAACTTAAAGACTGTAGTGGACAAGAGCAGTCCTGTGATTGGAAAGCGGAAAAAGAGGCAGGCCTCGGAAAGTCATCAGCAGTGACGTTGGTGATGGAATACAAGATTCGGTCAAGACGAATATAGAGAGGAAGAAAATGCTTATAGGGCTTCAGTCCAGTCTGATCAAGAATATGAAACAGGTGAGTTTCTCCTGTGTGTGTTTCTGTGTTGTAGTACGTGCAGTGGCAGAGCAGCTAGTAAAGAAAATTCATAAATGAAAGATTGTATTGAGAAGTTTCAAGACTTATACAGTTATTTTATAATGAGTCAGTCTGGATTGTGATTATCCATTTTTTTTGTTTTGTTTTGTTGCTTTTCTTTCTTAGTACAAGGTTGCTACATTTCTGTGAATTTACTGATTTAAGAAAAATGTTAAAATTATTGGCTGTGAAAAAAGAAATATTTCTGTTACAATAATTCCAGGAGAAGAAAGAACAATTTATGGAATCTGTGGTGTGCTGGTCACATTGTTGGTATGCTCGCAGACAACATCAGTAACACAAGATCTTGTTTCCTTCATCCTGAAAGTGAGCAGTTGCTTTTTTGTCAGACTGTTTTAAGGTAAAAATTATGCTAGCTCTGAATAGTATGAGATCGACAAAAGCTGTAGTGACAAGTGGTTCTGATCATGGTTGAACTAAAAAGTAGCTGATACACCACTTGATGTTCAGATTTGCATCAGATTGCACCATTTTAATGGAGTTTTTTTTAAAGGGGAGGGGATGCGGAGAAAAGGAGGGGGGGGGGGGGGGGGGGGGGGGGGGTGGAGGGGAGTTTGGGATTGGGATCTGATCCTTAGAATTTCTGCTAGAATTGCAGGGATTTTTTCTTTTCCTAAGTGGGAGTCCTGGTCCTGTGATATGGTTTCAGAATTCCAACAATGAAGTCATTATTACATTGTCTTGTTTTGTTTTGTTTTTCTCTGTCAAACAAGTGAACCATTTTTGTTCTTGTCTTTAACCCATTTAGAATTCAAAGATTGTGGTTGGGGCATTCTTTCATTTCCTGACTGGTTTTAATGTTCCAAGGCTGATTCTGCATTTTCACAGTACTTTTCGAAATCACTTGAAATATGTCTGTTTCGAGATTGTTTTTGCATCATTGAGGGGAGAGGAATGTGAAGGAGTGAGCATTCTTTTTTAAGATAAGTAGCTCAAACTTTTACTCAGGAGTAAGATGAAAAATACAAGAAAATGTTTACAAACGCTGCTTTGGCTTAGTACATAGAAAGTTAAAGTGTGATTTTAAAGAATGATATGACTGAGACATGATGCACTGAATGTTCTTAACTGGGAGTATGTGGAGCAACTTTCATGTTTTTACGAGTCATAAGCATACTAGATCCAAATGAACTTTCTGTAATCCTTGATCATCCTGAGTCCTGAGGTAAGTTCTTTCCCAACAAGAAAAGACACCCAGACCCACATCCAACCACACACAACATGCACACGCACACATACTTATACACACACACACACACACACACACACACACACACACACACACACACACACACACACACACACACACACACGCACACACACACACACACATACACACACACACCAGCCCCTAACAGTGAGTCTCACGCTGTTTCAACAGTGATGTTCATGTTGCAGCTTCCTTTGGATACCTTCTACTTCATCGTCAAACAGTATTTGGAGCACAGTGTCTTCCCTCCCGGTACATCGACTGAAACCAAACAGTCCTTGAGTCGTCTGTGTCAGATGTTCACTGTCAAAGATGGAAAGCTGTACAGCAATGTAGGAAAGTCTGCAGGTCGTCTCATCATCACAGAGGAGAAGATGAGGATCAGCCTGTTGAGGAAAGCCCATGCACGAGCAGGTATGATGCTGGTATCTTGGATCACTTGAGAGGTTATGTTCAGTTGGTGTAATCAATGACGGTGTGTGTAAACATCGTACCATGTTTGTGGAAGGCCATTAGCTCTGTAGAGAAACACTTGGGGAGCTTTAGGATCTGTTTTGATTTTTTTTCTTTCTCCAGACACAATTCCTTTAAAGGTACGTGTAAAATGCCACAAAAACTGGATATTTCACATATATAAGTGGTTATTCATTGGCTTTTTTTTTTTTTACTAACCTCATAACATCATATCTAAGTATGCATGTTTACTTTTTTTCTCGTATTGCAATTTTTGAGTAATCAATGTGGCAGATACATTATTTTTTTAATTTATTATGCATGTTTACTTTCTTTCTTCTGTATTGCAATTTTTGAGTAATCAATGTGGCAGATACATTATTTTTATTTATTATGCATGTTTACTTTCTTTCTTCTGTATTACAATCTTTGAGTAATCAATGTGGCAGATACACTGTTTTCATTTATTATGCACGTTTAGTTACTTTGTTCTACATGGCAATATTTGAGTAATCAATGTGGCAGGTGTGTTTATTTGTATTCATGTACATTTTTCAGAGGTGCACCATGGCAGAAAGAGTGTGCTGAAGTTCCTGTCTGACCTGAACGTTTTCTGGAACGGAATGAGTCTGGATCTCGATGCCTTCATCCACTCCTGTCCAGAGTGTATCTGCCACAACCCGCTGGCCAACCTGCCTGTCGTTCACATTCCCAGCAAATCGGCCATGCTGACAGCAGGAGGGAGGATGGAGGATGAACCCCATTTGTCTGAGGTAGGTCTGGCCAGATTGTACGAAAAATATAAGCGTGATTTTGTGAAGGACTGTATATATGTATTTTTTTCAACATAATGTTTGCAGTTATGTGTGTTTGTCAGAGAAGTTACTGTGAGTGATGCAGGAAACCACAGAGAGGGAGAAGCTGAAAGATTGAAAAAAAAACATTTTTTTTTATATTGTACTTTGTCATGGTAGTTTGAACTGATTTGTTCAGACAACACATTCTCCCACAATTTAGATTTTGTTTGAGTTGTGTATTCATGAGGTATTAGAATTGCCGTTTTTTTCTCAGTGTAGTTCATTGAATGTTATTCTTTTTTTTCTTTTCAACTATATGTTTCATTTGCAGTTATTTAATGTAAGTTTGTTGTGAATGTTTCCAACTCTTGCTTAGAGAGACTGTGTCAGTGTTGCATATGTCAAAGGATGTTAGCACTGAATATTACTAGTTCACCAGCACGAGGACAGACTTTTTCAGAAGAACCCAGAGTTTAGAGTAACACTAGTCTTCCCAAGGGGAGCCTAGGGCCTGTAGATGTAAGAGTGATCGGACTCTACTCGGAGAGGAGAAATGGAATTTTACATATAAATTAGAGCAATGATCCTATATAATTACAGTGACTCGAACCTTTATGAAGAGGCATCAGATTCAATCATATAAAGACAGACAAGCACTGAAGTAAATGTACAGACATTATTATTTATTTCATCCACTTTTTTTCCTTTCAAAATAAGTGAAGAAATAGGTACCAAAAAAAAAAAAAATTAAAACTTTAGTCCACTGAGCCAAGTACGGAGGTAGGGAAAGGTCACAGGTTCAGGGGATTTATCACAGTTCTTTGAAGTGATGAAAAAGGAGGACGGATGATGTTTTGCTTGGAGTTATCTCCTGTCCTGCTGGCTGGTATATGGGAGGTAGGCACCTCTACTGTCAGTAACTGCCACTTCCCTTCCCCAAGATGGGTTGTAAAGGCAGCCTTCTTCAGAACCCCCAGTGACCCCACCACACCAGTCTAGGCTGTGCCTGATGTGATCTTTGAATTTCTGAAAGAGATTAACATTTTTCATCGATCTAGGTTTTACAGAAGAAAAGATTTTTAGCAAAATTGCTGGTGTGTTTTTAGGTGTATTTCAAAGGGTTGTGTGAATGTGTGTGTGTGTGTGTGTGTGTGTGTGTGTGTTTGTGTGTGTGTGTGTGTGTTGTTTGTTTGTTTTTTTGTTTTTATTGACTTGTGAGTTGACCTCAATGTGGTGACAGTCCTGATATGTCCCTTATCGTTCAGCTGGGCAATAAGCAACATTACCTGACCTCCCAGGCTGCAGCTGAGAGCGGGCATAAAGGTGCAGGATCTGCAGACATACAGTCGCACTTCTGCATTATAGATGTGTCCAGTTAACTTTTTCCAACATAGATTTAACGCATAGATGATACAGATCTGTCCAACTGAGCTAAAAATGAAACACATAACACGTTGATCAATAGGAATGATAGAAGGGTGAGAATTTGTTACAGAGAGCCAGAATGTGATTTTTTTTTCTGTTTAAAACTATAAATCCTGTTGAAATTTTGTTTAATGATTGCTTGTTTGATGTGCAGGATGAAGAAGAGAGAGCAGCTATGAGGACCTGATCCAGTTCCTGACTGACGGCACCTTCCCCATCAACACCACTTGCCATCAACAGCAGCGCATCAGGAACGCTCAGAGTCCTTCAGGATCATCAAAGGGTCACTGTACTACCAGACCCAGAGAATGACGGAACCTCTGCAAGTGCTCTTCTCTGAGAGCTTGAAAGTGTCAGCCATTCAGGAGGCTCATGTTGGTCAGTGCTTGAATGGAAAATGAATGATTAGCTCATGGATATGAATATTTGGATCTTGAGTCATAATGTCCCTGTTATTTAGTGCTTAAATGAGGCAGAAATGATAAGTTATGAATTATGATAATTCAAGTCCTTATTCTCGTCTGTAACTCGATACTTGAATATGAAAGCGTGATAAGATGGTAAAGGGCAAATAGCTAGAAGTGGAATTGTAGTGTACATGTGAATCAGCGTTTGAATTTAAGAGAGATGATGTGGAGTCATTGTGTACATGCAAATCAGAGTTTGACTTAAAAAAAGAGATGCTCATGTTATATAAAGAGTGGGATGCTGTAAGACCATTTCCATACAAATTAAGGATTGTGATGATCAAGGCTAGAAATGTCTTTCTTTATGTGATGCAAAATATTCTGAGTACAAAGATTACAAAGACTTTAAAGTTGATTTAATTCAAAGAGCTTTAACTGATCATTTTCACTCTATACAGAGTTTTATACATTCTGTACCCGTGCTAGATTTGTTGCATGCTTAAGTCTACTCTCTAATTTGATTTTCCTCTTTCATCTAGCTCTCCTTACAGTCTGTATTTGTTGGTATAAGCTCTTGGTCATTTTTGGGATCATCTGTAATTCTGCTGCAAATCTGAACAGAAATCTTATGTAGCAACAAAAGGTTTCTTTTGAACACACACACACGCACACATGCATGCCCCCTCCCCCCCTCCCCCCCCCCCCCCCCCTCCCACACACACACACACACAGAACCATTTTTCTTTCCAATAAAGATAGGAATTGTTCATCTCATATTTGCAGCACTTTCACAAAGATTACTTTTCAGTATCAGATATCTTCACATGATTATTTTTCTTAAAATTTGATGGTTGGTTAGTTTCTTTTGTTTTCATTGTGTATCACTTTTCAGTTGTGATTTTACACTTTATACCTTTCAAACATCCCCCCCCCCCCTCTCCCTTTTTCATTTCATAGATTTGTCACTATTTTTGGTGGACAAGATGGACATGAGATAGCACTAACAAGTCAGCTGTATGCAGTCAGTTTTTTTTTAACTGTAAATTTAGATGAGAAAACATGGAAAAACAGTTAATGATCAAACATAATGCACTCTAAGAATGCCAAAATTGATATAAAAAAGAAACCTTGAGTCAGTTATGTGGATGGGATATATAATGGGCATAAGGGCCTGCAGGCAGCTTATCGCTTGTCTCTTTCTTCTATTACTGCTGCTTCTACTACAAATACTGCTACTACTATAACACATAAAGAACTTATTCGTATCAACGTGTGACTACCCTGGATAAGATAGCTTCCCCACCCCCACCTTTCCCCATCCCTTTCCTCCTCTTCCCTTTTTTTTCTTTTTGAGATGATGTGATTTTACGTTTGTTGGTTTAATATTTCACCATTTTTATCAGCAGAGTCTCGCCTTGGCTTAAGGCTGTGTCAGTCCAATTAACAATGGCTAGAACACCAAGGCTACATCAAAATGTTGTTATGCTTTGCATAGTTATGCGGGGATTGTCTTCAGTCATGACAAGCTCCTAGTATAACACCCTCAGTCTCCAAAATCCCTGTAAGTCGGAGTGTGGCTGCCCACTTGGCAGGGTAATCAAAAATGGTCACACATGTAATGTTCTCATCCTTAGCTGATGAATTTGTACTATAGCGTTCAAGTGCTTCGGCTGTTCGGATGATCCCTGGAGTCTTTTAGCCAGGGTACGACAGCAACAACAACAATAACAACATCAGCAGAGTCACAATTAGTGACTCAGTTATTCCCCCACCCCTTTCCTCTCCTTCATCCTTCTCACCCTTTCCCCTCTTCCAGCCCTCGCTTGCTCCCCTAAAATACATGGTGCTGAATGAATCATTTGACGTACTGAAAGATGCTTGGTTTTATCTCCTGCCAGAAAGCGGTCAGCACCTCAGCCAGCAGGACACCCAGGCCAAACTTCGCCGGCACTACTTCTGGTCTGGCATGACGTTTGACGTGATGAAGCATGTCATGGCCTGCTGCATGAAGGAGTCCCTGTCCACCGCCCCTGTGCTGCACCGCAACCCTGTCATCCAGGAAAGGGTGCACAAGATTCGCTCTTACTACACTGAAGAGGTCAGCTTCTGTCATTTTCTTTTTTTTTGAAGTATCATTAGGGAAGAGATTCGGAGGGGGGTAGGTGGTATGAAGGGTGTTTTGGATTTTGTTTGAATGTTTGTGTTGGGTTTTTTTAAAGGTTGAACTGTGTTTGGAAGATATAGATTTAGATCAGGTTATATTTCCAAAGATCAGTGGCAAATAAAAAAGAAAGGAGGATGGGGGTTTGAAAGGACAGAAAAGGACAGAACAATTGAATACCAAGGTATCTGAAATAGGGAGCGTTATTAAGGGTTAGCACATAATCATGTGATGGCATGGAAAGCTTTGTGCCATGTTGTTTGTATTTATGCATTTGGTGTATCTGTAGGCTCATTGTCTTGTATACAAAAATTTAACATCTTAAAACCTGTTTAAAGCTTCATGAAGGAGGGGAAAATCTGTTTCAAAAGATACATTAAAAAACAACAACTTATGTTGATGATACCATCAGTTTTAGTGCATTAACTTTTTCCTTTTAAAAGTTCTGCAATCTGATTTGCTTTTGTTGAGATGTTATTACTTTTTTCAGAGTTTGCATATATTGTGTGTGGGTATTTTCTACACATGTAGATTGTGATATATTCACTGTTTCAGAAGATCCCTAAACTTGATGCAAGGGCTATTACAGCTGTAGAAGTCGGTGAGTTTGTATATGTTTTAATTGTTTAAAAATCAGAAATTGTTTTGTTTGATTGGTGTTTCTTTGATAGCATATTGTTTGGAAAATTAGTGAAATACAAACTGAGAGAGTGTGCGTGTGTGTGTGTGTGTGTGTGTGTGTGCGTGCGTGCGTGCGTGCGCGCGTGTGCGTGTGTGTGTGTTAAGATCTGAGATACTTTTGACAGCCTGTAGATTACTGGCCCTAAGGTGTGAGTTCATCATTGTGTGTGTGTGTATCTATGTGTTGAAGCATACATATGTCCTTGAGTGAAATGTAAAAATATATTTTGTCAGAGTGTACAAAACCAAACAGAACATCAATTAATGTATTTCTGTGTTGATGTGTAAGACCCCAGACAGATTTTTAGATACAAATGAAGCAGTGTGACAGTATGGACAAATATCAGTGGTGTGTTGTTCACAGAGAGGGGTGAAGAGGACACTTCCTCGACGACAGAGAACCAGACTTCCGCTGTAGCTATGGCAGCAAAGAGCTTAATGTGGGATCATGCCATTACTAAAACTGTGAGAAATATCATAGGTGAGTAAATGGTTTTACAGTTCTAGTTGTTTTTCCTCATTATGATACTGTTTTTTTTATTGACTACTTATTTTATATTTTCTTAACTCATTTGTCTTACAGCATGGTTGTCTCTTTCTTGATGAAGAATGGAAAACCACCCCCGCCTCCCTTTTTTATTACCAGTAGCCATGGAAATTGGTCCAGGCACCATCATTACAAGTCAGCTGTCCTTGACGGGGGCGCTCTGCCAGTTATCCAGATCTTTATCATTTGTACAAATTGATGTGGCCACCCATTCAGTCATCAGATATACCCTTCAAAGTTTGCTAAGGAACTTTACGAAAAGAATCCGGTAAATCTGGGAACTCTCACAAAGGCGGAGGGGATGGAAGGGGGTCTGGGGGGAAAGGGGAGGAAAGGAGGAGGAGTGAGAATGGAAGAATTGTGTTTTACCAGCAAGCCTTTGTTGCACTGGATGCTTCAGTTGAAAACTATGTACTACTGTGATAGAAATATGCACCATTACTCTTCTTCCTGTCTTTTATAGATTTATGTTTTCTAAACTGCAAATCATACCCTTAGTAGGAATGCCTTCAGTCCTGGAGTCTCCATACTTGTCCCTTGGAACAATGGAAATTGGCACTTTTGTCCTGAAAATTCAGTTTTCCATTTCATGCCCAGGTGAAAAAATCTGAAGTAGAATGCAGATAGCAACCGATGTTGACTGGTTGCTAAGACTACCAAAACTGGAAACAACCTGAACATCCCTGAACTGACCAACTATCATGTGCATAGATTGCCTGCTGAAGTTGTGAGAGAGAGAAAAAAATGGTGGCAAAGCAAAGACAAACAGTGATTCATATTGACAATGAAAATGAGCCATGGAGACAGAAACAGAAATAGCAGCAGACCCTCATCGCCAAATTGACAGACCCAGAGCCATTGTTGAAGTTGCACATTGTATAAAATGTAGGTAAATTTTTGTTTTATTTCTGCTGATATCTGATGCCATTACATGTATCCCTGAAAATCAGTCTTTGTCCCTGGCTTACAAGGATTGTCTCTGGAAATTGCAGAAGGGGTTAGGCAGCCCTAGGTTGCCATGTTTTGAAAGGTGGAGGCAAACTGCTGTTCATCTTGATGTCTTTTGCATTATGTTAAGAGTTACACCTGTATGTTGTTTTTTTTGTGCGTTCTCTTTCCACTCACACCTATATATTGCACAACATTCACTCTCTCTGTGTCTCCTCACACATACAGTCTTTTTTTTTTTCATCCACACACACTCGTAAAGGCAGACACAAACACATACCCATACACACTCACATCCACCCACCCACGCACCCACCCACTACACACACACACACACACACACACAATGTGTGTACATGTACTCACCACTCACATATTGACAGTAACAAGTTCACACACATGCTGACTGAACGACAAGACATGTTAAGCTGAGCCCAGGTGTTAACACACGTTGTGTGTTTGCAGAGGCCATGGACAAACAGCTGAATGGAGAGAAGAAGAAACCAAAGACCAGGGAAGGCGGTGAAGGAGACGTGTCAGAGCAGTCGTCAGCAGTCAGTGCTCGCAGCCAAAAAGCCAACAAGTGCCAGTTCTGTGGGGTGTGCATTGGCGGCATTGTGGCGTACAAAAGTAAGATGTACTCGTTGTTCAGTAACTTAGAGGACCTGTGTTTGAAGATTGAAATTGAATTTCATTTCAGAGTTAAGTTAGTTGGGTTTTTTTTCCACATATTGTTCATAGTAACCACATGTAATAAAGTCTGTTTTAACTTTTGTACATACAACAAAGCACAGAAGACAATTAAAGGAATTAAGAATAGATGTGCATAAATGGAATTTAGTTTTAAAAGAATAATGAATATAGTATAAATGAGAGCAAACCTTGCAAACTTTATTTTGATCTTGTCTTAGAAAATTCAAAGCAATATCTATGATCACAAATAATTTCGTCAACAGCGTCACTTCATTTACATAAAAAAATGATGTTGAAACTGGCGCCTAACCTTCAAGAGAGAAAGAGTGTGGATTTTTGTTCATTTTTTAAATTGCATTCTGTTTTGTGTTCATTTTGTAAAGCAAATTTTCTTTTAGTCTGACTAGACTGAATAGGACAGTTATCTCAATAGCTGGTTTTGTTTTTGACCATTTTGGAAATGATATGCACCTTCTACCTTTGTAACAGATCCTATAGTAGCTTCAAACAGAAGCATGAAAACGATTTCAAACATAGGATATGATGCATCTCGCTGTGTAAATATTTGAATGTGAAATTGTTGAGTCAAAGAATGCTGCAACGATTCCAGGGAAATATTAGCCGAGTCAATTGTAAGCTTAATAATTCAAGCCCTGTTCACAACATGGTCATCCCAGTGGTTCAGCTATAACACAAAACTAGACTCTTTATCTAGAGTTCAGTTGTGTTCTGTTTGGCCAAGTTTTACATTTTATTTCAGTGCATGTGTACAAGCACACCGGGGTGAAGCCCTTTATCTGTTCAACCTGTGGGAAGACCTTCACAACCAATAGAAGTCTACTGATTCACAATAGGAAACACACCGGTATTAAACCGTACCTGTAAGTTCCTTATGAATTACACTTTGTAGTATGTGTTTTTTTCTGTTGTGGCTTTGTTCTTTGAATTTTAAGTGGTCTTTTAGGTAAAATAGAACTATGTTCTGCTGTGGGTTTTGTTTTTGTTTGCTTTTTTTTAAAGGGCAGATATTGATTATTGTCTTGTGGAGCTAATTTGTAAATTGACTGATGAGTACTTTCAAATACTACGGCAATTAAAAAAAAATCATTTACAAAGATCCAGAACCATCAACATAGATCCAGAAACAGTTGATTCAAAGGCAGTAGTTCGAAATTTCTCAAACAAAAAACCTCAAAGATACGACTGAGGAGGATGAGGTCAGTGGGTTGGGAATTTCAGGGAGAGGTAGGGTGTTTGGATGGGGGTTGGGATAGGAAGTTAATCAACTGAAGAGATGTCTGCTGAGTGCTGAAAAACAAGACAAAAATGTATTTGGATGGAAATGTGGATGTTAAAAAAAAAAAAAAAAAAGGGGGAGTACGAGTGTGTTTTTTTTATGTCAGTACTATAATATCTTGCAGTATGTTCTTTCCTGTCGCAGATTTTTGTGTGTGAAAATCTTTCATGATAGAATGAAATCTGTCTTCATACAGAAGAACATTTTTACTTGGGACTTTGGATTAGTGCTGCCACAGAGGACTGTTCAGCTTTGGATTAGTGCTACCACAGAAGACTGTTCAGCTTGTTTAGGTCTTGGTAAATGATCGGAATGTACATAGAAACAGTAACATTAAGAAAAATGCAGTTGAAACAACACTACCAGCAGTGTTTCCAAATGCTAATGATTTGCATTCTTTAATACGTATATCAATATTTCTTTCTAGATGACTGGCTGTCTTACTTTTTTGTCATCAGACTGTTCCTTCTTTGTCTCAGATGCAACCAGTGTGGACGAGGATTTTTCCGCAGTGCATCACTGCATTATCACTTAAAGGCACATGCCATAGGGAGAGGAACTCCAGAGTCATGTGACATTTGTCACCGCAGTTTTTCCACACATCATCGACTGATGCGTCACAAAGAGTTTAAGCATCCTGCACAAGCAAAGGTGTACATATGCAACCAGTGTGGAAAACATTTCACAGCAGCAAGTAAGTCTGTTGGTCTCTGGTTAGTTTCTAAATGAATGTCTGTCCTTTTTCCTATTCTTTTCTTACATGTTCCCTCCATTCTAGTCTCTCATTGGAGAAGATTGGCTCTTAGCAACAAAGGTGTCTTTTTTTTCCATGTTAACACAAGTAGAATTGGAACTGACAGATTTATCCAAGGAAACAAGTTGACACTGTATTGCTTTCTGATAATAGCATCAATTATTGTCCTTGTTTTGGGGGATTTCCACCCATGACATTACATACAATCTGCAAATACGTGATCTTCCCCCTAGTTGACGTCACATTTCAGGTCTTCGCACTCACCCGTGACCCTGTCTTTGCGCCAGGTGGTAGCCCCCAAATAATCACATTCCTTTGATTTTAATTTGTTTGCTTGGAACCACCTGGTTTGCACCATGATGGCCATATGAAAGAAAACAAGGATAATATACTCTCAGACACAATAAGAATTCTCAAACAATCTAATTTCGCCAGTTTGTAAATGCTCGGTTCCTTAGGCAAGGTCTTGGTGCAATGATTTTTGGTGTGGAGCCACATTCTGATGCGATGTATATGTATCAAGGACAATCACTCTATAGTCTGGTCTAGTATAGGAGGCATGGTTTACTCCCTTGCTCCCTAAATTTCACTTTTATGAGGCTCCTGATATTATGGCTATGTGCCATGCCAGATATGAGTAAGGCATTTGTCTAGACAGGAAAGTATGAGAAAGTGTGATGACTTAAGAATTATTTTGTTCACATACAGAAGAAAAGGTGATATTTTTGTCATCAGTTGCATAGAAATCAAAGTATGTGTGTGTGTGAATATATGTTGCGAGTGTGAAAATGTGTTGTGTGTGTTTGAGATCAAGAGCTGTGTGTGTGTGTGTGTGTGTGTGTGTGTGTGTGTGTGTGTGTGTGTGTGCACATGTGTACATACAAACAATCTTTGAGACATACACATGTATTTGCAAACATTCAGGAGGTATTTCTACATTCACGTACGTACAGAGTGGCATTGCAGCAAATCATTCTTCAAGAAAGCTCCTCGTGCACAAACCCATTCCTTTCAAATTCTTCTCTGTAGTCTGATTTACTCTGACTTGATTGATGTACAGTAATGAATAATTGTGATGCATTCTGTGTGCCTGCCAGGGAGTCTGAAGCGACATGAACAGATACACACAGGACATAGAAAGTACCAGTGCCAGTATTGCAGCAAATCTTTCTTCCGCAAAGAGTACTTGAATGCTCATCTCACCAACCATGTCGAGTGTGAACGAGAGACACAGAAACTCAAGCCACACGATAAACTGGTCAGAAAGCCCCAAACCAGCAGTCCAGCCCTTTACTGGGCACAGAGTGAACAAATGACACATCGTGTGGAGAGCTCATCTGTGGCTGATGTGGAGGCTTTCCAGGCCTCGACGGTGACCTCGCACGCAACGCTGGCCTCTTCCAGCATCACGGCCGCCCACATGTCCCACCTGCCTCCCAACAGTGTCTTGGCCCACTGCCACCAGATGGTTCATCATTCAGTGCCACACCCTAGCGTTCCCACGGCCCGTCTGATGAACGTGGCTGGATCTCACGGGCCTCTGCCCCTCACAGTGTCCTCAGCTCGGGCATCAGCCGAAGTGCTGCACACTGCCAGTGGTCAGGAGATCCTGCTGCATCACGATGCAGCTCCGGTGCAATATAGTGTGGACTGTCTGCCGGGAGAGGGAACTAACTTGTCTGATGCCGATCTGACTGCTATCCACTTGCTGACACAGGCTAGTATATCGGGCCCAAACTTAAACAATATGTGAAAGTACAGGGCATATTCTGGTCAGTGTGTATAGAAACTGAATGTGTCTTATAAACGGCTACTGTTGTATGAGGAGGTTGAGTTACGGAGGGGAGGGTGGGTTCTTTGAGAGACTTACAGTGCAGCATGTTCATTGATGTCCTCCATTCTGCCCTTTTTGGTGTGTGTGTGTTGTCCTCTCACTGCCAGGTGTTCCTCCTGGAGCTGTTTTGTCTTTAATCCTTGTTGGGATGGGATAAAAAAAAAGTGTGCAGGTGAAAACAGACATGTGATATGAGAGGTAGGAGTAAGGAAACTGCAGCCTGACAAGGAGAAACAGCAGAAAACAGCGATTGCGATTTCTTTTTTTTTTATCATCCACTTTGAGACCTGAGGAACACCACTGAAGGCAACGCTCAGCAAAGGAACTGTCTCATCCTAATGCACATTTATGTTAAAACCACACTCAGGTGCATGGCAAAGACAGCTACTTACAGCTGCAAGCAAGTGGGCTCTAGTGTGGCTGAAATTTTCAAATTTTGTGTTTTCTGTTGCTGCCTTTGCTGTTTTTTGTTGTTGTTGGCTGTCTTGCTGTCAGTCCAATGCCTGAACATAGTATCAATGGAAACCACAGAGGACCTAGTTAGCCCTAGAGAGAAGGTGCCAGACTCGTGTACCATGATGTGGGTCTGGAAATACCCACATTTGAAGAGATATTCTGTTTGGAGTTAACACCTATGCAACTTTCGGTGCCATCTTGGTCGTTTGGATGTCTTTAAATTGAGGTCCAGTGCATAAATGCATTAAAAAAATGTTGTATGCATATTCAGTCCCATTACACTTTTGCAGAATATCAAATCTTTGTTTGCTGGTGGAAGATATTCCAAAAAAATAAAACACATGCACATTGGTTTCATATTGAAATGAAGAACTGCGGCTATCTAAATGTCAGGATTTCAATGGTTAGATGCGCAGAAATCTCACCAAGGACTTACCACACAGGTCTTGCCAGAGAATACAGAGCAACAGAGAATGGAAACCTCAGAATGTAAGAATTAAACATGATAGTAGTACCAGCCGCTGTGGTGAAGTGGTTAGCGTTGTTGATCCTGGCTGGGAGGTCGTGGGTTTGATTCCCATCAGAGCTACGTGGGATTTTTCTGTCCCAACCGGCTCCTACCCAGAGTTGAGTTTGCTACGAGCTCATTTGGGAAAACTGGGACCACACAGTTGAATTTCATCCACGTAGCGGATGCATCTCTGAGAGTGCTGCTCAAATTTCTTGACCAACACTGCAGGTGTCTGTATCTGTCGGGCCTGGTTGATGCCAGAATATATTTTGAAAGTAAGTGGAGAGTACAGCCCTGTTATGTAGTCTCAGACCTGAATGGAGATCCGTAGCATCATCTTCATCATCCTCATTCTGTCGATCAGCATAAAACTAAAAAAGTATAAAATTCTGTGGCCCTTCATGCCTTTCTGTCATGGTGATCTGTTTTTATGTCCTCTCCATGTCTGTGGTCTTGGTTTGATTCTGTCGGGGTCATCGATATCGGCGAGTCCATTGGGGCTGTTGTTGGCCAGATGTGATGACACTCTTCAGAGGGAGAACTTATTCACGCCGGCTCTGTGACTAAGCAATTATTGTTGTCAGTATGGGGCTTAGTAGGTGGTGTCCTGTGTATGTTAGATCAGAACAGGTGCCACTGAACACCACCAAAGTGACTCGCATTAGTGCAGTGTCTCCTCTGATGGGGTGCCTCTTGACGACTTGACACTGACTGCTCCCTGTACATTGCTGATGCCGGGGCTGCAGCGGGCCGGGCCGGGCTGTGGCTGTGGACGGGGTGTTAGAATGAGCTGCGTGGGTGCACTGCCACTGAGGTGGCACAGAAGCTGGGACAGCAAAAACAAAAAACAAAAGCACGATAGTAGAAAACGTTATTGGGGAAAATTAGGCATTCTGATCTAATGTTGATATAATGAGGTGGAAATATAGTTTTCTTAATTTAAGTGATATACAGATTAGGTTTTACATAGTTTCTGCGACATTCACATTTAAAAGATTTTATATGAACTAATCATTTCTCACTTAAGGGAAATAACTTTAGACTAGAAACTATCACTTGCAAGAGTGGGACTCGGAGAAGCATGTGTTGTGTACACATTGTGTCACTTGACATAGCATGAGGGCTGCACTCTACTTTCATAGTATATCCCGGCATCAGTCAGGCCCGAGAGATACTGACACCTGCAGTGTTGGTCATGAAATTTGAGCAACACTCTCGGAGACGCATCCACTAAGTGGATGAAACTTGACTGTGTAGTCCTAGTCGAGCTTATAGCAAACTCAGCTCTGGGTAGAAGCCAGTTGTGGCAGAAAAATCCTGCAAAGAAATGGCTGTAATGGGAATCAAATCCATGACCTCCCAGCTGGAAGTCCACAGTACTACCTACTTCTCAATGGCAGCTGGTAAGATGCTCACCCATTGCAGCCTGTACAGAAGGTTGGTGTAATGACTTTTTGGTGTCATATACTGTTTCATGTAAAAAAAAAATTTTTAAAGTACTATATACTCAGATTATTTGTAGTTTATTACATTCATATATGGAAGTTTTGTTGTGTGATATAAAAAACCCACTGTGAATGTGATATGGTTTTGCACTAATAGTATGTGAAAGATTAGTTGTGTTAATGTATGACTTCTCTGAACATTATATCACATGTAAAAGTTCAAGGCATAATGAAGTAATTGTAAATTCTGGTCATTGTATTAATTGTATTTATATCTGTTATGGTGCATGATAATAGCTCTCTCTGCATGTCAAGTTGTCAGTTTGCAGCAAATTAGTGGCATGGATTATTAAAGAAAAAAATGATACACCTTACTGGCATGGATTTAATTTCATTGTCAAATTAGGACAGATTAACAATCCCTGTACTCACTGTCGGTCATAATAAGTTATTAGATAACAGCGCAGGGCAATAAGTATAGTAAATCAGGACAGTATACTGTATTGTTGTACTTCCCAACATACTTGTGTTTTGCACAATATTGCCTATTTGTTGGAGACCTGCAGGCAAAATGATATGATTGTGTGCCTGATCAAAATGCAGATGAAAGCCCTGGAACAAGGCACAGGGGATGAATTCATATACATACTGAGCTTATTTATGGTACTTAGCAACATCTCAGATAAGTTAGATAAAACAACACCTTTTTATGAACAAATCTCAGCTAGAGATAAATGTACAGCTTACCTGGAATATTGTGTTAATCATACAGCACTGTTAGATGTTTTACAACAGTTTTTGTTCAGTCAAGAAAAGAGATTGGTGACATAAGCTATCATAATTTGAGAGGACTTTAGGGATGTCATCAAATTTGATTATTTTTGGTGTGAGTTAAGGACTGATTGTGGGTTGGAATCATTTGACTTCCAATAAATATACTGTAAACAAATGGAATACTCACATTGTTCCATGAGTGCATAATCAGGGACACTTCAATGATTCATTGTACAAAATAAAATTACATTTTTTTAAAATTACTTTGCTTCTTTCTTTCATCCTTTCTTTCTTGTACAGAAAAGAAAAGACAGAGAGAGGATGTGGAGACACAAGTTGAAGACCAACTACCCTTTTGGTCTCAATGTGTGGGATTAGTTGGTTTCACATGAACAATCTGCCCTGGGAACTTTGCCTTTCGCTGAACCAAGACTTCACCCAGGCATCACTATTTATCATACAGTAATGGGGGGGGGGGGGGGGGGGGGGGGGGGGGAGGGGGTTAATGACATAAAAAACACACATTACGTCAACTAGTTTTGACGCCGACTTCCATGGTTAGCTGAGGAGGTTTACAAAAACGAAAGCGTTCTTTAAAATGCTTTGGGTGTTTGTTGTTTTTTTATTTGAATTATCCTTTCTTTCTTTCTTTCTTTTTGGTGCTTACAATCACACTGGCTCTCTTTTAGAGAATCTTTAAGTCAATGAAACAGAGTCAAGTAAATAAATGCATTTATTTGTTGTTATTTTTTCATGATTTGATTTTTTTCACATATTTCTTGTCCGTTCTTGTGTTTTCTTTTACAAATGTAACATACCAGGAATTAAAAAGTTTCATGATACAGCTGCTTCTAGTTCCATATCTCTCTCTCTCTTCTGGTTTTTTTTTTTTCTCTTCTTGAATGTAAAGCCTACCATATTCTTATTTTGTCCAATTTGAAATGAAGGAATGTAAAAATATCAAGCATTATGATTTCCGACTGATTGCCTAGATTAGCAGGATTAAGTGTTGATGAAGGAAATCTAAACAAAATAGCATTTTGCATGCTTAATCCAGGCAATACAAACACTTACACAAAAGTGCCATGGCATGGCTGCAATGAGTAGGAAGTGGATTTAAATGCATATGGGAATTTTTTTTGCCCTGCTGATGCATAACCTTCAAGTCCTTGGTTGTTGCTTGTTCATGGGGTCAGGTGGGAAAATTGAAACCACACAGTTAGAAAATCTCTTTTGCCCTGGTGACAGCAGGCAAGCCAGGTACTGAAGTGCAAGAAAAGGGTTTTGTTGTTGTGCTCCCCCTTTTCCTTACCTTGCCATTTTATTGTCACACCAGGTAAGATTTTGGGAAAGCAGTATGCAGATGGACTGATCACTTGGCTGAAGTGAAACGCATTCCTCACTGTGTGGGTTCTTCCATGTTGTTTATTCAGTGCATAATTGAGGTGTTGTGACTCAGATTTATTTCAATGAAGAATATGAAATTACATGTTGAATCATTTTTGAAACAGAATCAGAAAACCTGGATGATTCTTGATCTTGGTGAACAATAGCAAGAACACAGAGAAACCATGCTCTGACATGGAGGAGATAGTGGGATGTGGAGTACATGGCCTTCACCTTTGCTCTGATTGGTCGATCACTCTCACTGTGCAAGTGTCTTGCTTGAAAGTTGAACATGCTACAGCTCTCCAAACTGGGTGAGTATTTGCAGCTGCACTGGTTTGCCCAGGTAAAGACCCAGTTGGATGTAAAAATCAATTGAACTTGATCAAAATACTTGTTCAATATGACATTGACGTAATTTCAATTGAACAAAATGCCAATTTTTAACTCTTATTTTGAGAATGAACAAGATTCAATGTACTGTAATGTGCAAAGATCAGTCTTTGATTTTCACACTCACTGAAAAAAATATGAAGTCATTTCAGCAGGGAAATAAAAATGGATGCAAACTGTTCAGCTGTTTGTCTGCTGCTTGTTCTCTTGATCTCTCCATACCACCTTCTTTCCCGCCCTGATCACTTAACATTTTCCTGTCTCCTCTGGCTTGCTCGCTGTCTCTCTTTCTCCCCTCTCTCCTGCACATGCTTATACATATGTGCAAGAGGGAAAAAAGCAATAAACAGATGTAAAACTCACAATAAAGAAGAAAGAAAGAAAGAAGTGCACACATTGGCGCTGGCACAGAGGTTAGTGTCACAGAGATCTGTCACAATCTAGGAGGCGATGGGTTTGATTCTCATCAAAGCCATTTATTTATGAGATTTTCCTGCCCCGGCTGGCATCTACCAGAGTTGAGTTTGTGATGACCTCAGCTGGGAGGACTGATGCCAATGAGCCGAGTTTAATCCATTAATGGATGCATCTCTAAGAATGTTGCTTAAATTTCCTGACCAACACTGCAGGTGTATATCTTTGGGCCTGGTTGACACTGGATACAGTATGAAACAAAGCGAAGAGTACAGCCTGTCACACACTCTCAGACTGGAATGGAACTGCATAGCATCAGCTGTATCAGGATCAGGATCAGGATCAGGGGCGTTGTATCAAATACAACTTAGCCTATTTAGGCTTTTTACGCCCCTTCTGTATGTATATATTCTTTTTTTTTTTTTTTTTCGTAACCGTTGGTCCAGTCATAGGCTAGCTCAGACCTATTATCCATCAAATTCATATCTAATTTTTGTTAATAATTCATGTTTATCTATGAGGTTCTTAAAACCATTAATACTAGGTGCACGTTTGATGTTAAGTGTTAGTTTATTCCAAAAGTTGGTTACTCTATTAGTAAAAGTAAATTTTCTTATATTCGTTCTACAATATTGTTTAAATATCTTATCTTCACTGTTCCTTGTAACATTCTTCTGCGGAGTACAAAAAAGCATGCTTTATCAACATTCAATTTCATTAAATATCTTGTATGCTTGAATCAAGTCTCCTCTTATTCTTCTTGCCTTAAGTGTTGGAAGTTGCAGATATTTTAATCTTTCCTGATATGAGTAATCTTTTATATTATGAATCATCTTGGTTGCTCTTCTTTGTACCTGTTCTAGAGCTTCTGATTGTCTCTTTAGCATTGGATACCATATAGTGTTGCCATATTCAAGAACAGGTCTAACTAGTGTCTTATATAATTGCAAAAAGTGTCCTTTTCCATAAATGTAAAGGTTCTTTTTATTATTCCAATCATTCTGTTAGCCTTATTAATACTATTTACAATATGATTGTCAAATGGTAAATTTTTGTCAAAAGTCACACCTAGGTCTTTCTCTTCTTCACATTTAGATACTTTTATTTCCTTGCCCCAATTTTCATTATATACTCCTTTTGTGGGTTTGTTTTACCAATATGAAGTACTTTACATTTTTCTGCATTAAAATGTAGGTTCCAAGTATCAGACCACTGTACTAATGTTTCAATATCCTTTTGTAATTCCTTATGCAATTTTGGAGAGTTATACAGTTTTGTGTCATCTGCAAAGACTTTACATGTACTCTTTAATTCTACAGGGAGATCATTTATAAATACCGTAAATAATATTGGTCCCAAAATACTGCCTTGTGGTATCCCACTAATAACATCAGCACTATGAGAGAAGGAACTACCAATCCTTACCTTCTGAGTTCTTTTTGATAAAAAGTCTCTAACCCAACCAAGTATATTTCCTATTATTCCATAAGACTCTAATTTCTTTAAAAGTCTTTCATGTGGTACTGAATCGAATGCTTTTCTAAAGTCTAAATACAAAACATCTATATTCTTCCTTTATCTATCTCCTTTGTGAAGTCTTCCATCACTTCTAAAAGTTGAGTCACACAAGACCTTTTTGCACGAAATCCATGTTGACACTCAGCATATAATTTATTTTCTGTCATATGTTTAATAATAGCCTCTCTAATAAATGATTCTAAAATTTTGCATATAATGCATGTTAAACTCACTGGTCTATAATTTCCTGGATCTGTTCTTGTACCTTTTTGAATACTGGAATGACTGTAGCTGTTTTCCAATCTGAAGGTACTATCATTTCTTTAACAGATTTAGAAAAGAGTATGTAAAGTGGGAAGGCCATCTCCTCGTTTAGCTCTTTTAGTACTCTCGATGGGATGGCATCCGGACCACATGCCTTATTAGGGTTTAAAGATTGAAGTTTCTTTTTTATTGTATCCACTGAAATGTCTACATTTTCTAACACTATGCCTTTTGACCTTGAAGCTGGACTTAGAACAGGCATATTTTTAGTATCTTCCCTTGGGAATACTCTAGAAAAAAATGTATTCAAAATATCTGCCTTACCTCTATCTGACTCCACTGTGTCACCATCCTTAGTCACTAAAGGGCTCACTCCAGTATTCATCTTTGTTTTCGATTGTACATATCTCCAGAAAGCTTTTGGATTTTGTTTACATTCCTTTGATAACTTCTTTTCAAAATCCTTTTTTGCTTTTCTTATTTTTTTTATTACAAGTATTACGTGCTTTAATATAATTTTGATAATCTTTCCCTGCTTTGTGACTAAGAATCTCTGATACATATTATATTTTTTTTTTACAAATTTCATTGTCTTTACATTCATCCACTTTGGTTTCTGTTTTTTATTTTTCTTAATAATTTGCTTTGGAACGTTGTTTTCTATTAAAGAATTTAAAAATACTTTTATTTCCACCCAGCATTGTTCTACACTAAGATCATTGAGTTTATTCCAGTCGATCTTCTTCAATTCTTCTTTCATTTGCATAAAATTTCCTCTCTTAAAATTATATGACTGCTTTGATTCTTCTTTCCCTTGCTCCTCTCCTAGGTACAAAGAGAACATTAAAACCTCATGATCACTTTTGCCTATAGGAGCTAAGTGCTTAAGGTGGCGCTAGGCGTAGATTTTAGGGTATTTTCGTTTCTCAGGTTCTACATAACCTATCATTATAAAATTTGGCACAGAGGCAGAACATGTCAAAAGTATTGCACATGCCAAGTTTTATGTATCTAGCTTATGTGGAAACAAGGTTATTACAAGGTTATTACACATTCTCATCCGAACAACAGTAGTGTACATTCGCCCTTCATATCTCAAGAAAACAGAATTTCTCAGAAGTTTCAGATGTACAGTGTTTCATTCCATGATCAAAGAGTGCAACTATCACAAAAGTTATTATCTGAACTTGAAAATCTATTCTCACCACTCATTCAAAAAAGGCGAATTTTTTTCTCTTCGGTTTGGTGACATATCATCATATGCAGCTTGAAAACCATTTGAGATACAATGTTCTTGTGGTTGTAGTTGCACTCAGAAGCCATTTTTACATAAGTATGCAAACTTTGGTGTGAATATATTGATGGGAAGTGTGTCAAAAGCTGGGCGAGAAAACGTGAGTCCTTGAAAAATAAACGTTTTGAGAAAATTGAGTTTGAATTTTGATCTTGTGTTTTCTGATGGTCCAAGACATCAACAAGGTAAGATTTTATACAAAATATCTTTTTTACAATGTTTGTTCACAGGATATGAGGTAATATTAAAAAAAAGAAGGAAAGAAGTGATATTTTTGGGCTTCAGAACCGTCCTGCCCCATAAACCTCTCCTTCCCGTTCTTGCTGTTCCTGTCGTTCTTGACGACGAATTGTGTCAATGGTTTGCCTTCTCTTCTTTTCTCTGATGGAGGTTTTTCTGGTTGCTGACTTGACCCTGGAGACATCTTTCTCTGCATATTCCACTGCAGTCTCTGATGCCCTCAGTTCAAGCTCCAGAATAACATCCAGCAAAGCAGAGGAGCCCTTATTGAATTTTTGAACCGCAACTGCCTAGGCTGAAAATGTAACAGTTCCCCCAGAAAAGGTGTGTGTGTGTGTGTGTGTGTGTGTGTGTGTGTGTGAATGCTCATTTGTGTGGAAAAGAAATCTCAAATTATCCCAGAAACTGTGTAGTGTGTGTGTGTGTGTGTGTGTGTGTGTGTGTGTGTGTGACTTGAGTCCCTGAATGTAACACCTGCACATGTATTCTCTCTCTCTCTCTCTCTCTCTCTCTCTCTCTCCTGGAATAAAATGTCATTCTCTCTCTCCCTCTCTCCTGCAAAATGAAAAGAAAAAAAAAGAAAAAGAAGAAAAGACAGCCAGGAATAAAAGAAAGAAAAACCCAACTCGCGGATTCATTGCATGAAGGGCAGTGCAGTTTGGAAATGATCGCCTGCAGTTGCCCGATATTTGCGATCACGTTCATGTCGGTCGACCCAGTCACATCTTGTTCCTCCTCCAACCCCCCCACCCCCCTTCTCTGCCTTTGAAGTCGCCATGTCCGAATCACTCGACTCCTCGTATTTTCTTTTCCGGCTGCTAAAATACTTCATCTTTAGGACTGAAGCACTACTGGCACTTGAAGGCACCGTTTTTGATGTTGATGGCATGGGTGATGGGGATCTTTGTCGAGATGTGGATGGAACCGGACTCGACGATCGTGTTTCGCTAGGCACAGTGGTCTCCTTTGTCACTGGTTTACTGCCTTTTTGTGCGGTTTTCTTCCCCTTTTCCGTTTCCCAAACTTGTGGAGAGTCCGAAAGTTTGCTTTCTTGGACAGGCATTTCGATCGCTCCGATTTATCGCTCACAAAATAAAATAATGCAACGTCGGACGTACGCAGAGCAGACTCTTGAAGCAGACGACGGTTTGTTTATGGTTGGTTGCAGCCAATGGTTAGGCTCAGATAGGTCACATGACTAAACATCCGGGCAACCGGAACTTGGCCGGAATGCAGTGAGAGCCAATGAAAAAGCTCATACTAATATCAGCCAATCAATGCAGCGAGATTGGCAGCTCAGTGACCTCCTTTGCCGCGGTACTACGGTCACTGTATAGGAATTTTCCATGATAAACAACACAAGGTCAAGGTCGTGTGTTCCCTCCAGTTTAGTAGGTCACAAGCCCACCTTCATGGCCTGATAGTGGCGGTGTGCGCGTTTGAAAGTAGACATTTTTTCGACTTCTTTTTCGATTTTCTCGCACCCCATCAACAAAACACATTTAATTACACATTTTGAACATCTTTCAAGCAAAACAGACTCATATATGGTTTCTTGATGCTTTATTTTTGCAAAATCAACAATAATCACAAAACACATTTTGTAGTGATTTTTTGGTAAAAATCCACGCCTAGCGCCACCTTAATGTCTGATATCATATTTTCATCATTAACAAGTACTAAATCTAGTATATTTGATTTTTGTCCCTCCCTGTGTCTTGGTTGTTTCACCATTTGGTTCAGAAATGCATCCTGTAGGTAGTTTATGAACTTTTGACCTCTTTCTCCAGAGCCAGTACCATGCCAGTCAATATCTGAGAAATTAAAATCTCCAGTAATACAAACATATTTGAATCTTTCTAATCTAATTTGTTTCAGCAACTCAAACATTTTTTCTTCATTTTCAATTGTTGAGTTTGGACTTTTGTATCATCCTCATTCTCATCGATTGGCATTAAAAAAAATCTTATATTCTGTGGCCATTGATGTCTTGCTCTCACGCTGACCTCAGTTTCAATTTCCTCTCCATGTCTATGCCCTTGGTAAGCCCGTGCAAGGTCGCCGGTACTGGCAAGCTCATGGGGACTGTTGTTGGACGGATGAGGTGGCGCTGTGGCGCCACTCAAAGCTGCACGTAACGGCAGATAACGACTCGGCCCTCAGCCAAACCTATTCATTGCACAGTCCAGTCCTTGAACCATAGTGTGTCTGATTCTGAGGCTGATCAAAAAAGTGTTGTTCCTTTTATGTGCCCCTTCAACTTTATGACCCTATATTTTTTTTCTGTCTGCTAGATTTTTCACTCCCATATCCCTGTGCCCAACCAAGGACCTGCAGGAACCCGAAGAGTCTACAAATCATGCATATTTCTGCTATTTTTGCTAACACATGATACTTAACTAATCAACTGACCCCAAATTCTAGGACAAACTTGCCATTTTCACGTTTTCCATCCATACAAATGACCTCTTTTGTTACCCTTGAACTGTGACCTGGTCTGTTTAACAGTGTTATCGCATGCTCTAATCCCCAAATACAATATTTCCATCTGATAAAAAAAACAGCAGCAACAACATCAGAATAATCGAAAAGAAGCTGGTCGGCATGCGGCACATGAACAGATGACACCAACTTCAAGAAAAAACATAGGCAAGAAAACACAGTTAAGGTTCAACCGCTATGATGATGGCTTCTGTCTTAGCCTGAAAACTGGTCGCTTGCATTACAATCCTTGGCAGAACGTGTTACTTCCTCACGGCTTGCAGTAGCACCATGATCTGATTCCAAATGCTCGCCTAGTGACGTGTAAAACTTACCTTTATCACTTCACAGATTGGCCAGCAGTCGTTGGATGACACTCATGTCCATGTCACACACACGCGTGTGCGTGCACACACACCTCTCTCTCTCTCTCTCTTACACACACACACTCCACAACTGACACACTGCTCTCTCTCTCTCTCTCTCTCTCTCTCTCTTACACACACTCCACAACTGACACACTGCTTTCTCTCTTCTCTTCTCTCTCTCTCTCTCTCTCTCTCGTGAAATTCTATAACAATTTGTTTATAGTTACGTGTGCGATTGAAACATTGACAAACTCTCTTGTGTGTTACTGTAGACACCGGTGATTTTTTTTTTTAAAGTGGAATATCGGGTAATTCAGCGCCAGATTAAGGGTGAGGGAAGGGATGGGTGTCATCTAGTTTACTGCCTGGACTCCTGTCAAACCTGCTAAACGGCACTGTTTATAGGTAGAAGCCTAAGGCATGTTGGACATTACTGATCTCATCGTTCGAGAGAGAGAGAGAGAGAATTGACAGGAAAAAATATCTACCAGGACTGAAAGCGGAGATTCCTGCCAAATATTAATGATGCATAACAACAACAACAACAACAACAACACACACACACACACACACACACACACACACATTTGCGCACGCGCACGCGCAGATGGAAACTCACGCATTCACATCCATAACAAACCAAGGCACACCTATTAATACAATAAATCAATATACATGATATATTAAATAAAATATCAATCTATCAAGGCTAGCTAGTTCTCTCTTTTTTTTTCACTTTCGTTCTTCCCTTCTTTCTTTACCAGTGCAGACACAAATTTCTATAATCCGTCTGTAATCAACGAGCTGGTTCCAGTAAATGTCTGATGTTTAACTCTCAGAAAGGGGGAGAGGAGCAGAGGGAGCTGGGGATGAAGGGAAAGGGTGTTGGTTGAGATGGTGGTGGAAAAAAAGTTCAAGAAAGCCTGTATGACAGCCCAAGTTCCCTATGAGGACCAAAACTGTCACAGACAACAGCTTTTAACGAATCCTCATAAATTCAGTTATCCTTTTATGGTACGCAGGTTTCTAGCTCACTTCGCCCTCTTTGATGTATTGCTCTCTGTATCCAGGTCGTTTTTTGCATCTGCACCAGATCTGTCAAAGTTGTAGATATCGATGCATCTATAAGCCTTTTTTTTTTCCCAATTCACATGTAGCCTATATAACATTTAATGAGAAATTTTCCCAATGTAAAAAAAAGAAAGAAAGAAAATAAGATTCAGCCATGGGATCCGGCCCACTCCAAAATTACATGGATTCATTTTGGACTATATTCTATATTTCCACCTAGTTTCGTGAAAATCGGTTTTATAGATTAAAAAAAAATATTTTATTTGTATTTTTTACAGATCTTACTCACAGACAGGCAGACCAACAGAAACAGGTGAAAGCACAACTTCCTTGACTGGAAGTGCTTAAGATCGACACCAACGCTGAGAAGACATTATTAACTTGGTATCACCATTCATCAATGTGTTTTCACTTTCTTTTTAAAGGACAAATGAATAACATATACCTTAGTATGATAGATTTTCGGCTGGACAATAGACAAGATGAAAGAAATTAAATGAGATTCTTTTTTTGATGAATGTTTCATGTTACTGATAAATTCTTTTTGTCAAATTTTCCTCAATCACGCGAGTGGGAAATGTTCACACACAGATACAGTCAGACAGGCACACACACACACACACACACACACACACACACACAACACACACAGGCGCGTGCACTCAGGCACGCACGCACGTACACACACGTACACCGTTCGCACCTACATGCAAATTTGTGTGTGTGTGGGTGTTTGTGTGTCCACGTCTGCCAGTACATGAAGGAGAGGACTGTTGCGATGGTGTGTTACGCTTTCACTCTTTCACGACAGCTAACGGAATCACAAACTATAAAGGGTGAACAATGATTATTACTTATTTCAGCAGGAAGGAAAGATAATGTAGGCCTACTGGATGAGGCAGGCGGAGGAGAGAGAGGAGAGAGAGAGAGAGAGAGAGAGAGAGAGAGAGATCATCTTTGTTTTCAAGGGTAACAGCAAATATATGCCTTTTTATTTTACATCAGGCTATTGCCCCGCTGAGGGACTAAGAGTGACTTGCAACAAACTATGCATGACTTACTAAACCATACAAACAATCATACTTGTCTTGAAAAAAACACATAAAAACATGGATGAGCTAATTTTCCATCAAGATTGACGTATAGATGAACTTAAAGAAAAAAAAATTGGAACAACAATCAAGAATAAATGAATCGATCTAAAGAAAAAAAGAAAGAAAGAAAAAGGAAACACACACACCACACACACACACACGCATGCGTGCACGCGCGCACGCTCACTCTCTCTCTCTCTCTCTCTCTTTCTCTCTCACACACACACACACTCACACACACACATACATACACACACAAAACACACAGAGACACACACACAGAGAGAGAGAGAGAGAGAGAGAGAGAGAGAGAGAGAGATAGATGCTTACTATAATTTGTTTTTCCGATATTGGTATACTACCGACAATTATGGTTTTTAATTAACTAGGAAGAATACATTAGTAATAGCAGTACGCATGAGAGAGAGAGAGAGACACTGACACTGACACAATTTTATTGCCATTAGCGAAAGGCCCTGTTGGCAAGGGGGTATCATGTCATATCTAGCCACAGCGACTAAAACGGAAACAAATGCAAGACTTCCTCATGATGTTACAACTTTCTATACATATAACTTACAAAAAAGGATCAACAAAACAAGCACCCATCCATCCATACGACTCGCCCCCTCCCTGCACACACACACACACACACACACACGCAGCGCGCGCGGCGCGCACGGCACGGCTGCCGCCGCGCGCGCCGTGCGCGCACGTGCATGCACGCCCCACACAGTATACCATTCACATAGACTATCAGGACACATTAAGTGATTACTACTGAGCCAAGGCAACATTAGGCAAGCGGTTATCTTTCTCATTCGTTTATTTTTTTTACGAAAAGTGCTAGCTTCAGCGACATACTTCGCAAATTCTATCATAATGTTTTCGTTTCCACTTGATAAAATCGCTACTAAATCTCTTCTTTGAGCAACTGATTCATTGAAAATTTTACAGCCACTGCGGATATTGGCATATGCGGGACAATCAAACACAAAATGCACTTCGTTCTCAACACTGCCTCTTTGTCTACACATTTGGCAAGATTTATTATTCGATTTCTCGAACCATGTTTGGTTTGCACTAAGACCGAGCGTTCTGGTTCGAAATTTTGCTAAGCTATATTTATGCCATTTATGCGTTACAATTGTAAGATACTTCTCTGCTTCGAGATTACTTTTAAATGAGAGAAACCAGTCGTATTTATCATTTCCATCCATGCCAGCATGCCAGTTTTGTTTATTCATACAAATTAAGCGGTCCCTGAATTCAGAAATAAATCTTGCTTCGTTACCGACTCCTTGTGACAACCAAACTATGCCAAAACCATTCTCTGTCAATATTTTCTTCATACAGGAGACCAATTAAATTTTCCATTTTCATGTTGCAGCATGAGCATTTCGTACGCCTGAGCACAGAGTCTGGTTATTGGTAGGTTTACTAATTTCAGCCAATATTTAACACATCTAACCCAAGTTATAATAAACAGAGGGTATCGCCCACTTTCGCCATAAACCATTTTATTTGATGCGTGCAAGGGTACGTGGATGATCCGCTTTATCGCGTAGGTATGAACTTTTCCATTTGGCTATTATCCAACATACCCCAGACTTCTGATGCATATGTCAAAATAGGCTGTATCTGAGAATCGAATAATTTCCAAAATAAATTTACATCATTGCAGTTCAATTTTTTCATAGTCCTCAGAATATCCATGACGCCTTTCTTTCCCTTTCTGCACATCTCAAGCCAGCACTTGCTCAAGCTTAACTTGTTGTGAAGAACATCCCAAGGTATTTATAGGTACTTGTCACTCTAATTTCTACTCCACCATAAAACCATCTTTCATATTTTGATAAGTAACCACCATTTCTAAAAACCATTACATTAGTTTTGTTTAAGTTCACTGTTAATTTTAACCTATCTGATTCCCTTTTCAATGTGTCCAATTGATTCTGCAAACCAATAGGGGTATCTGCTAGGAGGATAACATCATCAGCGAAAAGCATTAGAAATAAGTCAGCAGCACCAGGTAACATTTGTATTCCATGTTTCCCTCTCCCCGATATCTCTATCGCTAATTCATTTATAAACAATGTAAACAGCAGTGGGCTAAGCAGACACCCTTGTTTCACTCCCGTGGGCAGCTGAAATAATCGGTGTAAGTACCTTTCTCTCGAACACATGCCAGAACAGACTCATACATTCCATGAACAGCTGCATACAACTTCCCATTTACACCATTTTTCCTCAGAATATACCACAGAACATTCTGTTGACTGAATCGAAAGCTTTCTGGAAATCAATAAATGCAACATACAATTTGGATTTTGTTAATAAGTATTTTTGTACTAAAGCATACAGTGTAAATATATGATCTATTGTACTATATTGAGATCGAAATCCAGCCTGCTCTTCCATTATTTTCTCTTCCCTCTCTGTCCATGCCTTTAATCTTTAGATATATGTGTATATATTTTACTAATAACACTCGTCAGTGCAAACCCCGATAGTTATCAGGATTGTTACTATCACCTTTCTTGTGAAGAGGAACTATTATGGATTTAGACCAAGATTCTGGAAAGATTCCCTTACAAACACAGAGTTAAAAAGACTAACCAAGAAATCAACTACAACAGAGTTAGCACATTTAAACATTTCTCACACTACTTTGTCTGGTCCAGCACTTTTTCCACATTTGATGTGCTTTATACTGTTCAAGACCTCATTTCTTGTTATCTGGTCATTAAACAGTGGTTCATCAGCACTTTGTTCGTCACTATCTATATCTACACTCAAATCTTCACAATCGTTATCAAATCCATTGAATACACTGTAGAAATGTTCATACCATTGCTGCGAGGTTATTTCATTGTAAATAACTGGTTTTCTACTGATCGATCGAATGGTAGACCAGAACAATTTAGGGTCGTTAACAGATGCTTTCAATTTATTAATTCGTTTTTCATCAAATTCTTTCTTTTTCTCTTTTTTCAGTAAATTATAGTCTCTCCTTTCCCTGACATATGTTGCTTTATGTTCTTTTTTCAGTGTTATAGATTTGACTCTTTGATATCGTTTCAGACACCTCTTCACAACTTTTTCCTATTCTCGCACTCAACATCAAACCAATCGCTCTCTTCTTTCTTGTTCTTTCCCTTGGTCCTTACCATACACGCTGCTGCACTATACAAAGCTTTCACAAAATATTCTAAACCAGTGTTGATATCCACATCAAGATACTCTGTTGCTTCGTCACAGCACTGTTTGAACTCATCTGAATCTAATTCCTCCTTGTAAGTCTCGGCGTGTTCTTCAGACCAAATAAAGCGCTCTTCTGTATGAAATACTGGATGTTCTTCTTTTACATTAATATTACCTATTTTCCATTTTAATTCTACAGGTAAATGCCAGGAAAATAAACAATCGCCAACCTTCATTCTGCAGTTTCTCAGTAAATTTTTAGTGACAATGAAATAATCAATTAAGCTACTGCCATTAGGTGACACAAATGTAAACTCTCCTTTCGAATCATCATGGTATGTACCATTCAAAATTTCTAAGTCAAACATAAAACACAAATCTAACAAAGATTTACCAAACTTATTTACACACGAGTCTTTAGAGCAGCGCTTTAACACATCATTTCCATCATCATTTTCATGATCATCTTCAGTACAACAATCTTCATCATATAAATCATCCCCATCATAACTTGAAAATAAAAGGTAAAGAATAAAGGTACCTTTTGGAGAAGTCTTCAACGTTTCGTGCTGTAAGCACTTGGTCACGAAGTGAAGTGTTGAGGTTGTAGGGGAAGCTGGCAGGTTTCTTGTGACCACAGTTCAGCCAAAAAGGTAGGGGAGGGGGGGGGAAAAAGGTGAACTGTATTTATATGGTCAACAAAAGGGTGGGGCAAGGAGAGGGGGGGAAGGTGGGAGGGAGAGGATCATCTGGGTAGTGGTTTTCAGAGAAAGGGGAGGGGGTGGTGGTAAGGAAAACATGGCATAGAACAGGGGGGGGGTGGGGGGGGGGGGGGGGGGGGGAGCGGGGGGGGGGGGGGGGTTGCAGCTTGAGAGAAAACAAGTTTATTCCCTGACATTGAGTCCGTAAGGACTCAAAGTGCCAAGGCGTTGTATTAGCTGGCTTTCCATGAATTTGCGGTACTGGCCCTCTTTTGTCCATTGCGCCAAAGCGCTGCCACTCTGATGTGCGACAGGTTATGGTGTTCAGAAGTAAGTGGTTTGCCACTGGTGTATCTTTTCCTGTCAGAATGTTGTCCCTGTGTTTTTGAAGCGATCATTGAGTGAGTATTTTTTGTAGAGATCAGTCATCAATGATCGCTTCAAAGAACACAGGGACAACATTCTGACAGGAAAAGATACACCAGTGGCAAACCACTTTACTTCTGAACACCATAACCTGTCGCACATCAGAGTGGCAGCGCTTTGGCGCAATGGACAAAAAGAGGGCCAGTACCGCAAATTCATGGAAAGCCAGCTAATACAACGCCTTGGCACTTTGAGTCCTTACGGACTCAATGTCAGGGAATAAACTTGTTTCTCTCAAGCTGCAACCCCCCCCCTTCCCCCCCTGCTCCCCCCCCCCCCCATGTTCTATACCATGTTTTCCTTACCACCACCCCCTCCCCTTTCTCTGAAAACCACTACCCAGATGATCCTCTCCCTCCCACCTTCCCCCCTCTCCTTGCCCCACCCCTTTGTTGACCATATAAATACAGTTCACCTTTTTCCCTCCCCTACCTTTTGGCTGAACTGTGGTCACAAGAAACCTGCCAGCTTCCCTACAACCTCAACACTTCACTTCGTGACCAAGTGCTTACAGCACGAAACGTTGAAGACTTCTCCAAAAGGTACCTTTATTCTTTACCTTTATATTTTCAAGTTATACGGAAAAGGTACAGCAGTCAACATTTCTTCATATTGTGCATCACCATCATAGACATCAATATTATAATCACCCTCACCAGCAACATCACAATCATCATCATCATCGCTATCATCTCCAGGTGTGAAATTTGACATAGTCTCCAGTTTGGGTTGTTGACGTCCTGTCCGTGCATTGAAATCACCACATAGTAGGATATTTACATCGTTATTTTCTGTGATTTCTAACATGTTATCTTCAAGAATCAGGATTCCATCTTTAACTGCATAATCATTATACATCGGCCCTCCCTCTGGTACAACATAACATGCAATTAGTAGAACATCTTTAGCTGTATTAAACAATGTTTTGCTAACATTTAAGACTATCATGTTATCACAGTTTACACTGACCTGAGTAACAAACATTTTATATATTTTCTTCACCATTAGTAACACACCACCAGAATGACGACCCTGATATGAGAATTTCTTTGCTGGAGCATGAAATTTCACAAAATCAATAAACACACCAGAGAAATCGAAATTTTCATTAACAAATGTCTCAGTGAGGCACACAAAATCAAAACCATTTATATAATTGATGAACGAAACATCATTAAGTTTAGTGTATAAATTTTCTATGTTATAATTAAGAAATGTCAGTTCTTTTTCCTGATAGTCTAGCCTGTCCTATCTTGAACACGTTTCTGATCTCAAAGATCTCTCATGAACATTTTTAGCCAGATACGAATTCATACCAGTTTGTCTTCTCGACCCAGTCCCTCGTCCTGCACCGTGCGTGGCCACCCCTTCCCCCTGCCATACCGTGATCCACTGTTGTTTGACACACTGGTGGGGGTTTTCCTGTCTGTCACACCACGCACACACTGGGATATGGCCCCCGCCACATGATGACGCGAACTGGTTGGAGAATCCCGGCTCTGGTCAGGCAACACGTCACAAGGTCGTGCTCTGCCACTCAACACATGTGTTGATGAAGGCGTTCGCATACTCGGTGATCCCGTTCCACTGTGTGCCGGTGTCCCGGCTGATTGGCTGAGAGTTTCCTTGACGTCACGCTGACCAGCAGGTCGGTCTGCACCATCACCACCCCTTAGCACGTGCTGACCTCCTTTCTCCCCTTCCACTGCTGCCGCTCCTCCTGCCGCTCCTGATTGGCTGTTGTGTCGTCTGTCGTCGTTGTGACGCGAGGGGGGATTCCCCGTGCCACTGTCGCCTGCCACTTGGAAGTCGGAAGACTTTCCATCTGTACCTGTCGTTCTTGGTGTAGTGACGTTCCGTGTCGCCACTGCTGCTACTTCGGCATACGACCGTAAATCGGGTCTTCTCGGTCCCAGTCAGTTTTCCCCGGACAAAATAGGCCGCCATGCCATCTTGTTTTGCTTTGGCTGCTGTTGCTGCCTGTCTTCTGGTCAGATCGTTGGCAGTTCTGACACCTCTTCTTTCCAGTTCGTGTGTCGAAGCTGGCGATCACGAATTATCTTCATTTTGTCTTGCCAGCGTAGAAAACACACTATCATTGTCCTTGGCTCGCCCGGCTTTGCTTGACCCACCCTGTGTGCTCGTAGAATATCATCTTCCCTCCATACAGTAGAGCTGTCAGCGTTGTTTAAGGTGTCAACTACACTTCTTGCACAACTGTCGTAATCTTCTTTATCTTTTGAAGGGATACCAAAGAAGCGTATATTATTTCGCCTTGAAAACCCCTCTAGTCTATCTATTTCTTCAGACATCTTCACCACCTGTTGTTCTAGATCGTCCATGGCTACCGTTAAATTCTCAGTCTCTCTCTTCCCTTCCGCCGTTGCGTCGAATAGTTGATCAAGGTCCGTGCGCATGTTTTCTACAATGACTGTAAGTTTGTGCTGTTCCGTTTCGACTGCAGTGCACCTGTCATTGATTTCTTTGCACTTCTCAGACACTCTTCCTAGTTCTGTTTTAATATCCGTCAGTTCGTTGCGTATGAAGGTGTTTTGTTCTCTCTGTTCTTTCTGCTGTTCTGTCTGATTTTCTCTGTCCAGTTTCCACTCTTCTCTTTGTAGAGCGGTGGGCTGACATGATTTCCGCAGCAAAATCGGCATTTATTACGCTATCTTTTGTCAGAGATGGTTCAGTCTTGCTCTTGTCTGTCCTTTCTTCACCCGTTTTCTGTGGATCAGGGCCAGGATTCTGCTCGATGTCTCCACTTAATAGCAGTTTCCGCATCATGAGCACAACGTTGGCGACACAGCACATCACAATCAGTTCGGGTACACGTAAGTCACTATGGCCTGGACTGACAATGTCACTCAGTTCAAACTGTTCGAGCACGCCTGCCATCGTTCCTGTTGGTATATCTTGGAAGAGATTTATTCTTTTACTTTGATGGAAAAAACACTGTCTCTACGGAAGACCAAACTGTCCGAATAGTTGTCAACGCTGCGCACAGGTAGAGCACTGTAGACACAACACGCCATACCGAAGCCGTTTCATACAACTCGTTTCTTTCCGCTTCCGAAAATTCACAATGTCGCTCACACAGTTCACGCTTCATGCATTTCAAACAGAATGTGCCAATTCTGGCCCTCCACAATGATATGTCAACCATTTTTCTTGCACAGAATAGTTCACGGATGTCTACCTCACCACAAACAAGAATTATTCGGTCGTCTGTTCTCGGGGACGGGCGAAAATAAACAAAACTGTACGGAGCTCTTCACAGGTACATTCATATCGCCGCCATTATTCTCGTGACCCCCCGAGAGAGAGAGAGAGAGAGAGAGAGAGATTATTTCATAACTATTTTTACATTATGAACACATAAAGCGCATGAACAGAACATACAAATCTGGAAACAGTTGTCAAATAGCGATGATATAGGTATAACACTTATTCATCATGCTGTGTGTGTGTGTGTGTGTGTGTGTGTGTGTGTGTGTGTGTGTTGCAAGCGCGTGTGCGTGCGTGCGTGCGTGCGTGTGTGTGTGTGTGTGTGTGTGTTGTGTGTGTGTGTGCGCGCGCGCGCATGCGTGCGTAAATGCGTGTGCGTGCGTGCGTGCGTGTGTGTGTGTGTGTGTGTGTGTGTGTGTGTGTGTGTGTGTGTGTGTGTACGCGAGTGCATGTGTGAGTGTGCGTGTTTGGATGTAGCCTATGTGTGGAGAGAGAGAGAGAGAGAGAGAGAGAGAGAGAGAGAGAGAGAGAGGAGAGAGAGAGAGAGAGAGAGAATGGGGACCGATATCTAATTGAAGAAAACCACATGTAGTAGTTAGATGGTCTAGTATACGTTAACAGGCACACGAACTAATGGGTTTGGACATAACACTTCCTTCGGCTTAAAAACACCCCCCGTCTACCCAAAAGTAAATGCGTACCTGATTCAGTCCAGGGAAGGTCAAAGGAGGCGGAAGGAAACGGGGCTTAGTCTTCCTGAATCAAGCTGTGCCATAGACACAGTGAACCTCGGACACTGCGCCTCGTCCCTGTGGCCGGTAGGCTATGGGAATTTTCACGTTTTAATTAAAAACCTTTTTAACGTACCAACCGACCGACCCTACCTAAACAACTATCTACCCTACTCTACACTATTCTTCCCTCCCCTCCTATATACACTACTCTTCCCTCCCCTCTTATCCCTTCTCCTCCCCTACCTACCTACTGATCAGTGAGCTGTTTGAGGTCTCATGGCAGACGACAGTTGACTTACTTTCGTTGAGTTTGAATATACTGACTGGAACCAAAACTAAATACGGGCCTTTTCAAAATGGATTCGAAAATGAAAGCGTCATGAAATTCTGTCCACGTTGTAAATAATTTTCATCATTTGCAGCAACAACAACTTTTGTTTCACGCTTAAGCTTATACTTTCAAACTTCACGGCATGTAAATTAGTAAACTTAATAAAAATGCCTAGAAAAGCCAGAGCTTCAGACGACAAGGAACGGGGTTCATGTTGCTCTTTAGAAGCTGTGAAACAATTTCTTCAGAGTGGTACAATTCCAGAGGGTTACACAAAAAATGACAAGAGGGCGTTACGACGACGTGCGAAGTCGTTTGTTTTGATCGGTGAAGAGCTGTACTTCACTGGAGGTCGATCGAGGCACAACAAAGGATTGACTGAGATTGAGACAGCTGGTGAGGAGAACCCAGAGAACGAACCAGACCACACACAGGTCCTCAGGAAAGTGGTGTTTTCAGAGGAAGAGCAGCAGGAGATCATCAACCAAGCACACACTGCAGAAGATGGTAGGACATGTGACGTTTCGGCATAGTGGGGGTTTTAGAGCGGAGACTCTTTAGAGAGTAAACAGAAGGAAGGTGGGAGGGAGAACCGTGGGAGAGGAGGGGGAGGAGTTGCATACACGTCCTTACTGTCACGCCTGAAAGATGTTAGTAAAAGTATTTGCAGTTTACTAGTTTAGAGGCCCACTTCGTGTTAGTCCCCATGATTTCCATGAGAGAGCCAGTCAGTGAGACTGCTAAACTAGAACTTTTATTGTGCATAATATATTACAGCTGGACAAAATGCAAATATGTTGGAGTGCCAGCGCGCGCGCCACACACACACACACACACACACACACACACACAGGCATGCATGAGTACACACACGCACATACTCATACACATGCACATGTGCGTGCGCGCGCTCGCACACACACATACACACACACACACACACACACACACACACACACACACACACACACACACACACACACACAGATGCACATGAATGTTGGCATGTTTGAACACACAGGCACTTAACAATAGCACACACATGCACATTCAGAAAAAAAAGAACAAAACAAAACAAACAGAAAAAACACCTAGTGATATATTGTTTGATATGGACAGATATGGAATATGAAAACTCACATGTACATAATACACTAACACATATACCTACATATGCACGCAAACACACACGTGCACACACACACTTTAATGTGCACAATTCACAGTCATTCACATGTTCAGATTTACAATATGGACAAAAGTTACACCCACAATCACACACACACACACACACACACACACACACACACACACACACACACACACACACACACACACATGTATGCGTGCATGTACATATATGTACATGTGCATGTGCTTACAAAAAAACAACAACAGATAATTCATTTAGCTGTGTTTCATTTACACTTGCACTTCAACCTGTAGTGGGTGGGTCAGTGCCTTGTCTTGAAAGCAGAAACAGGAAAACAAAAGTTTTCTGTTAGGTAGATTAAGTTACAGTTACCTTATATCCACTTTTTAATCTAACTACATAGCATATGCATGGGCATGATTTAGATTCACATACCCACTCTTGCACATCTGCAACACATGTCAGCACACTGTTATTGTTAGCAGTTGATTGTATAACCAATAAATAACTATCATATAGTTTGTGAAGGCATCACCATATAGAGCTACCTTCCTTCCAACCCTGTACACTGTCAGACTGATGGACTGAAAAAAATCTGTGCAGGTTCGCATCATGGAATGGAAAGAACAACAGAACGAGTGTCCACTCAGTACTACTGGCTGGGAATCATCTATGGTGTGCGCAGAACGATCCACAACTGTCTGTTTTGCAGCACTCGCATTAAGAAGCCGGGCGTTTCTCTCACTCTTCCTGCTGGTGTTGATGCAAACACCACTTCCATCACCACCTGTGTTACAGCGGCCAGCAGTTCAGCACCTAAGAGCAGTAAAATTCCAAAGGCACTGGAAGATGAAATGGCAGATGGGGATGTACAAGGTGCTGATGATAATGACGTTAATGTAGGGGAGGATGGATTCAGTGAATTCAGTGGTACACTTACAGACTCGCATTCTGTGAAGCAGGAAGCAGAAACAGGGCCAGTGGACGTCTTCACTGTTACCAAAGAAATCTGCAGCTATTTTTGGCAGAAGGTATTTTGTTGTCTTTTGTTTTTATTCAGTTAATGAATCATGTTAAAACCATACACAGTCCATGCTTATTAGTTTGGTTGTACAACTTACTATGTTGGGGAAGAGTAGTTAACTTGTCATTACACCAGTAGTTGATAATCGTAGTTCACACAAGATTTCAGTAAAGTTGCAGGAAGAAATTTTGACTTGGGTCCCAAACAGAATCAAAAGAAATAATAGAAAAAAAATTGAAGGCTTATGCAGTCAATGTGCATAAATGCCAAAATGGTGGTTCTTCGACAGTAAGAATAAGATCTGAAGCTGGTCTTATCTCCTCCAAGTAGGTTAAAAGTGTATTCATCCAGAGCTGCCAATTCTCTATGCTTTCAGCATAGCATACTACAATTTTCTCAGCAATGCACTCGCATAAATTATTTTGTGGATGATTGGTGTGTTTTGTCTGTGATATGTTGCAAGATGCTATGCAAAAAAACTTATGAATTGGTTTTAATGAAAACTGGATGAAAAGTTGGAATGAGTCTTAAGGATGAACTCATTAAATTTTTGGTGGCTGTCTGCACTCTCCTGAATGGCCCCAATAGTTCTGGACAGGTTTTTAGTTTTGTGTATTTTCTCACCATAAAAAAAGTTATATTTGTAAAAAAAAAAAATTGACCTGTTTGAAACTATGGAATGTTCTAGGTGGAGATACAGATCTTGGTCCATACCAAGCAGGGAAAAAGATGGCTTATGTGGTTGTTGCCCTGGATTCGTACTCTCAGTTTCCAGAAGCAGTGACCATGGAGGTTTTGTCGTCCGCCACTCTGACCAACTTCTTTCTCAATCTTTTCTGCAGGTAGCACCTTCTCTGTGATTACTTTGTCTCATTAATAATAATAATATAATGAAAAAGAAAAAGGAATGATTTTCCTTTGTATATTTTATCATCAAGAATGGATTACTTGAGGGGGGGGGGGGGGGGGGGGGGGGGGGGGGAAGAGTATATTTCTTTTTGTTAATTTCTTGAATATTGTCAAAATTGTATCAGATCTCTGTAAAATAGGCAATGGATTCTGGTACAGAAATTTCAATCCATACTATTTGATAAGAGTATGTGTGTGTGTGTGTGTGTGTGTGTGTGTGTGTGTGTGTGTGTGTGTGTGTGTGTGTAGTGTATGTGATGTGTGTATGTGCACGAGTGGTTTGCATGTTTGTGATAGTATAGTGTTGACTGTGTTCATGAGCAGCAAAGTGGTGTGATTATTGTTATTTTGGGGGGTTCAGTTACTGCACCATTTCAACATTTTGCAAGCTGTAGCCAGTTTTCTAGCAGTGTTTTGACAAGTTTTAGTGGCTGACATTATAATAAGACGTCTATTTGGCCCTCTGAAAAGAAAGGAGGCAGGAACATGTGGTTCATGAGATGCCTGTGTTATTACTGGGAGCAGTTCCATTCTAGACCAGCGCTCCTCAGAGTGATGTCTTGTGGTCTTGCTCAGTAACAAGCACAAAAAAAGACATCTTGGCAGGCATCACTTAGGGATAATTTTCTAAGGCCATTTTGGGTTACGCAGGGGAGCAGGGAGAAGAGGGGGTATCAAAAGGCACTAATGGGGGGATCAGGGGGGCGTTATAGTCCTGAGCGCTACAGCACATGACATTAGGGTCATCAACACCTCAGTGTTAGTCCAACTTTCAGTGCCTCTTTAAACCTTGTTGGAGATGGCCTTTTGGCCTTTTGAAAACCATCATCAGTGTCTATCTTGGATACTTTAGCCCAATCAGGGATGATGACCTGAAAGGCATCTCTTTGATCAAACTGAACTCGGCAATCTGCACTAATGCTGTTTACCTTGTGAACCATAAGGGCAATTACCTTCTTCCTGTTCATTTCAGTTCTGCATGAATATGGCATAATACAGCATATGATCCCAGATGTTTAAAAAAAAAAATTCTCGATCCCTATTTGGCTAAAGTGAAAATCTTACTCTTGCAGACTCAAAGTCTCACCCTTCTTTCTCCTCTGGTATTGCTGAGGTTGGTATTGGGTTTATCACGGTCATCTAAAGAATGGAAGGAAGTGGAAGCGTCCCTGTACTTTTGGCCAAGCAGAGTGTATTTATTATGTCTGCATGAGTCACAACCATTTGGCCAAACAATGCCAGCTAAATGGCCCTAGCTTGCTCCAGTTTGACATGGTCACTGCATTTAGCCAAACAGGGAATTCAGTACTAACTCCCCATGCTGTTATAACTTCTGTGTATTTTGACCTGAACAGTGTTTGTTACATGAAGGTTTGATTACAACTGTTCTATGAATAAGGTTAGATTTTAGATGAGTCGCATTGTTCAAAATTACAAAAAAGAAAATGTCCTACAGTTGTCTATAGAATATGGAATCAAATCGTAGCAATCCACAGGACAAGCTTTTTTTTTTTAAATTGTAAACAGGTCAGTGTTATGTCAACAGGCATGGGGTCATGGAAAAAGTGTTGCTGCTGCAAAACCAAGTGACCAGAAACAAGGACCTCTATATCAACTTGCAGGATCTGTTACATGCTGGCATTTCACCAATGCTGCTTTTTCCACATGTCAATCCATTAGGTATAGAGAGTTTAATTTGATTACTTTTTCAAGTTTATTATGTATAATGTCCTGCATGTATGTGTGTGTTCGTGTGTGCGCGCGCACGTGTGTGTGTGTGTGTGTGTGTGTGTGTGTGTGTGTGTGTGTGTGTGTGTGTGTGTGTGTTTGTGTTTAAAGCAAAATGAATGGGAAAAAGACCAAACAAAGCATGCTTTTTAATTACCAACCCCACCTAGCCATCTCCTCCCTTCAGATGCCTTCCTAACCCTCTTTTTTGCTCATGTACAGATAGATGTAGCAGCTGAGATTTTGCCTGTTCTAGGCAGGAGTTTATAAGAGTTTTTCTCTCAGCTTAAAGTATAAATCTTAGTGTGTTTTTTTTGCGCATGTTTAAAAGATTGCCCTTCAGTGTCTTTTGTTTTGCGTGCTGTACCATTGACATTATTTATGGACTGAGAATTATCACAGGCTGAACTGGATTGAGAAATCAAAGCAGTACATGACTTCACTTTTACTGAATGGATTGGCCTGAGTGAACATGTGTTGCTGCTGCTGTGTGTCTATTTTCACACATCTGTGTTTTTACTTCTGCACAGATGACAGGTGGAACCACATAGAGAAAAGTTTGGTTCACTTCGTTGGTCTGTACCCTGACTTCTGGTTTTACTGCCTCGAAGCCTTCATGGTTCCTCTGCGGATCACCCTTCCCCTGAGGCAGACTATACTCCATACTACCTGGTGCATGGAAGGTGAGCAAACATGCTGATACTGTTGAAGATTCAGGTAATCAGTTTTGGCTCTCAAGATAATGGAAAGTAGCCGCATTAACAAGAAGATAGCAAGCCATTGGCAGGTATTCAAATTGGAGAATGAATGTTTTTTTGACATTGATGTAGCATAACATGCCATCGTGTTCAGTGCTTATGTGTGTGATTTTCATAACTGTCATGATGTAAAAATGATTTAGAAGTGAATCATGATTACTGGATTAAAACAAAAAACTGCACAAGCAATTAGTTTGTTTTAAGAAGACATGGAACAAATCTTACGTACTCGTACACACACCCCTCCGGGGGTTGCGACCTTGTCGTGGTCGGAGGGCTTGCGTGGTCCAGTGATCCTTAGGCTTTGCTGGCGGGGGCATCAATACTTTAAGATAGGCTGGTTTTTTTCCAACTGCTTCTAGGCCTGTGAAGTTGAGATGCTGCCTGGCCTAAGCATAACGTGGTAAGGAGTTGATGCCCCTGGTAGGGCTTCCCATGTCAGATAGGCTAAGGGTGAGGATCCTGACTAAGAGTAACCCGCCTTTCTCCTTTTCTTATTTTCTGCCTTTCCTATTTGGCCCTTTTCTATCTTCGTCTCCCCTTCAAGTCTTCTTATCCACACTCCTTTTCTCTCTGTGGTCTCCTTAAGATCCGCCGCGTTTGCCGTGCGGTGCGACCTGTGTCGGAGGGGAATGAGATCCTGGTGATTGAGAGGGCCAGCGCTCTCAACACATCACTTTGGCTCGGACCTCTCCTAGACAGGGAGTACACTTTGGCCCGGGTGTACTAATCGGCTCCCCTTCTTGGGGCTGGGTCAAGACAGACAGTCCCTTGCTGGCCAAGTAAACCCCTGCAGTGCTCAGCTCTCTGTTCCCGGGAGTTGAGCATGATCAGGGGGGATAGGGTTGGTGGTGTCTGTGTGTCGTATGTCTCTCCTGAAGCCTGGAAGGGGTCAAGACATTGGTTTCTTGGCCCTGGCCCCTTAGTTGGACTCCAAGGTGGGTGGGTAAGGGAGAGATGAATCTTAATACACTAAATATGGCTTTTTCAAAAAGCATTCCCCCCAAAAGGAAGAGAAAGGCAGCATCCCCTATTTCAGGGGATTGTCAAACAGACAGTGATTCCGATACAGAAGTGAGACAGAAGACAGGTTTTTGGGCTTCCTGGCTCGTGATGGAGGGGACGGAGCAGGAAAGACCCCTTTCAGCTCTGAGCCCTTTTGCTATACAAAAGGGATTTCAAGGTATAGCAGGTGACCCTCAGTCCATCAAGAGGTTGAGGAATGGCTCATTTCTAATTGAATGTAAATCACAGGAAACAATCTGAACAGCTGCTAAGGGCAACGAAACTTGTGGACAGGGAGATCAGGGTGACTCCCCACAAACAATTGAATTCATCGAAAGGCGTGATTCGCTGCCGGGATTTATCTGGTGTATCGGAGGCAGAAATTAAGACGGAGCTGGCATCCCAGGGTGTGACGGAGGTGCGCAGGGTGACGGTAAAGAAAGGTTCAGAGAGAGTGGCCACCAACACCCTCTTTCTGACCTTCTGCAACCCTGTGCTGCCTCCGGTCATCAAAGTCGGCTACCTTAATGTTCGTGTTCAGTTGTATGTGCCGTCCCCGTTGAGGTGCTTCAGGTGCCAGAAGTTTGGCCATGTCAGGGACCGCTGTTCTGGGCAGGAGGTGTGTGGTATTTGCTGCAAAACAACACATGATGGGCCGTGTCATGATCCGGCACATTGTGCTAACTGCGGTGGCGACCATCCCTCCTCTTCAAGAAACTGTCCTCTTTGGATTCAAGAATCTGCTATACAACGCGTCAAAACTGAAAAGAAAATCTCCTTTTTTGAAGCCCGGAAACAGGTTGTGGGCAGTCAGACGCCGACAGCTTCTTCCTACGCTTCGGCCGTAAAGAAAATTCCACAGTTTCTACTCGGTCAGTCTGCTGCCAGACTGATGACTTTACTTTTTCAAAGACACTGCAAGTAGAAACTGTCAACTCTGGTGGAAGCAGGTCCACCACCTTCCAACCAAACTGACTGCCCCTGGTGGAGGCAAAAAATCCGCCACCCATCAGACTGCCCAGCAGTCTACAGCATCTGCTGCTGGGCAGATTAAAAAACCAGCAATACCCCCTCGAACTCCTCTGTCCAGTGCCCGTGCGGGCAAGGGAGTTCAACCCAGTGTGGAGATGGTGGAGATGAGGAAGAAACCTCCACCGTCTCCCAAATCCAGACCACCTTCACCTGTTGGCAAGTCTGCCAGCAGGCCTGTAGACCAACATACTCCAGTGAAACTAAATAACAAATTCACTCCATTGGCTGCAGACGTTGAGGAGGAGATGACCTGATCTCTCTCCTTTTTGCCCTCTGCACCATGGATAGTACAATATTCCATTGGAATATCCTGGACTAAATTCCAACTTCGAGGAGCTGCAGCTTTTGTGTCAATCTATAAAACCTTCCGTCGTGGCTCTTCAGGAAACTCAAATTCAAAGCCAGAAGACCGTGCTAAATCGAGATACACTTTTAAAATCGTAAACGTTCGGTCCTGGAGAAGCTTCTGCTCCAGGCTGACATCAAAAACTTCTAAGAAAAAGTTTGGAACATCATTAGAAAAATCAAAGGGAAGAACACCAACCCTCCATTCATCACTTGAAACTTGCCGATGCTCTGATTACTGACAAAAAAGCTGTTGCCAATCTGTTGGCCTCCACCATCCAACAGAACTCCTCATCTTCAAATAAATCTGCAGCCTTTTTAAGAAACAAAGCGATTAGAGAGAAATCTTCATGCAATTTCACATCAGACAACTCTGAAACCTATAATCTTCCTTTTTCAATCGCTGAACTCAAATTAGCTTTGCAAACCTGCACTGACTCTACCCCTGGTCTGGATGACATTCATTATCAGGTTGTGAAACACTTCCAGAAAGCTGTCTTCAGACTCTTCTCAAAGTCTATAACCATATCTGGACCACAGGGTCCTTTCCGTCGTCCTGGCGGAAAGCCCTGATCATTCCCATCCCAAAGCCAGGAAAGGAACTTACCAACCCTTCCAACTATCGCCCAATCGCTCTGACCAGCTGCTTCTGTAAGCTGATGGAAAAGATGGTCAACTCCCGTCTGATGTGGAAGCTGGAAACCGATGGTCTTTTGGCCAGTGAACAGTGCGGTTTCCGGAAGTACCACTCGACGGTTGACCATCTAATCCGTCTGGAAACCACCATCCGCAACGCCTTTGTCAACAAGCAGCATGTGGTCGCTATCTTTTTCGACCTCGAAAAGGCGTACGACACCACGTGGAAAGCAGGAATCCTCATGGACCTGCACAGACTTGGTTTTCGGGGTCACCTGCCTCTGTTCATTCAAAACTTTTTAGCCGATCGACAGTTTCAGGTGCGTGTTGGCACCACACTCTCTGACATCCATGGGCAGGAGTTGGGTGTTCCTCAGGGGAGCATCCTTTCTCCCGCCCTTTTCAGTATTAAAATAAATAACATTGTCCAATCGGTAAGCCAGGGCACTGAGTCCTCTCTGTTTGTTGACGACTTCGCGCTGTACGCAGTTGGAGCTTCTTACGCCAGCGTACAGCGTCGACTCCAACTTTGTGTCAACAGAATCCAACAGTGGGCTGAGGAAAGCGGGTTTACCTTCTCCCTACCAAAACTCAGTCAATTCATTTCCACAATTTTCGTCGATTCTTTGCTGATCCTGAAATTTGTCTGGACAAGTCCACCATTCCAGTTGTAAAAGAAGCCAAATTCCTGGGAGTTATTTTTGACCAAAAACTCAACTTTCTCAGCCACATCAAAAACCTCAAAACTTCTTGCCAGAAAGCTCTGAATATTCTGCGGGTCGTAGCGCACACCGACTGGGGCGCTGATAAGAAAACTTTGCTGCACCTCTACAGAGCCTTGGTCCGTTCCAAACTGGACTACGGTTGTGCTGTCTACGGCTCCGCAAGACCCTCTTACCTCAAACTCTTGGACCCTATCCACCATCAAGGGCTTCGTCTCTGTCTTGGAGCGTTCCCACCACCCCTGTGTACAGCCTGTACGCAGAGGCGGGTGAACGTTCATTGTCCAACCGCAGGCTGAAACTGTCTTTAAATTATTATATCCGACTGTTCTCAGAACCGCAGAATCCTGCCTATGACTGTGTCTTTGACCCTCCGTTCCAAAGTAAGTTTGAAAACATCCCGAAATGTATTCCGCCGTTTGGTCTTCGTATGCGGCCTCACGTGCGGAATGCAGGTCTAGACCTAGGAGTTGTGTCGGATTTTTCCAAGTTTCCGGATCAACCTCCGTGGACCTTCTTCACACCAGAGATTCGTTTCGATCTTGCAGCTTTTCGCAAAGAGTCTACCAGCTCTCTGGCGTACAAGGCTTTGTATGCTGAGCTCTGTTCCAAATTCCCATCCTATCAAAAAGTTTTCACTGACGGTTCCAAGTCTGAAGATGGAGTGGCCTGTGCAGCCTACTGCCCTGGGGCTCCTTCTCAGATACTGTTGGAACATATCTATTCCGATGCTTCTGTCTATTCTGCTGAACTTACTGCTCTGGTTTTGGCTTTGAAGATAATCTCACATTCTTCAAAGAGGGACTTTCTGGTTCTGTCGGATTCGCTGTCAGCTTTGGAGGCCATAGCTGGCCGCAACCTTCAGCATCCGGAACTTTTACTTTTTTTTGAACTTTTTAGCAAGTTGAAGGCGGACGGTTACAACATTACTCTTGCTTGGGTTCCTGGTCATGTTGGCATTGGCGGGAACGAAATGGTTGATCGTTTAGCCAAGAACGCCACAAGAGAGAAACTGTCCAACACTTATATCCCCTGCTCAGATGTGAAACCCAAAATTAATGATTCATGTGAGAGACCTCTGGCAGGAGGATTGGAACACACAGACGAGTAACAAACTCTTTCAGATCCGTCCAAACCTTAAGGAATTCCTCCCATCCACGTCGGGAGGTCGTAAAGAGGAAACGGTTCTGTGCCGGCTGCACACCGGCCATTCGTATTTTACCCATGCTTACCTTTTAAAGAGTGAAGAAGCTCCGTGGTGCATTCCATGTCATGCGCCACTCACAATGAAACATGTTCTTTTGGAGTGTTGGGACTTGCACGATGTGAGACACAAACATTTTACAGCGGAGTCCATGAAGATCCTGTTCAGGGATGTCCCGCCTGACGTGATCCTTGAGTTTTTGAGAGAGATTAACATTTTTCATCTGATTTAAGATTTTACGGCAGAAAGATTTTTAACAAAGTTTCTGGTGCGTTTGTAGACGATGTCATTTAACGAGATGTGTGAAAGTTGGTTTTTTTTTTTTTTTTTTTTTTAAATGACTGGTGAGTTGATTTTAACGTGGTGACAGCCCTGATGTGACCCTTTGCGGTCGGCTGGGCTATAAGCAACATTATCTTATCTTATCTTATCGTACACACACACACACTGGCTCTCTCACACACACAATCACAACACACACACACACACACATACACACACACACACACACACACACACACACACACACACACACACACACACACACACACACACACACAGAGCACAGGAGTAATCAAATAAATCAGGTCTGTACCTGTTTCACATTTTTTTTAGATCCTGTTCAATCAAGGATACGGAGAAAATGTCAGAAATATAGCAAAAAAAACCTTAAATATGCTGTACCCAAGACTTAAAAGTGATGAAAAGAAAACCACCATCAACAAAGCATACTTTTAGCGATGAAGCCCTGTTCATGTGTAATGGATAAACCAACTGTAATGAATGTTTCAGGGAAGCTCCGGTACCAGACAAGGTGAGTCAGCTGTACAACGTGAACCTCTCAGGACACAGAGAAGTTCAGCTGACAGAGGACCAGGAGAAACAGACCGTGGACATGATTACCACCGCCTATGGAATCTACTCTGACAATCCCTCCATCCCAGTCAGTCTCCCAGACCCTTCAGGGGTGACAGCACTCACACAGACTCTAGCTATCAAAGAACCCATGCAGACAGACAGTGCTGTGTCACTGCTACAGCAAGAACCGCAACTGTATAAATCTGAAGATGTCAAAGGTATAACGGATCTCAAAAGGCGGCGTGGGAGACCAAGGCTGAGAGAAAGAGGAGTGGAGACTGTGGAACAGAAGGAAGAAACAGCAGAAGATGTGCAGACAAAGAATGAAGTGGCGGACATTTCAGAACATCTTTTTGATGCTGGAATTGATGCTGATGATGATAGCGACAAAGGTAACCCAAAAGAAAACAAGACTGTAATCAAGCTTTGAAAGCAACAAATGAAACAGACTAAGAAATGAAATGGAAGCTGTTGAAATTCAGTTCTTAATTACATGTAGACTTTGTAAAGCTTATATCGTAAATTGGATGTGGATGAAGGTTTAGTCAAAAGGTACCCCGTGGTAGGTCTTCTCTTTCCCACCACAAAGTCAAAACCAGGATTTTTTGTACTGTTACGAGGGAGTGAGCTGCTAGAGAGATGACATTTTGAACCGTTTGTTTGTATATAAAAATTCTGCTGAATATTCCATCCTGAGGTCTTCACAATCAGAAGCAGTAGTAGGCATAGAAATAATGTTGATGTATTTGTTTGCACATTTGTGGAAATATCCATGGACACATTATATCTGTCGCAGATATGCGTGTTATTGAAATAAAGTTTGAATTTATTCCAGTGACATGTAAAAACTTATTTTTTCGATTTTCAGATACAACCTATGAACCTGAGATCAAGTCTGTCATGAAGAAGAGTCCCACAGTACAGCCAACTCGTTCATCTGGTCGACAAAGGAAAGCTACTTATAAAGCTCAGGCATCAGAGATGTTTACCAAAAAGCTGACAACTCCACTTTCTAAAAGTAGTTCTCCAGGGTCTTCAAAACATGCGGTGACATCAACAGTAAAAGATAAAACTCTAGATTTTTGTCAAGATCAAACAGCAGAGTCCTCTGAATCCAAAGGACAGACCGTAGATTTTAAAGCTTCTATCAAAAAGTCTGCTGTGGATTCTAGCAAAGCTTTATTGCCAAAGAGAAAGAGAGGTCGACCATGTAAGAATGTCAGCAGTGATGATGTTGAAAATCCTGTCTTTACCAGGGCGAAATTTGAAAGCAAGGAACATCCACTAGGAAGGCACTCCAGCATTATCAAGAATATGCAGAAGGTGAGGTCATAGTTAAGTCAGCAGATGTTTCTGGAAAAATTCATTTGTATTAGCATTCACATGTGAGAACAAAGAAACACACACACACACACACACACACACACACACACACACACACACACACACACACATATGTGTGCGCTCGCACACATATATACTCACAATCTTGCACATCCACATGACTTACTTGACTTATGCCTCCTGATTCCTTGAGGAACATAGGGCCGGGACGACACTCCTCCAATGCACGCGATTTTGGCAGGTCCTCCTTAGCTCGGCCCACGTCATTCCGGCAGCCTTCACCTCAGCGTTGACACTCCTGCGCCAAGCCTGTTTTGGTCAACCCACTTTCCGCTTTCCTTGTGGATTCCAATCCAGAGCCTGCCTGGTTACGTTGGATGCAGGCTTCCATAGCATGTGGCGGATCCATCCCCATTTCCATTTCTTTATCTCAGTTTCAATTGGGACTTGTCTCATCTTGTCCCACAGTTGTTTGTTGGAGATGACTCCAGCCATTTGATGTTGAGGATGTTTCTGAGACATCTATTGATGAATGTCTGTAGCTTGTTGGTGTTGGTCTTGGTTACCCGCCATGTTTCTGAACCATATAGAAGAACAGACTTCACGTTTGTGTTGAAAATACGGATCTTGTTGCAGAGCGAGAGGGCTGTTGATCTCCAGATCTGTCGCAGGGTGTTGAAAGCGTGTCTTGCTTTGTTGATTCAGCATTTGATGTCTTCGTGTGTCCCCCCATCTTTACTGACCACACTGCCCAGGTAAACAAACTTGTCAACTTCCTTGATGTCTTCTTGGTGAAGTCGCACTGGATCTTGCTGTTTGTTGTTCACCCTCATGACCTCTGTCTTCCCGATGTTGATTTGGAGCCCAGTCTTCTCAGCTTCTTCTGCAACACGACATAGCTTCTCTTATTCATCTTGCTGCTTGTGGGAGAGGAGGCTGATGTCATCCACGAAGTCCAGGTCCTCCAGCTGCTTCGTGAAGGTCCACTGGATACCTGTCCTCCGGCCTGCAGTAGACTGTCTCATGACCCAGTCAATCACCATCAGGAAGATTGTCGGCGAAAGTAAACAACCCTGATGGACGCCGGTTTGTACAGAGAAGGGTTCCGTCAGCTTCCCATCGTGGATGACTTGGCAGGTGGCATCTTTGTATAGTTGTTGGATGATGGTAATGAACTTTGGTGGAAAGCTGTTGTGGTACATCAGTTTCCAGATGAGTCTCTGTCAACACTGTCAAAGGCCTTCTGAAAGTTGATGAAAACTGTGTACAGGGGGTCTGCCACTCTAGGGACTGCTCGATGATGATCCGCAGTGTCGCAATATGGTCCGTACATGATCTATCTTGGTGGAAGCCTGCCTGTTCTTCCCGAAGTGTCTGGTCAAGGGCGGTCTTCAATCTCTCTAGGATGATTCTTGTCAATACTTTCCCCGGGAGGGACAGCAGCATGATTCCTCTCCAGTTGTTGCAGGATGACAGGTCCCCTTTCTTCGGCAGCTTTACAAAAGGTGGCCTTTCTTCCAGTCTTCTGGCACTCTCTCCTGTTCCCAGTTGTTGTGTAGGAGTGGGTGTAGCATTTCAGCCGAAGTCTGGATGTCTGCCTTTAGTGCTTCAGGTGGTATGCCGTCAGGACCTGCTGCCTTGCCTGACTTGAGGAACTTGATTGCTTTGGTGATCTCTGTCTTGGTTGGGGGGTTGGTATTGTTATCAAGGAGCTCGGTTGGTGGTGGGATGTCAGGTTGGGCTGGTGGTGCGGGTCTGTTGAGTATTTCCTTGAAGTGCTCAGCCCATCTTGCTCTCTGGTTTTCTTTGCCTGAGATGGCATTTCCGTTCTTGTCCTTGATGGGGCGACTGGGGTTTCTGGTCTTACCAGAGAGTGTTCTGGTGATCTCGTGTAGTCTCCTCATGTTTCTTTGGCCCGCTGCAGTCTCTGCTTCATCAGTCAGCTCCTCGATGAAGTTTCTGTTGTCTTTTCTTGCACTTCTTTTCACTTGTCGGTTTATCTCCCAGTAGCATGCCTGTAGTTCTTGCTTCTCTTCTTGCTTCTCTTCTTGATCTTGTGTCTGGTTGATCTTGTCTTTCAGGTGTTTTCTGTCTGCGATCAGTGTCCTTGTCTCAGTTGTTAACCATTCTTTATATTTCCTTGTCTTCTTCCCTAGAACTGTTTTGCATGTTGTCTTCCAGACCTCTCGCAGACTGTGCTATTGCTCTTCTGCTGTTTCCTCTGGCAGTAGGGAAAGTGCACTGAACTTGTTCCTAAGCTCTACCTTGAATTCTTCTGCTTTTTTTCTTTCTCTTTTAGGCTCTTTACATTAAACGTGTACGATGGTCTTCCTGCCTGGTCAGTGTAGGCTTTCAGTTTGGTCTGGAGTACTGCCACAACCAGATGGTGATCTGATGCTGCGTCCGCTCTGCGCCTCACCCTGAGGTCGTGCAGGCTCCGCCTCAACTTTCTGCCGATGGTAATGTGGTCAATCTGGTTCTCGGTCTTGCTGTCTGGGGAAATCCATGTGGTCTTGTGAATGGTCTTATGGGGAAATAGAGTGCCTCCGATCACCAGGTCGTTGAAAGTACAGAACTCTGTGAAGAGGTCGCCATTTTCATTCTGCTCTCCAACACTGTGTCTACCCAAGACGAGTTCTCTGTCTGTGTTGTCTGATCCCACTTTTGCATTCATTCTTTGACCTCTATATCTGCCATGTCTGTAGGAGCGTAGCACTGTAAGATTGTGACTTTCCTGCCCTTTGAGTTGAATCTTGCAGTGAGGATCCTTGGTGACAACTGATTCCCAGGACAGCAGTGCTCGCGTTGCCTCGGGTGTCAACATCAGTGCTACTCCGTGCATGTGTGGCTGGCCTTCTTCCTGTCCAGAGTAGATGATGGTGTGTCTCCGTTCATAAGTCTTGTC
>CM031595.1:111184479-111189479 GCA_018398815.1 Conus ventricosus | reverse complement strand
CACACACACACACACTGACCTGCATACATTTCCATAGACTCAAATCGCACATAAAGATGCATGCTATACGGTGAATGATTCTCGTTCCCCTGCCAGAAAGCGGTCAGCACCTCAGCCAGCAGGACACCCAGGCCAAACTTCGCCGGCGCTACTTCTGGTCTGGCATGACGTTTGACGTGATGAAGCATGTCATGGCCTGCTGCATGAAGGAGTCCCTGTCCACCGCCCCTGTGCTGCACCGCAACCCTGTCATCCAGGAAAGGGTGCACAAGATTCGCTCTTACTACACTGAAGATGTACGTTTCAACGTTTGCCTGTACTGACTGATAAATGCAGTGAAGTTGTTTCGCTCACTGTGGACTGCTGGTGATGATTCTGTGACTGGACAATTGGGGTGTGGGGGGTGGGGCTGTGTAGGGGTGGCTGAGTGGGGTGTGTATAATGTCATTAAGGGATGTGGAAAACAAAACAGGAAAAAAAAAAGGAAAAATGCAAAGGCACCAGCTGCCTGCTCAAACTGCATGACTTTGCTCCAAAAGAAAAGAAAAGAGAAAACAAGACAAAATAAAACAAAAACAAGGAAACAATTAACTAGATACCTTGAAGATATGAAAAACTGGTTTTTATCAAACTGGTTGCCAAATGATTTGAAAATGTTTACTTGCAACTTAATTATACTGAACAGCATTTGATAAAAAGCAGGTTTTTGAGACCTTGTCTAAGAGCTAAGAATACCTGATAACAGGAACATGCACGCCCATCAATTCAGATTTCTCAGAACAGATTTTCATGGTGGATGAAGCATCATCTGTTAACTGAGAGTCTGTTAGTGTTTCTACATCAGCTGAACCTGTTATTTATAACACACATACTAAACCTGCCTGCAAAACGCTGGTTAATCCTTTCCATTACACACAGGGGAAAAAAAGCCAACCTTTCAATTCACTTAAAGGGGAATCACTGTTGTCTTGGTGTAAGGGAAGCAACTGCACTGGTATGAAAGCAAAATTTTCGTCTCGTATCGACTCCCAACTTGTTGCTGATAGCATTGGAAAAAAAAGTTATGGAATTTGCCATCAGCGGCATAGTTTGAAGCACAAAAAATGAAGTGCTGTATATATTTTACCAACACAGTCAGATTCGGCTAAATACTGAAAATAGTGAATTTTTTTTAGAATGATATGGTGTGCGCTTATATCTTTAGTGTGTGGGTCTGCTTCTCATTTGTAGAATTATACACTTCTGCACAGAATGCCTTCAAACAATGAAAAGAGACATCTGGTAATATATTATACAATGGAGTGTGGCTATACACAGGCCTTTCACCATCTCTTAACAAGTTTCTCCGCTTTGCTGTTTAAGGGTGTTACATTTTTATCCATGGAGGACACATTTCCTTCCGCTGGATTTTCGCCATTTAATAATTTTAATGAAATCTAAACTGACAAGACTTGCCCCAAAATTTTACATAGTAGTACAGATCATTTGATTTGTTATATATTTGTAGCTGTTGGAACAATTGAATGTTCACCTGTACATTATATTTTCAGATTCCAAAACTGGACACAAGTGTTATCACAGCCCTAGAAATCAGTAAGTTGTAGTTGGTTCTTATCATAATATGCTATGCTGTGGGTGTGTGCATGTGCGCTCGCATGTGTGTGGTTCTATATGTGTGCGAGTGCGCATGCATGTGTGTATGTGTGTGTGTGTGTGTGTGTGTGTGTTCAGTGTGTGTGTGTGTGTGTGTGTGTGTGTGTGTGTGTGATATTATAAAGAGCCCAGGAGAATATCATATTTAGAAAATAAATACATTTGGGGCACATAAACTTGTGATGTTCTTTTTGCAATATTTATTTCTTAGATTCAGAATTAAAAAAAATATTAGTTGTTTGAGTATAGAGGGATTATTAAAAGAATTTTAAGTCCGGTTGAAGATGTAGGCAGTCTCATACAGTGCCTTTGGGTGACATATAACATACTTTGTTGTCATATGCTTTGTTTTGTAGCAGTTGGTATAGATATTGCATAATCTTCTAATACTTTGCTTATTAGAAACAGGAGGAAGATTGTGCATTTCTTGGATAGTGTTAGATAGTATAGATATTGCATAATCTTCTAATGGTTTGTTAATTAGAAACAGGAGGGAAATTGTGCATTTCTTGGATAGTGTTAAATAGTATAGATATAATGTAATCTTCTAATGGTTTGTTGATTCGAAACAGGAAGGAAATTGTGCATTTCTTGGATAATGTTAAATAGTACATATATCATATAAACTTCTAATGGTTTGTTAATTTGAAACAGGAGGAAGACTGTGCATTTCTTGGATAGTGTTAAATTGTATTGTGACAATTTCATTGTGCATTTGTTGGATAGAGTTAAATGATATTGTGATTGTTTTGATTTTTTCTCTTTTATGGCTTTGATTTACTGTTTACATACAGATTCATGTCAGAATCTCTTCAGACTGTTTCCACTGGTTTTGTAGTCAGCTGGAGTTTGCTTGCATCACAGTGTCTGTTTGGAACAGTGGCTTGCCCTGAGCGATTAATGCAGTTCAGGGTTCTCAGAGAGATACTCGGGGAGCAGTTTGCTTCCCAGCAGGTACATTTCAAGAGGTATCGCTTGACAGGATTATGAAAGTCAGTCTGATATGTTTTGTTGTAGACCCAGTGTTTGTGGCAAAATTTCACATGTTTTGAATGAGAATGTATGCCCATTATGAATACAGCTTTTTTTTTGGGGGGGGGGGGGGGGGGGGGGGGGGGGGGGGATCACTTCGAAGAAAATATTTGAACTTAGCTTTCATGGAAACTTCCACTTTGTAGAGATTTTTAAAAGCTTGAGGATTTCACTTTTACAGGACAAACCACAAATAGTGTGTCAAGGTCTTCCGTTGTTTTTTTTTCTTGATTTTTGGCAGCTTTGATTTTAAATCAACAATTGAAGGAAACAAAGCTTGATACAGTAAAATCTGTTTATAGAGTCCAGGATAGCAGAAGAGTTGGGTTCTGAGCAAAAAGGACAAGGAAATGATGGACAGTCACAGAACGTTACCAAGGCTGGTCCCACCAAAAGAAGTCTGTGTTCTGCAGCAGATGAGACTACTACGGTCCGTAATATGGGCAGAGTTATTGCCGATGTTGTGGAAAAAAATCATAGGTGAGTGACTTAAAGGTGCACATCAGTGGTAAGTTTTTAACTGTTCATTCTCTCTTGTGTGCTGAAAGTACTTGAAATTAGAAATTATTGTAGTGTTTTTTTTTTTTTTTTTTTTCAGTCTTCTTCTTCTTCAGTGTTCCAGTATCTGGTAGCGTGTGAACTCGTTTTACCCTGTTGGGATACTCACACTATACTCGACAGTATAGTCAGTTCACTCTGACTTCGTTGAGTGCAGACGTTTGTGGGAAGAGTTTGTGGAAAAAGATAGATAAAAGAAATGGTAGACAGAAAGGACAGTAGATGACTGTACAGCAAAGGAGGAGACAGAGTTACTGAGAACGAAAGGAAAAGGGGACGTTACTAGCACAGAATGTCCAGAAGGAGGGGGAACTATTTGTATAAAAGACCCCCACCCCCCCTCCCGGTATCCCCACGGGGGAATTTTCTTTTCAGTAATCAAGAATCGACATATTGTTTAAATAAAGATTGAAAGAAAAGAATATCATTACAACAGCCAGTTCAGCAATCTGGCAAAGTAAGCTTGTGAAAAGATGAATCACATACAATTAGGAAAAGCAGAAAAAGGGGCCATACTTACATACTTCATGTGAAATATTTCACATTGCAGCCGCTGTGTTGTCACAGACCGATCACTGATCGCTTGCAGGTGAAGCATGTTATGGAAATTTTCAGACCCTGACAAACTCCTGCCGTGAATTGAGTGATCTATTGGATTATATGGACAGCACTGAAGTTTCCTCTCTGAGATTGTAGCTCTAATTTCCTGTCCATTTCTGTGGATGCCTGCATTTCTTGGGCATTTCTGGGATACAGTATGAAAAGAAGTAGATTACAGGCCTCTGAACCCCGTAGCCTGTCATTGACATCATCGCCTTCATCTTCATTGCTGATCTTTTTTTTTTCCTGAAACATATTTGTCTGTGTCTGTACTAAAGGTTGTGTCTGTGCTAGATTAAACTTAAAGTTAGTGTCTCTCTCTCTCTCTCTCTCTTTCTCTCTGTGTGTGTGTGTGTATATATATATTTTATATATATATATATATATATATATATCATAAACAGTATAAAAACGTCCTTAAAAATCTGAAAAAGCTCAACCCCTTGGGGAGCAACATTTGTTAAAAATATTATTAAAATGAAGTGCTAAAATTCATCTACAAGCTTGTTTCAAGATATGTCTCTCTCCTCAGGATGACTTTTTTGTGGCACGCCAACGGTCTTTTATGGCGTGCGGGACCTGATCTTGTCTCTGTGTGTGCGGGTTTCGTTTGCTGCACGTGGGGCCTATGTGTGTGTGTGTGTGTGTGTGGTGTTGTGTGTGGTTGGTTTTTTTTTTTTTTTTTTTTGTTAGGGCCTGTTCAGGTGGAATGTGCTAGCAAAGATTTCCACTTGTGCCTGCAATTATTCACTATTTCTACTTTTGTGTTCAGAGTTGCTAAGTATGGTTTGCATAATATTTAACCATTTTTCTGTGGAACATAGGTTGCATTTTTTTTTTAATATTGTTGTATGGTGTTGCTCTTTTTATGATTTTCCATGATATGCTGTAGTCTATTTTTTTATCTTTGAGTTTCCAATGTATTTACTCAGTTCTGTTGATTTTTGTATTTTTCATTTTGAATGATTTTATGTTTGCGTACTGGTTGAAAGTTTTTGTATCCTATGTATGTTTCTTTTTCATTTTCTGATGTTACCGTAGCTTGTATACAATATTGCTGTGAAGACCTTGGTGTTTTTTGAAAGTGTCTTTCAGATCCCTATGTATGTTTTCTTTTTCATTTTTGATGTTACCGTAGTTGGTTACAATATTTCTGA
>CM031595.1:111165030-111183479 GCA_018398815.1 Conus ventricosus | reverse complement strand
TTACTTTCACCCCCCCTCTACCGTTTTTGATTTGTACTTCGTTCATTTCTATCTCATTCCACCCTTCTTCTTCTCACCCCCTCCTTACTCCCCCCCCCCCTCGCCAGTTATTCCTTCTTTGTCCCCCCCCCTTTGGTACTTCTCTCTACTAACACTTCACTACCCTTACTGTGCCTTTATTCACATATGATGTGCTACTACTCCTCTTGTTTCTTCTTTCTATCGAAGACTCCTCCTAACTTCTTCCTTTCTATCTATTCCACCTCTTTTTCTATCTTACACTCTCTCTCCCTCCGCCCTCTCTCTCTCTCTCTCCCCTTCCCCCCCCCCCCCCCCCCCCCCCCCCCCTCCATTCCCACATCTCCGTCACGTTTGAGCCTGTGTGGTATTTGTGTGTGCAGTGCGTGTTTGTTGTGAGTTCTTGGTGGGGTGTGAGTGTGGATGAGTGAGTGTGTGTGTGTGTGTGTGTGTGTGTGTGTGTGTGTGTGTGTGTGTGGTGTGAGTGTGTGTGTGTTGTGTTGTGTGTGTGTGTGTGTGTGTGTGTGTGAGTGTTTGTTGCTAAAGTAGATTGTTGTGTCTGCTGATGAGTATTCACATCCTATGAATTGAACCTTTTATGAAGTGTTTTATTCCTGAAGAAGCCTTCGTGGCGAAAGCTAGAAAATTAAAGTTCCCTGTGGGAAAAGACGTTCAACTGTTTTAGTATTCATTTTATATATATATATATATAAAGGTTGTGTCTATATTAGATTTTAAGTTTGAGTAGGTGTAAGTCCTGTAGCATGAATTTTATGATGTTTAGGACTGGAATTATGGAAGTTAGCACTCATTTCTTTCCCTCCACTGTCTCCATTTCCCTGATCTGAATTAATTCCCCTTTTATTGCCTGGTGGACAGGGTATGGTTTTCAGGTGGTCAAAATTCCACTCCAGTGTGGTTTGAATTTTTGACTGTCAGCTCCGCTGCAGCCATTGCTATAACCACTTGACTTTGGGCCTTTGTGGTTTTCTGGACACATCTCCTGATAATGACTCTTCTTTCTTTTCCATTGCATCAGATGTTTGAACTTTAACAGTGCTACAGCCAACAAGAAAGAGAAGAAAAACAGATGGTTTGAAACCCATGTGCTACTTATGAATCATCCACATTTTGCTGAATTTCAATAAAGAAATAATATGATTTCTGTACATTTAGGAGAATCTGCTGTTCTACCCATTAACTCCCAATGTAAAGAATTTCTTGAGTGTTGGGGGGCTTACAAAATCAGTCTTCACTAGTAACTCTGATTTATCTGGCAGGCTAGTGATTTGCTGTAATGAAGTTTTCTGTCGCTTTGTGCCCCACCTGTGGTCACTAACCTTTTAAGTCATGTGGAGAGAGGATTATCAAGATATTCCAACGTGCGAAATCAGGTTATTTTGTGTTAATTTTCTGTCCTTTATTTGAAATGGATGAGGTGGAGTCATAGGCAGTGAAAGTTATCACAATAAACTTTACAGTGATTTACTTTCTTCCAAATATTTGCAGAATTTGTTTCTCTTATTTGCACAAGTTTTCTTTGTGCTGAATATGATATTGATAGTAAATAATAATAATGATATAGGCATGACATTTTTATTTGTTTTTCCTTTTTTGTGTGTGGGGAGGGTGTTGGGTTTTGAGTTTGAATATGTTTTGCACTTATCTTGCAGAGGACATTGGACAGTCATTGATGGGGGACCAAAAGATGGTGCAGGGAGGAGGGAGCAGTGAGGTGAAAGTGGCATTGCAGTCCCCATTAGGCACTGTCCGAAGTCGCAAAGATGCTCACACGTGTCAGTACTGTGGGAAATTCATCAGTGGTAACGTTAAATACAGAAGTAAGTTTACGAACTTTGTGTCTTGAGATCCATTTAATGTTGATTTGTTTGAAATGTGATGGACGTATAGTAACTTTCACAGGTACAGGAAAGAAATGTTGCATATAGAAGTAAGTTTACATTGTACCTTGTGTCTTGAGATTTATTCAGTGTTAAGTTACTTTGAAATGTGATGGACATACAGTAACTTTCACTTGTACAAGAAAGATTTGTTATGTCTTTTTTTATATGTCAGCAATGATTTTACAGTATGTAAGATCACACATTCAGTTTATTAAAGACTTTATTTTGATATGAAAATTCAGGTGAGTAAATGTGAAAATTCAGGTGTTTACTCATAAATGCAAGCAAAATGACTCAGTTGTTTGTTTGCTTGTGCTTGTGCACATTGTGAATTAGATAATGTTTCTTTGTTGGTTTTGCTGTTATTCACTAACAATAATTGCCAGTCAGAGTTTGTTGTTGTTGTTATTGTTATTTTTATTTAAAATTTCAGTTCACCTGTACAAGCACACTGGGGTCAAGCCGTTCACATGTTCAACTTGTGGCAAATCCTTCACCACCAGCAAAAGTCTGCAAGTTCATACAAGGAAGCATACTGGATTGAAGCCTTATCTGTGAGTGGGATATATTTGCTGTATGATTCCAAGAAGTCTAATTTTTATCAATAGGTTGTATGTTCATTGTACTGAATTTTTCTTATGTAGGAATGTTGGTGTGATTATTAGCTCCATCATCGTTTCATTAGTGTTTGTTTTACTTTCCGAGTTATGCAGGATTTGTGTGCATGTGAATTAATTGTTTTGTCACAAAATGTTGTCACTAGTTTCTCATTTGTGTAAAGACTGTTAGGTACTGCTTCTCCAATTTGTGTTTCTCCTGTACATTTGTCCAAAAAAAAAGTAACCAACATTTACTTTTGTGTGATTATCTGTTAAGATGTGAATGTGTCTTTTTGTTACAAGTCAGTTTTTATCTGTCCTCAATCTGCTTACATTTCTGTATTTTTCAGGTGCAACCAATGTGGACGTGAGTTTTTCCGTGCCACCTCGTTCAAGTACCATCTCAAAACTCACAGCAGAGCCCAGACAAAGCCATTGCCCTGTAATGAATGCAGTCGAGAGTTCCTGACCAGAACCGCCTGGACAAACACAAGCAATACAAGCATCCAGCAGAACCTAAAGTGTACATGTGTGAACACTGTGGCAAGATCTTCATGCATTCAAGTGAGTATGACCTCTTTTTTTTTTGGTATGAAGTCTGGAGGAAGGATATGTGAGAGAAACATTTTTGTGATGCTGTCCCTTTTGTATAAATTTTTAACAGAATTTGTTTGTTGATATTCTGGTTCTGAAGAGCAGGTCATCAGTTATGACTGGATAACCTCTTTAAACATGCACATGTCTGTATGCAAGCCATTGTTTTGAGGCCCATTTCCTTGTCGAAGGGCACAATGTCATGAAAACATCTCTTGCAAATTTGTATGTGTTTGCATCTTGTAACTTTGTACATATGTGCTTGGGTTCAGTATTCTATTTTTTTGGTACTGCTTTTGCCCCTATTGCAATTATATCCCTTTTAATGCTTATAAATTTTTTTTTTTTAAGATTTGGTCTTAAAACATGAAATGAAAAAGTGGAATGATAACGGACAATATGAGAAAGAAATGGCTGAATGAATATAACCCATATTTAACCAGATAGCCATTAGTGTGTATGGGGACCTAAGACCTGGATACACGTTTATGATTTGTCCAGAAAATTTGTCATGTTCTGATGATGGAAAAAAAAAGTGCTTTCTGGCTGAGTCTCGCGAATGTGAGCCAGGTTGTGTCTCTAGTCCAATATGGATTGAAATGAGACAAAAAGTAAATTTACACAAACTTCTTGTTGTGGTCTTCCAGTGAATAAGTTTTTTTGTGAATGTTATGTGTTTGGACAGGGAGTCTGAAAACCCATGAACAGTCTCACACTTTGAAGCACACCTGCCAAGTATGCAAAAAGGAATTCAGTCACTCAGATCAGCTGGTATCTCACATGAAAGCAGCTCATTCAGATGATCTCAAGGGAGGCCAGACGTCGCCCAAAAGTTCAGCATCTGCCCAGCCACAGGAACACCTTCAACAGCAACTCCTCCCTCAGATCCTGTATACCACTCCTCAGACACAACTAGTGCAGGCTATCGACCTGAACACAGGCAACATCAGCGAGATACAGTGGAGGGAAGAGGTGCACCAGCAGGCCCCCGACAGATCATCATCACAGAGCGCCCCTCGGGACACATAACTATCAGCGAGCACCCGGGGAACCTGGAGCAGGTGACCAACCACATCACCATCAGCGAGCAGGGTGAGGGAGGACTCACCATTGACAGACACACTGCAGATCACATCACGGTCAATGGTCATGCCGGTGCCCACATCAGGATCACGGAGGACCCCACGGGGGCTCACATGACCCTCGACAAGCAGCATGCGTCTGAGAACCAGCAGGAGATGAAGCCAAACCTGGATGCATACCACACTCACACGCCTCCCTTCTCCCAGCCCACCCACACCACCACCCATATTCTGACCAAGTCCAGCTTCCTTTCTCCACCACCCAGGCCCCCCAAACTCAGCAGAACCCAGGGTCCTCGGCGGCGGCCACACACCTACAGTCACTGCACAGCATGCATCCTGCGGTGGCAGAGGATGTGTTGCTGCAGCAGGAAGCTGTGCCAGTGCAGTACGAAGTGGAGTGTCTGCCTGACCCCAACCTGACGGAGGCTGACCTCAGCGCTGTCCACCTGCTGGCTCAGGCCAGCATGGCAGGTCAGAACATGGCTCTCAGGCAGACTGAGGAGTTTTGAGCTCAGATCACCAGCAGCTTCTTGGAAGTGGAGGCAGTTAACATGGGGTGGAAGATAACCTTTATGGTCTGTGTCACAGTTTCAGGTGCACGTTTATAGTGGGATTTCTTTGTTGTGTGTTTAAAAAAAAATCCCATCATGATTTGCTTTTAAGTTGTTGTTGTTGTTGTCATACCCTGGCTAAAAGACTCCAGGGATCATCCAAACAGCTGAAATACTTGAACACTATGGTACAAATGCATCAGCTGGGGATGAGAACATTGTGTGACCGTTTTTTAATTACCCCACCACATGGGCAGCCACACTTGGACTTCGGGGGATTTCGGAGACTGATAATGTTATGCTAGGAGCTTGTCACATTTGCTTTTAAGTGACTGGCTGCTTCATTTAAAATGACAGAGTAGCCATTTGTGTGGACACATTCAAAAGTATAGTTGTTCAAATTGGGAATCATTTTTCATCATGTGTACCAAATTTATGAACAAGTAGAAGGACCTATAATCCAATGTATAAACCATTCGGCCTAGGGGCTGGGGGTAATGAGCTCAGATCACTCGTGGAATTGGATTTTTATGTCTTGAAAGTACTCACTTTCCACCCAGACATTTATAGGTATCTGGTTCAATAAGGGAACGTGAAGGTGGTGGAATGAGAGAGATGTACATGACCTGGTGCAGTCTGTGTCATAGACATGGTGAATCACTGACCTTTTACTGGCCTTACAGCCATCAGGGTTGGGGATTTGTTTTCTAATGGCCCTTTCCGGGGCATAGGCCATGAACAGTGGTTGACCAGAGAGTCCTGTCCAGGGGCATCCTCTCCAGATGGCTCCAGGTGTAGCCCATTTGCCTGATGTCCATCCAATTCAGGGTTCTGGCACCAGGTGCTCTGTTGTCGGCCTCTCTTTTGCCTTGAAGGTTCCAAACGAGGGTTTTTCTTTGATCCTGCTAAATGGGTGACACAGTGTATGATCAGTCTAACACCGTCTTTTCTTTATTTCTTATTCTATGGGTCACTGATCTTTTCTTTCCCAGAGCTCAGCGTTAAAGATGATGTCTGGCCAGTAGACATTAAAGATCTTCATTAGCAGCTATTAAGTCAATGGCAACATGCTTGAAAATGGACTGGGCATCCGCTCATGTTGTAATATTTTAGCCATCTTTTAATCATATACCAGCTTGTTTGTGGAAAGAGAGATCTCTGACTGGTCGCGAAACACTTATCAGAGAGAAAACCAGGTGTGGACTGGGGGGGTGGAGAGGTGAGGGGTAGGGGGTGGGGGCGGGTGGGGGGGGGGGGGGGGGGGGGTGGGAACAATGCATATAGTGAAATGGTCAACCAGTGGTGTATGTAGTTTCCCTTGGAATTAGATTGAAGCTCATGTATGCATGAAACAAATTCCTCTTTCAGCTGAAGTTATAAATTGAGCAGATCACAGGTTGTAAAGTGCAGAAGTTTAAACTCGGGCACATGGGAATTGATTTTCATATGAAAGTCGGGTTTAACAGACCAAGGTTATCTCTGCTCTCTTACATGCATATACATGGGAATGTTTATGGGATTGCTCTTTTCTGACATGACTGTGTACAAGAAATATAGTTTCTGTTCTGCTTGTGATATACAGATGAAAAATTTGAATGTGGAAAAAAGCATATATTATAGAAACAGAGATCAATATTTCCTAATCTTGGGTTATGCAGTGGGTATCCTACCAGGCAGGTGTCACACACACACACGCACGCACGCACGCACACACACACATACACACACACACATGGAGACTTGTACGCCACACAACAGTTTTTTTTTTCTGTTACACAAACAAGTCACTTCAGAATGCCTCGGCAGCAGGTGATGGTGAGGCCTCGGCAGCAGGTGTTGGTGACGCCTTTCGTCGTCTGGCACCAGACACAGGACTGAGTCTCCATGATCATCTTCCGAAGACTTTTAGAGGCAGAATTCCATCTTCTTGTCCTCTTCTTCCCCAAGCTCTGGGTTTTGGAATTTTCTTTTTATCGCTCTTGAACACCTTCTCTCAACTCGGTGCCACCAAGCCATGATTACTTGAACTTGTTCTCAGTCTGCCACGTTTTCGTCTCTCAGTCCTAGTGTCATGTTGTGTGTCTTTCCCAAAGTCCAGTTTATATAGAGATTTGAACAAATAATCTCCCTTGAGGTTTGTCCTTACCATGTGAGTCTTCGCTACAGCCATGTTCACATCCAGACTGAATCTCTATAACAGCATTCTTCCTCACACCACCATTCACACACACAAACAAGTCCTTTTAGCCTGTGGACATCAAAACTTCACAGCGACTTCTAAGGTCATATTCACACAATAATTGTCCTCTTGAAAGCTACGATTTCTTTGTCTGCATGCAGTCAAACCGGCCAGACAATAGTATCAGCTCAGTGCCTTTAAACGATACAGTTGGACAAAGAAAAGACGCCTGTTCTTCAAGTGAAGTATCCAAGGGCTCGGATCCGTTCACCATTATTGAACAGTCTGCAACTGACTTGGCCCTGAGTACCACTCTTGATGCACCGAAGTCTTAGTGGATAATCTGTCCCCTCTTGACTTTCTAAGGTGTGAACTAAGGAATCCTACCTGCTTTTGCTGATTTCTGTCTCATGTCAGTAATTACCTGATAGCATCGACCTCCTTCACACAGCTTGAAGGACAATGCTAGTTGATGACGCTAATGCTAATTGACTACTTATCCTCTTATCTTTCACACTCAAAACTGTTGTCATTTAAAGCACTTCAAGCCCTCCACAGTAAGTTTCACTGCCTTCACAAAAGGTCTGTATCTTTTCTTTTTTTTTCTTTGGTAGTGGCTGGCTTTGACCTCCTTTCTTTCAGTTTTATACGGCAATACTGATTTGATATTGGAGTTGAAAACCTTGAGTTGTGTTTGGCGACTTAAGACTTGGTCCCAATAACAAATTTGATATGAGTTTATCTTTTAAGCCCACAAGATTGTTGTTGTTGTTTCAGAACTGCAGCCCTAAGGCCAGCATCGTTTCAGCAGTGTTGATTTGTTGTGAAAGTTGTGTGGAATTCACTGTCATGTTCACAAAAAAATGAATTGTGCCATTATCAGGCAAACTTGTCTATGTAATCATGTCAGCAGAATTAACATGTCATTGTTCAAACATCTGCGTGTCACATGTTCAGAATTGTAAGAAAAATGTGTACATTTACTGTTGTTTTCCTTATCAGAAAAAAACAACAACAGCCGCTTAGCACAGTGGTTAGTTTCATGGACTCCTGGCTGGGAGGTTGTGATTTCAGTTCCCATCAAGGCCATTTATTTGTGTGAAATTTCTGCCCAACCAGCACCTTCCCAGATATTAGCTTGCTGTGTGCTCATTAGGGAGGACTGGGGTCATATAATCGAATTCCATCAACTTCATCGTCTTGGGTCCATTCAACGTTGTGGTAACTTATTTTATCATATTCGGTCTCTAATTTGACAACAAAATCAAATTACAAGGTGTTCATGTCTTCACAAACAATGCGGCACAAATGCCTGTCACTGTCGTAGCATTGGCAGCCATGGTGAATCTATGACAAAACTGCCTGAGGTACTCATTTGAGAGTTCCCGCCGAAAATTACACAGGAATGGACATGGAAGGGAGATCGGAACTGAGGTCACAAGAACATGGATTCAGTGGCCACAAATTTGAAGCCTTCAGTTGTTTTTTTTTAAAAATGATAAGTAATGATGAAGATGGCTGCGGTGTTCAAGTTGGTCCGAGAGTTTTATTTCAGGATTTTTACTCTACACTTTCCTCCGTAATTTATCCTGGCATCATCCAGGCTTGATAGAGACGGGCAGCTGCATGATGGACGTTAAATTTGAGCAGTACCCTTAGTGACATTCGTTAAGGGTACGAAACTCGCTTTTTTTAATTGTGTGTTGTTTCAGCCTTTCCTTAGACTCCATTTCACAATCCCCTAATCTGGGTAGAGTGGGCCTAAACAGAAAAGTCCCCCAATATACCATGCTTGACGACTTGCGACCTCAAGACCGGATTACCACCCACTTCATCATAGCGAGTGGTGTTGGTCCGAATCTTTATCTACTACCTACATCCGTTCTCTGGCGCGCACACACACACACACACACACACGCTTATTGCTTTTTGCAGCCCGTGTGAAATTGCCGTCACTCAGGGTAGGATAGTTGCTTTGCAATTAATGGTTAAGTCCCGATAAGAAGAAACCGAATTTGACATAACCTGACGAGTCCATCCTGTTAATATGATGAGAGACGCCTGGTAAGTCAGCATACTGGTCAAATGATTCCTGTTGATACGATTTTTAGCTTATCAGATGTGTGTGCGTGCGTGCTCCAAGCTGTTGTAAGAGTATATGAGAATTGAAAAGATAATAACTGCGTGCCTTGAGCGAAAACTGTAAATTCTGCCTGTAACCATTATCCTTCTTTTTTTTCCTCAGGAGCTTCTGTTCACTTTTCTTCGCCTCCATCCACATCCACGTGCAAGTGCTACGACGATTTTTTTGTTGTTGAGGGGGTGGGGTGTGTGGGGGGAAGGGATCAATGACGAGGCGTAGTTCCTGTGTTTGGTGGTGTTTTACGTGTTTATATACAGTGACTGGGTTTTAGACCACACACACACACACACACACACACACACTGTTGCACACACAAGCGCACACACACACATGCACACACGCGTGCGCGCACACAGACACACACATACGCGCGCGGCGCGCACGCACGCACGGAGTCGTCAATTGCCGTCTTTTTTTTTAAATCTCGGCGAGATTCGCTATGTGGCATTGTCTGATAGGGTTGACTAACTGGATTTCGTCTTAAACGGGTTTCGGCTCGTCGGGATGACAATAACACGTCCAGTTGTTGTTTTCTTTTCCCCAGCTACCGCTGCCCTAAGATTACGAGTTTATCCATGAAGTGGTGCACCACATGTAGACTGTACGATATATTGAATAAAAGAGTTGTGGTCCGTTTTGACAAATGTGTTGAATTCTAGAAACTGGGGTCTCGGCATCTGGAAAGGCTTGATCGTTATTTGTACTTCCTCCTCGCCCCACATTTTGTGGGTCACAAGATATCTACTGTGTACAGAACGTCTTTGTTCCGATACAAAAACAAACCAAACAAGCAAACCCAAAAAAAAAACCCACCCAAAACAACCACAACAACAAAAAAAAAAAAAAAAAAAAAAGAAGAAAAAAAAAGAAAAGAAAAGATTAAGAAAAACTTGTGCCACAGTGTACTGAAAAATCCGCAAAAAATTTTAGGTGACTGAAGATAAATTTGAGATGTAATTGAAAACAACTTGAGTTTTGTTGTTGTTGTTGTTGATTTTGTGTGTGTGTGCTTTGTTCGCTTGTCACGATCCCCCTCCATCTTTTCCCTTCCCACTCCTCCCATCCTTTTACTCTCTCCGGCCCCTCTCTCTATCATCACTAAACACTCTCCCCTTTCCCTCCCCTCATTTGAATTATTGCCCGTTCCATCTTTTCGTTAAGCTTTAAAATTAAAAGACAAACAGGCGCCTGTTTCAGTGAGGCGAGTAGAAAAAAAAAGAAGTTTCAGTTTCCGGGGGAGGAGAGTGGGGGAGGGAAGAAGGGAGGGGGGAGGGGAGGGGGGGGGGGGGGGGGGGGGACTGGGTGCGTGTCAGTCGGTCTCACATTGTCAGTCGTGAGACATTGTTCTGTGTGTCTGGGGGGTCATTTCCCTGTCACGAAAAAGGAACTCTGTACACGTGGGTCCGCTATCTATGTATGCAAATCGTGACATCTGAGTGCGCCAGGAAGAGCCAGCTTATAGTGAGAGAGAGAGTATTGTGTGGTGTGGTGTGTGTTGTGTGTGTGCGGCGCGCGCGCGCGCGCGCGTTTGCCGGAAAAAAGAAAAAGCCTGCCGGGAAAAAAAAAAGATGACGGGCCTTCCAAAGGCATTCGTGCGTCATCATCCTATTTCACTGACAGTGTGTGTGTGTGTGTGTGAGGGAGGAAGGGACGGTAAGAGATGGGGGGGGGGGGGGGGGGGGGGGGGGGGGAGGGAAGGGGAAGGTATGGCAAAAGCTTTCGTACCTCATCTGTGTGTGTGTGTGTGTGTGTGGGAGAGATGAGAGAGAGAGAGAACGGTAAGGGATGTGTTGGGGGGGGGGGGGGGGGGGGGGGGGGGGAGGGGAAGGTATGGCAAAAGGCATTCGTACCTCATCTCTCTGTCTTTGTGTGTGTGTGTGTGAAGAAGGTACGGTTATGGGATGTGTGTGTGTGTTGGGGGGGGGGGGGGGGGGGGTGGGGGGGTGAGGGGAAGGTATTGCAAAAGGTATTCGTAGCTTACCTCATCTGTGTGTGTGTGTGTGTGCTTATCTTAAAAAAAAAAGGTAAACAGTAACTCTCCTAAATCTCTTTCAGTGACCGCGCACCGTTTCTCACTCTCTCGCAATGATCGATCTCACAGTTCATACAGTGAAATTAAAAGTCGGTACAGACATCACATGCGCGCGCGCGCGCAGCATGCAGACAGACACACACACGCACACACACATTCTCTCTCTCTCTCTCTCTCTCTCTCTCTCTCTCAACACACACACACCACACACCACACACACAAATCGCTAGAGATGAGACATCAAGTAACACATCCTGATCCTTACCAGTAACAGCAAGTCTTTATTTGCTTTATATGCTCATTCGTTTAACAAAAATGTCTCTCAGACTCGTGCACATGCATGCTCTCTCTCTCTCTCTCTCTCTCTCTCTCTCTCTCTCACGGAATGTTCATAATTATAGCTGTGAACACAATCACAAATACGTACATCAATATTTCAAATGCACACCCATTGTCATGCTGACAAATTGTAGCGTTCTATATATGTGGCGGCTTGTTGGTTTTGTTAATGGAACGTACAAAACGCACACGCACGCCCCAGGCACGCACATACAGGGCATGCATACCTATTGGTACCCATACACGCGTGAATATAACAAGTCACTGTCTCGTCCCTCATTTTGTCCAATATCACATCACTTTGTGAAAAGGCGTAACGTAACAGTACTACAACTGCACACACACACACACACACACACACCACACACACACACACACAAGCGCGCTTACACGAACGCGCGCGTGTGCCCGCTCACATTCTATCTCTCTTTCCCAAGTCAATCACCACTCTTTTACACGCGCCTGTATATTTTTTCTTTAGGAGACACACACAGGGAGTGTGATCAAAGAGATTAAGTAGCTCTGTTAGCATACAGTCTCTCTCTTTCTCTCTTCTCTCTCTCTCTCTCTCTCTCACCCATACATATACACACACAATACGCGCGCGCGCGCATTCAAACCCCCAAGAATCTAGTTATGTTTTCGTCAGCAGAACATACCACAGACTTACGGGACACAATTCAGATTGAAAGACCACTGGACCAATACGTGTTTGCCAGCGTTTTCGGCTGTTGTCAGCGTGAAAACGACATAAAACTCTCTCTCTCTCTCTCTCTCTCTCTCTCTCTCTCTTATCCTGCTCTTCACACACTCATACACGCGCATAACATAACTTTCACAATTCATCCAATATAACATGATTTTTAAAACGTCTTTTCCCAAAGGCAGATGTTAATGACAGTGCCGGACACAAAGTTAAAAAAACAAAAATAAAAACAAAAAACCAACAAAAGCCAAGGTGTTCGTCTAGAATTTCACCTTAGTTTTCGAGGGACAACAAATCGAACATCAGCAATGAGAATCATGTGATTGCGTTTGGCGTTGGATTGCTATTTCGATTGCTGAAGACTAAAAACAAACAAACAAACACAGACGCACACAAAAACAAATAAAAAAAAACACCCACCTGATCAGCACCTTGGGTCTCTTATTTTTGGCCTTTCCCCTTTTCTTCGTCTGCGGCAGACGACATATACTTACACCGTTAAAAAAAAAAAAAAAATCAAAAGCCTAAATTGCAGAGGACAGGTACCAGTAGTTTTGTCGAAGAATTGTCTGGGTTGTGTGGGGAAGGAGGTGCAACGGACGGGGTACGCTATCGCTTTGGTATTCACTGAAAGCAAGAGGATTTAATATTCGTCTGCGGGACATACTGAACATGTGGTCGATCGTTGCCAAGCAACGGATTTTAAATGCGAAGAATGAGTGCAATTCATAGCCAATCAATCACTCTTTCCCCACGCAAAGAGCAGCTTTAGCCGAGCAATATGCCTGATACAACACGTGAGATTTGGCACAATTATCCGGTTTCTCTTTAACGATCTATTTTCACCACGTGCTGAATGTGCAGTTTACAGTGCTGTCACTGATCACGTTGGCAGCTACGCGCTCGTCAATGTTTAAAGATGTAATACAGACCAGAAAATCATGGCAACGATGTTTCTGAAATGTATAAAATGATGCCTGATTTCTTCTCGGTCCTCGACTTCTGCCGCAGTCTATTTAACCATGTTTTGTTAACAGACTCCAAAGTTTCACATTCGGTCGAATTCGGAATCGTGAGCGATACTGGCCAAAAATCCATGGTTGATGTCCACCATTATTTTGATTACTTTCAAGTTAAACGTTCACGTGCTATGGCTGACGAGAGATGCATACGCATCCCAGAAGAAAGAGAAACATGAAACCTGTCTTACAGTACTCTGACAAAACCAGTACAACGACACGATCAGATGGACAGCAAAAGAAGGCTTTTTGTTTGTTTGTAGTTTGTTAGGCACTAGAAGCGTTCAAACAACCAATGTCTGACTGTGAACTCGGCTCGTGTGATGGCCCACCCATGCTCTATACCAGGGACATGGCCTATCACCGATGACAGAGTGGTGTTCCCACACCACTAGCAGGGAAAGTCCAATGGGTTCCCAAAGCATCTGGCCTAGGTGATGAGCACACGACATAAATGTGAAGAAAATACCACCTAGAAATACGTGGCCATACATCGAGCGAAAAAAGAATCTGGACTGGCAGTCGGAAGAGCACAGATTTCCACCAAGGCCCGGCAGTCAACTTCAAATCAAGCCTTACCTAAATCCATCGTACATCTCTCTCCGTATAATCTTTCCAAGTCTGTCACATTGACATTAAAACTGGTTGTATCTTACGATTGTGATTTGTCTCGGCTACCCTCTGGTAGTAGTTCAGGTTTCTAACCCACATAGTCAGTGTGCAGCGACTGAATAAATATCTACCTCCTCACCCCCCCCCCCCCGAACTTTTGAATGCCACCCCCCCCCCCCCCCCCCCCCTTGAATCGGGAATATTGTGTGCACCTGTATCAAATCTTACAAGTTCTTACCAATCAATCACTTTTTTTTTTTTAATCGAGAGCCTTGTATTATTTCTGGAGAAAATTTATGAAAACGTCAAATAGTGCCTCCTCCAGATCCACAACAAAATGTACTGGTAAGTAGTAAACAAGTAGGATAACTCTTCCTCGCACGATGAAATTCATCACACGCCCACAAGTCCAGACGAATGGTGCTTACAGCAAATCGCCGAGCAGAAAAAAAATACCAACTCGGGGCACAAAGAACAATCAAGGAGAGATCCCCCTGTTTGTTGTGTGTACTCTGTCTTAGCATTTTTGCTTGGCGATTTGGTGCTGTAAGCACCGTTCGTTTGGAGTTAGGGGCGTGTAATTAGTTTCATTATGCGAGAAAGAGTTACCGTACTTGTTTGTTATTTACTGTTTACTATTCCCTGCCTCATGTAAGATTTCCTTTTAAAAAGTTTAATAGTATTCTATATTATACCACCGTCCATCTTTCTACGATGTGTCACTAAAACTGCTTTAGCAGTTTGTTTGTTTGTTTGGGGGTTTTTTTTTTTGGGTGCATAATGCAGCAGGCACGAGTGGAAACGTAATCAATAAAGGAACTCTTTGAGGCTTAAACTTTGGATCCAAAAGGATATTCTTTATCTTTTAGTCGTCATCATTATAGCAGAGCCGATCACATAGGGTCTGTGAGTTTTCAGGGCTTTCACAGCTCGGGGAAATCAAAGCCAGTCCTGCAAAACAACAACAACAACAACAACACAACACAGTAAGCTAGTATACAAGCGAGGTCATAGGACGTCCACAGCAACTGTAGTCAGTTCTAATGTTTAGTGACCTTGCCACTATCAGCCGTACTTACGCGCTGATTGGGGCCAAGAACTATGAAAAACAACTTGTTCATGTGAACACGCGTGCACACCTCTCTCTCTCTCTCTCTCTCTCTCTCTCTCTCTCTCTCTCTCTCTCACACACACACACACACACGTGCGCGCGCACGCGCTGATGCAAACATTCAATTCATTCACTTACTGACAACACAAAATACTTTAAATGCACATAATGTCTCAACTATTCATAAAATGACCTCCCTTTCTCTCTCCTCCACCTCCCTCCTAATCCACCGCGAGTTGAAAGCCCTGAAAAAGTCCTTTGCGGTTGGCTGGGTTATAACGATAAAAACCTACACTAAACCAAATCAGCTTCAATTCATCGTAACAATAAAGACTCGGTAATCTGGGACTTAAAACATCATCACATGACATCATTGTTCTAGAATGAACACAAAAAAAACTTGAAACAAAAGCATACATTAATCATCATTTAAAAAACACACAAACCACGACATGCCTTGGAATCGGAACATTAGCACAACAGATAAAAAATCTCTTGAGTAAATAAAAACTGTCATACAACGTCTGCACAGAAAACAAACGTGTTTGACATATCAAGTCAATGAAGACACGATTTCTTTTCTGTCGAAACTGGCTGATCTCTTGCAGTCAAATGTGCACACGATATACGTATAAAGAGTCTGACACTCCCCGATTCGGGTGGCCTGCCTGAAAACTTCCAACGCAGTTTGCGGCACAGAAAAGGAAAAAAAAAAAAGAAAAAAAAAAAAAGAAACTGGAACGGTTCTCGGAAGAACGCAGACCTCCGTCAAAGTCAAACGGATCCTGGCTCCAACCTTCAGTCGATCCAGATCCGCATCCAACTTTAATGACTTCGTCCCTGGTCCACGTTCCATTTCGCCCACCGAGTTCTGTTTAAAATCGGTTCAGTTTTTGCCTGATCTTGCGGACAAACAAACTTAGTGAAAAGACGCGCGGGTGAGAACGTAAAATTTTGGTGGAAAAAAAAAATCAGGACGTCTGTTGTGATTTCTGCATTCTAAAGAATGTCCTGCAAGATTTGTTCCATGTGTCACCAACTGCTGGCTGCACTGATAACTGTTTTGGCGAAATCCACAACTCGCGTGAACACAAAGCTTGTTCAAACAATATACGATTGGTGACTGTAATCGTTCCCTTTGAGCGGCGTGTCAAAAGAAGGATGCTCAACGTCCCGTTATAACAACCATCACATGACCTCGTGTCTGAGAAAAACAAAGAGTCCAGGTCCGTCGCAGCACCAGGTTCCATTCCGATCACGTGACTGTACACACCGGGACTAACGTCTTCACTCACTCTCCTCCCCCCTCCCCTCCCGCCTCCCCTTCCAAAACAATAACAGAAAGCCTGACGGAAGTCCGGAAGGGTCAAGTAAACGCTGGAGAGAAAATCCACAGCACAATCCCCGCCACGATGACGAAGCCACAGAGGGCGAAAAGCAGCAGTTTGCACAGGTGAGCCCGCTTCTCCTCCCGCGTCAGCGGCTCGTCCTTGGGCAGAAAGGTCGTGGTCTGCACCACGTGCACGTTCACCGCGCAGGTCTCGGGCGACGCCTTCGAGACCCTGTCCCCACCACCGTCCCTGCCATCGCCATCGCCGGCCGACTCCACCACCTCGCCGTTCTCCTCCACGGCGTGCGGAGAACGGCGGCCCGGCTTGGCCCGGAGGGGCCTGGGCAGGGAGCCGTTCTGCTGAGGCTTGTGGGGGCTCCTTTTGGCGTCGTCCGCCAGGTCGGCCTGCAGCCACCTGTCGCGCTCGCTGCGCTCCGCGTCTTCGTTGAGGCTGGAGTCCAGCAAGGGGCTCTCCGGGATGGGCGTCAGCGACAGGCCCGGGAAACCCACGTAGGACAGCATGCTGCTGGTGCTCTGGCCGTTTCTGAGAGGAAGAAGGAAGAAGAAATTTAAAAGTAAACGGTGGCATAATGGTTAGGTATGGCTTTCTTTGTTCTCTCTCTCTCTCTCTCTTTTGCCTCTCTTCTCTCTCTCTCTCTCTCCTCTCTCTCTCTCTTTCTCTCTTTCAATCTTTCTCTCTCTCTCTCTTTGAACCTTTTCTCTTCAGTCCACAGCTCCTTGCCCCCCACCACTTATTTTTTTCTGTGTATCTGTTTCCTTTTGCTTAGTACCCCACTAGTGGATTTTTTTTCTTTTCCACTCTCATCAGCTGTTTCTTCTTTCTTATAATTCTTATGTTCTCTTCTCCCACCACCTTTTCAGTATATTAACAAAGCACAAAAAAAGAGGCAAGGAGTCTGATCGACTTTACACACACACACACACACACACACACACACACACACACACACACACACAGAGAGAGAGAGAGAGAGAGAGAGAGAGAGAGAGAGAGAGAGAGAGAGAGAGAGTTTCTCACAGTGTCTGCATTAAATTGTACACAGTAATGATTCATTCTTCGTTTACTACGGTTTTCATTTTCAAGCGTATGAGCTTGTTTGGTCTCAGTTCACAAACCTCCCGGGCGCCTTTCCTTTTCTTCTTCTCATTCTACAGCTCCCCCACCCCTCCACCCCATTTTCACCCCCACTCCAGTCTCTGTCTCTCTCTCTCTCTCCTGTCGAACACACCTTGCATTCAGCGACATGACAATTCACACATCGTCTATCAAAAAATCACGGTCATCAAGTAGCACAACATTGCGAGACACGAAAAATGAAACAAAAGCTTTAAATAAAAAAAATGACACTCACCACCACCATCGCTTCTAATTATGTACTTACTTTTGCTTGGACCAGGAGCTGAAGGTGTACATCTGGGTCACGATGCTTTTGCACGGGCTGTCTGGTGGATCCCCCGTGGAAGTCATCCCGCATTCGCTACCGTCACTCCGCCCCGTCCGTCCCTTCGCCTACATCGGTGCTCCCCCCTTTTTCTGAATGTCAGTTTCAGTATCCCGGACCGTCGACCTCCAATGCTGACCTCTCCGCTCCTTCTCCCTTTGCGCGCGCGCGCGGTGTGTGTGTGTATGCGAGTGTGTGTGTGTGTGTGTGTGTGTTCACATGTCAGGCCTTTACGGCGCCCGGGTTGTGGAGATCGTTTAGGTGGCGAATCGTGTTTCCGTTAAAACCGCACCGTGGTCTGTCCGTCAGTGGTGATGAGTGCACTTATTAATTTTCACTCACTGGAGATCGTCTTGAAGGTGTCTTTAACGGAGTGGGGTATGTCTTGGTTATGTTCGTGGGGCGAGGCGCCTTGTTGATGTTTGTGTGTGTTTTGGGTATGTAGAATATCTAGCTGGTGTCTACGAGTGGAAAGTCGTTCTGTCAGAATCTGTCTGCTGTGTGAAGATCGCCTTGTTGGTGTCCATGTGCTGGTGGACACCGCCTTTATGGAACCTGTCTACACGGTCTTGCGAACGTCTGTCTCTACACATGGGAACTTGTCTCACTGACGTGTCTTGTGGAGATCTCCTCCTCCATGTCTACAAGCAGAAAGTTTCCTCTAGAAGTCCCGTCGGCACACGGCGATAGGATATTCCGCACGTCTGTAAATGAAATGGGGATCGTTCAGATGTGGGTATTGTCTCTTTGGCTGGCCGACCTGT
>CM031595.1:111155030-111160030 GCA_018398815.1 Conus ventricosus | reverse complement strand
AGCCCCTAGTCAAACGACATCCCCTGCAGCAGCAGCTGGGTCAGAGAGACAGTTACAGGCCAACACCTCTCCTGGGGTATCCTCTGTTATCAGCACGGCCCACCAGGTTCTCGACCTGGGCCCAAGGCACCACCAATCCAGCAGCAGTCGCTACAAGCCAGGATGCTGGTCAGGGACTTTGAACTTGTCAATCTCAGGACTTTCAGGACTTTCAACAGGTGGCATGTCCGATATATTCCCCTTGGACTCTTCTCCACTTGGCGACAAGGCCAGCACACCAGCAGCAACCAGCAAGCAGTTGGACACCCCACCAGGACCCGGAGAGAAGAAGTGAAATTATAAACTCTAATACAGAGACAGTGAAATGTTGTTATTGATGTTCCCTGAGAAAAATAAAGAGTTGTAAATACGACTTAAAAAAAATAATAAAGGAAATAATAAAAAGAAATTAAAAAACAAGATATATAAGAATAATAAAGTGTGAAACGAACCAAAAAAAAAAACGTGTATTGTATAGTAGGAACAGTATTTTATTCACCTTACTATACAATACACGTATTTTTTCTTTCATGTTCACACGTTACTATTATTATATTTTCTTTTGTATTTATATTTGTTTTATTATTTCTTTTATTAATTTATGAAAAGAAAAGAAATATAATAATAATAATAATAAAGTGTTTTAAACGAAAAATAATATGTGTATTGTATAGTAAGAACAATATTTATTGTTCTTACTATCCATTTCAGGTATTATGTTTTTCGTTTCCACACGTTTTTTTATTAATTTCTTTTTTATTAATGGAAAAAAATAAATAAAACAAGCCCCCCTCACAAAATACATACAATTTACAAAATACGACTTTATTACAACGTGTACATTTTATTACAATTATATTTATTTTTCATTAATGGAAAAAAGAAAACAAGCCCTCTCACAATAGACATATTGTTTTTTAAATACAACTTTATTACAATGTGAACATTTTATTACATTTTTTTGCCACAATTGGCATATTTTAATATTTGTTTCTTTTCATCATTTATTTTTATTTACATTGCAGTTTTTTTTCACTTTCTTACAATATGTACATTTAAATAAGAGTCTGGCTTCTTGAGGACACTATATCATCTTGTTCTGCCACGCCACCGCACCAAACTGGTGAGTTGAGCCAGTGTTTCAGAAGGTTTCTCTGCTTCTTTCCTTCTTTTGAGGCAGTGTTGGGCCACTAACAACCTTGGTGTCCTCCAGGTTACAACTGTCACGCCAGGCCCCTGGAACAAACTCTTCCGTGTAATCTTCTGTTTTGTCAAGCTGCTGGTTCTGCAGACTTGGATACCTAGTTCGCATCAAGTTGTGAAGGATCAAGCATGTCTTTACAGTGAGCTTCACAGTCTCTGGCTTGTGTTGCATGGTGGTCAGCAACAATTGGAATCTGTTGGCTAGGATTCCAAGGCGTTTTCAACAACTCGTCTTGCCCTGGAGAGTCTGTAGTTAAAAATTATTTCATCATTGCTGAGGCCTCGGAGACTGTAGGGCTTCATCATTGTCTTTCTCAGGGCAAAGGCATCGTCACCAACAAAGAAGTAAGGCATGTCTTGGGTATCATGTGGCAGAGGTTCTGGGTCAGGGAAACCAACTGTTCCATCTTCCACACACTTCTTTAGTTCACTTTCATTGTAGATCTGTACATCTGATGCCAACCCTAGGCCCCCTATTTCTGCCCAGAGGAATTGGTAGTCTCCATCCACCAGAGCCAGCAGGACAATGGAGTAGAAACCCTTGTAGTGTAGTACAGGGACCCACTGTTCGGAGGAGCTCGACAGGCCACATGTTTTCCATCCAGAGCTCCACAGGTATGTGGAAAGTTCCATCTGTCTTGGAACTTCTCTGCAACGACACGTCAACTTTAGGAGTACTTGGACACACCATCAGTTCATCCACATACTCATCTACAATAGCTTGGCAAACTTCTCTCACCAGCACGGACTATGTGTTGTGAGGGACCCTCCAGCCAAATCTCAGGGAGGCATACTTGTTGCCAGAGGCCAGATGCCGCAACGTGATGGCCAGCTTCATACCTGGTGGTAGTGGCTCTCTGAAGGGGTGTGTTGCTTGGTTATTCTTGGGCCAACTCTTTCCAGCAGCTCATCAAATATTTCTGGTGGCATACGCATGAAATTCTTGAATGAGGCCTGGTCTTCATTTCTCAGCTCCATCATCAACTGGTCATAGAGGCCAAAGTTATGGCGCCTGGCAATCCAGCCTCTGACCCAGTGTCTTCTCTTCTGGGCATGTTTTCTTCTGCTGTTCTTCTTCTTCATTTCAAGGTACTGGTGCAATGTCAACTTGACAAGGTATACATGATGCTGGAGGGCAGCTAAGTAGTACTGAACATTCTCAGGATCTGGCATCTTCAGGAACTTCAAGTTCTTCAAGGAAAATCAGGTTCTCCTTCTGTATCAGGATATCTTCTGGAGCTCTGCACACTCTGGAATCTCGATCGCAGCTGATTTCCATGTGTGGGGGTACTCTTTATATAGGCAGAGCTGGGCATAAGTCCTCAAACGTTTTTGCCTAAGTTCCCTGTAAGTTCTGAGTACGTTTTTGGGGGGCGCCAGATACACGTTGCACACGTTCCAAGCACATTGTACACGTTCCAAACGCGTTGTACACATTGCAACACGTTCATATAAGTTGTAAAGACGTCAGAAGAACGTCTGTAGACGTTATATACGTTCCACATAAGTTGATACACGTTAGAGATAAGTTCCGCATAAGCTGGATGTAAGTTCGACCCAAGTTCCTCGGCCGTTCTGAATTCGCCAGGCACAGGTTAGGCACACGCTCTAGGAGCGTTCAGCAGCCTGGGGACGTGTGTGAACGTGTTTTAATTATGCCTAACGTGGGCCTAACTTGTGTGTAACTTACTTCAACTTATTTCTAGCGCATAGCGGGCGTGTTAGCAACACGTCGACACACGCCGAGAAATTTTGTGCATGCACAAAACTTTCTGGACACCTCGGCGTGTGCCCAAGTACGTCGAGGAAATACAGCGTGTTTCAGCGTTACTGGAACTTATGCCCAGCGCTCTTGGAACTTATTTCAACGTGTCTCAACGTGTCCCCAAAATTCCCAACACGTCGGCACACGTCGGGAGACACGCCCTAGTGTGACAGGGTCGTAACACACACACACATACACGCGCGCGCGCGCGCGTGAGAAGAAAGACATCTAGAAATACTCGCGAGCCTGACACGACTATTTAAATATGAAGAAGAATCAGAAATTTATTTGGCCAGCAGCGAATTAATTGCGAGTTAAAAGTGACGGAACAGGATGTTACACGCCTGCAGTGGATGGAAAACATTAATTCTTTTCATTCAGACGAAGAAAGAGGTCTGACACACGCACCTAGGCTACACACTGAGAGAGAGAGAGAGGAGAGAGAGAGAGAGAGAGAGAGAGAGAGAGAGAGAGAGAGAGAGAGATGGTTAAGGGGAGAGAGAGGGGGACGGAGAGTCAGGGAAGGAGGGAGGGGGAGGGAGAGAAATATATATATATATATATATATATATATATATATATATATATAGAGAGAGAGAGAGAGAGAGAGAGAGAGAGAGAGAGAGAAACAGGGGGAGAGAGAGGGTGGGAGGGAGAGAGATGGGGAATGAGGGATGGACAGATAGAGAGAGAAATGGGGAGGGGGGGAGAGAGATGGGGGATGGAGAGAGTGAGGGAAGGAGGGGGGGGGGGGGGAGGGAGGGAGAAAATTATATACATATGTATGTTTGCTTTTTGTTTAGCTTTGTGACTGTTTACCGTTTAGCCATCTTGTAGCTCCGCCCTGAAAGACAAAAACCTACTACACCAACCCTGAAAGAAAAAAGAAAAACCTACAACACCAACCCTGAAAGAAAAAAAAACCCAAACAAATAGAACACCAAAAACTCACATCCTGATCAACCAAATGTTCTTGTCAACATGGTGGGGTGCAGAGCACGCACGTTGTGCCCCCCCCCCCCCCCCCCATGTGTCTTGCCCCTCTACCACCATCCTTGTCTTGCCTCTCTTTTTCTGACCTCCTCCACCACCCTCTCCACATCCATCTTATGTTATGTCCTGTTGTCCTGCTCATTATGATCTGAGGATATAAATGAACTCACATAGGCTATCATGACCGATTCTGTTTTAGATTTGATTTACTTCTGACATAAAAACAAGAACTGTTGTGTTTTATGTCGTGTTCTATATTCGTTATTTATGTACAGAGTTTTGAGACGACTGGACGTAAGAATCGAGCGAGTTACGACGAACGCGCGCGCGCGCGCGCTCACACACACACACACACACACACACACACACACAGAGGATGGTGGGGGTGTGTGGGGTGTGTGGTGTGGTGGTGGTGGAAGAGAGAGGGAGGGGAGAGGGAGATTTCAATTTTTTCCTGGGGGCGGGGGAGAGAGAATACGCATCAACGTCATGTCAACCTCTTCAAAAGTAAACTAGTCAAACTAATCATGCCGATGATTATGATCTAATTAAACCTCATTCAGACAGGGATATGGCCTATCCTGATGAAACATTCGTTTTCTCCACCCCCCTCTCCTTCCAGCTCTCTCCCTTAAGGAGGGGGAGGTACAAGAGACGGGGGTGGGATACGGGATGTGGAGTGCGGGTGAGGGGTGGAGGTAGAGTGGGTGTAGTGGGGTCAGAATCTCCGCCAAGGTGGTTATGGTTCCCTCGCATACGTTTGTTTGTAGGTCGGTCTGTTTGTCCGCAAGATCACCCAAAAGCTGTTGGGTCGATTTCATCGGAATTTGGTAAAAAGACAGAATGTGGTTCAAGGTCGAACACAAAAAACTTTGCTGCGAACCTTACTTAGGTGAAGATTGGGTGTTTAGCAAGATGTTTAGATCCCTACAACATTTCCACTGAACATTAAAAACTGTGAAGTTACTGCTAGCGAACTCTTTGAAGCAATACATTTTAA
>CM031595.1:111120030-111137530 GCA_018398815.1 Conus ventricosus | reverse complement strand
GTGTGTGTGTGTGTGTGTGTGTGTCCCTCTCTGTGCTCTTTTTTTTTATTCCTTCAAAGAGTGTAGGAAAAAGTAGGTAAATGGGGGAACACGGAGGGGGGAAGTAGGTGGGGACGTTGGAGGGGTGTGAAGGGATGTATGTAGTAGTTCTTGCCTTCCCCCTCCCACTCCCCACTCATCCCTCCCCTCCCCCCAAAAGACAATATTGCGCGGAAGGGAAAGGCAGTTGTTTCTTCTCATAACTTCCCTCCCTCCTTTCCTGTCGACAAATGGTGTTTCAAGCGGAAGGGGAAGTGGGTTGTTGATGTTGAAACTTTTTTTTAACAGGGACAGTACGTCGTTATCTGTGTATGTGTGTGTGTGTGTGTGTGTGTGTGTGTGTGTGTGTTGCGAACAGAAGTGCTTTAAACTTTTCTTTTATTTCAATTTTTGACAGTGAGATCGAGCGATTTTTTTTTTTTTTTTTTTTGCTTTTCTTTTTAAATCCGAAACCCTTGAAACCCTCTCACACGCCGTCTCTCTTCCACCCAGAGAGAGAGAGAGAGAGAGAGAGAGAGAGGAGAGAGAGAGAGAGAGAGAGGAGAGAAGAGAGAGAGAGAGAGAGAATCAGAACGCCAATGAATGCTCACCGACTTGATGTTGTCATGGTGGTGTCGTAAAAGTCCGTTTTAGTATGGCATGGTATACTTACTGTTGTCATGGTGGTGGCGTAAAAGTCCGTTTTAGTACGGCAAGGTACACTCAGTGTTGTCACGCTCGTGTCCTGGGGTCCGTTTTTGTACGGCAAGGTATACTCACGTTGTCATGTCGGCGTCGTAAAGGTCCGTTTTTGTACGGCAAGGTATACTCACGTTGTCATGCTGGTATCGTAAAAGTCCGTACTAGTACGGCAAGGTATACTCACGTTGTCATGTCGGCGTCGTAAAAGTCCGTTTCAGTACGGCAAGGTACACTCACGTTGTCATGCTGGTATCGTAAAAGTCCGTACTTGTACAGCAAGGTATACTCACGTTGTCATGCTGGTATCGTAAAAGTCCGTACTAGGACGGCAAGGTATACTCACGTTGTCATGTCGGCGTCGTAAACGTCTGTTTTAGTACGGCAAGGTATACCACTCACGCTGTCATGCAGGTATCGTAAAATTCCGTTTTAGTACGGCAAGGTATACTCACGTTGTCGTGTTGGTGTCGTCAAAAACCGTATAACCCCTGTTGCCAAGCTAGTGACGTAACGTCCGGTGGGCTGAAAACTGCCCCCCCCCCTCCCCTACCTTACTCGCAGGGCTTATAAAGCCACCCACACAGAGCAAGTCAATTTCCAAAGACTACAGTGAATGAAAAACATGTCCCTAAAAGCTTTCACTATGAGGACGTAAAACTCAACCATTCAGTTCAGCAAGTCAGTGAGTACGAAGGACCACATGCCTGGGTGTGGACGAAGGGAAGCTGGAAATAGCGGCTAGGTCAGAAAAAAGACCTGTGGATTTGCCAAGGGCATGCACAGTTCCATGTCGGGTTTATCTCTCGGGAGTTGTTTCCCCTTTTCCGCCAAACGTCTCAAACGGCGAGCGTGACACTCCTGTTTGCATATGCGTTAGTGAGTGAATGCGTGGGTGCGTGCGTACTTGCGCGTGTGGTGTGTTCGTGTGTGTATGTGTATATAATATATTATATATATATATATATATATATATATATATATATATATATGTGTGTGTGTGTGTGTGTGTGTGTGTGTGTGTGTGTGTGTGTGTGTGTATGTGTGCGCGCGCGTGCGTGAGAGAGAGAGAGAGAGAGAGAGAGAGAGAGAGAGAGAGAGAGAGAGTGGTGTGTGTGTGTGTGTGTGTGTGTGTGTGTGTGTGTGTGTGTGTGTGTGTGTGTGTGTGTGTGTGCTCGTGCATGCGCACGCGTGTTTTTGTAGGGATGCATTTCTGCTCTCGTGCATGCGCGCGCACTTGTAAATAATTCAGGTCCTCTGAGGATTTTCTTCTTCTTTTTTTTCTTCTTTTTTTTTTTTAAAGACTAAAGCCCCAAATTATGACTATGGCAAGTTAACTCACGGTAAATCATGACAAATCACTTAAAGCGTCAGGCTGTAGATGAATGGAGATCATAGCAGCGATAAACCATCGAAAATACCAGCATAAGCCAACCACTATCTACGTCCGGGAAGCGACACGGCACTTTGATAGGCATGTTACCAGGCATAATGCGTTGGACACAGACTTTAAGCGTGTAGGAACTCAGCTTAGGCATAATCCAAGACATAACAGAAACTTGAATTCTTATGTATCGGTCCCTTTTTTTTCCCAGTGTCAGTGGTTCTTTCGCGAACAAGACTCGTTTTGAATCAACAGGGAACACATACACTGCAAAAGGAGGGGCTGACAAGAATTTCGACGCCTCCATATTACCTAAGAATTCCAGAGTAAAGGTGGAAAACTCCTCCGTAACAGAGACGAAGATTTTGGATCTTGGAGTCTGGGATAACACTCTAGAGTGAGGACCCTAAAAATGTATTTTTACTTGTGATCACATTTTGAGCCTTATGTCGGTGTAGTCAATCTCATCTGTTCTCTTTTCATGCATATACATTAAATGCAAGGATCTGACCTATTGTTGGTAAAGCAGAAATTTGTTGAGCGCCTATGTTAATGACTTCTTTTGCTGCGAGAGCTTCGTTATGACTGACTTATGACTGACTTATCAACAGGCCGAAGAAAAGAAAGAATATTCTGATTTCTTAAAACTTTTTTTTCTTAATTTGTAACTAACATAAGATAATACCATTCCACATTTTCTTTTGTTCGTGTGTGTGTGTGTGTGTGTGTGTGTGTGTGGTGTGTGTGTGTGTGTGTGTGTGTGTGTGTGTGTGTGTGTGTGTTGTGTGCGCGCATGTTTGTGTGCGTATGCACGCGCATGTGTGTGTGTGTGTGTGTGTGTGTGTGTGTGTGTGTGTGTATGTGTGTGTGTGTGTATGTGTGTGTGTGTGTGTGTGTGCGTCTGTGTGTGCCTGTGTGTGCACGCGCGCGCACGAGTGTATGTGTGTATATAATTATGTGTGTACCTATGTGTATACATGTACCTATACGTATGTGGTGGTGGTGCGTGTATGTGTACTTATGTGTGTATATCTACCTATGCGTATGGGTGGTGGCGATGGTGTGTGTGTGTGTGTGTGTGTGTGTGTGTGTGTGTGTGTGTGTGTGTGTGTACTTACGTATGTATATCCGCCTATGCGTATGTGGTGGTGGTGTGTAAATGTGTGTGTGGTTACAAAAAGCGTGAGCGCGCACGCACGCGAGTGGGCGTGCGCAGGCGTGGAAAACTGAATAAATCTTGCGTGTGTGCAGATATGAGAGAGAGAGAGAGCACCAGGGGCGGTGGGGGTGGGGCGTGACGGTGGTATTTAGCACTAGCGGTACCAGGCCAGCGGATAAACCGACACGGGACGTGGCGACGCCTCTTCAGGGACAGCAAGAAAACTGCTGATTAATAGACGTCCGTCCCATCTGCACAGTCTGCGCTACGCCAAACACAAAATGTTGGCGTCAAGGTATCAGACTTATGTCATTCTCAACGAGCATGTCACTCTCAATTCAACAAAAGATGGAACTCCTACTGCAGCAGCAAAGACCAACGTCAGCCTTTTTCGTCATCATGTTCTCTCTCTCTCTTCTCTCTCTCTCTCTCTCTCTCTCTCTCTCTCTCTCTCTCTCTCACAACACAGAGTTCAGATGGTTTGTTGTTCAGACATTGTGTCCATACCAATCGAGTGAGTTTTATAAATATCATTCTGGAGCTTTTTTTGTGACGTCGTTACAACACACAATACTTTAGAAAACAAACTCTCTCTCTCTCTCTCTCTCTCTCTCTCTCTCTCTCTTCTCAACAAAACAGGAAATTAACACGAGAGAGAGGAGAGAGAGAGAGGAGAGATGAGAGAGAGAGAGAGAGGGGGGAGGAGAGAGAGAGAGATTCCCAACAGGTTTCTTTACACTGATAATACACGTTTCTTTAATTAACGAAGTGCTGGTTTACTGTCTCCCTCTCTCTCTCTCTGTCTCTGCCTCTTTCTGTGTGCTGACCAAAAATTAGAGCTACTATCACCTCTAAAAATGTCAAAATAGCCTCTTTTCTCTGCCCCTTTTGTCTTGATGTCAGAACTCAGTTGGATCTCCAGCAAAACAAACCCTAAAAAACCCCTAAAATCTAATTTTCGAATCCATTATACCCCCAACAAGAGAATCTTTGTTTCAAGAAAGCATTCCAAAACTAATTGTCTGTGCCGTATCCTCACAAATACGCGACCTCCTCAATGCTCCGTCCAAGAGCAAGACCACTGCTCCCGAAAAGCAGATATGCGTCTCATGGTTAAACTTTTAAAGACTTCTCGGCCTATTTTCAGGACTAGCGTGGCCCAACAGGCTGCACACCAAAAAAAAAAAAGAACGCGCCTAGGCTTTGCTTAAGGAGTCGAGTATTTATAGACTGGCGGAATAAGATTGCTTTGAGAATTTGTATTGAGTCTGAAAGTTGATTCTCCTCGGTTTTTGCTTTTTGTTTCTTTCATACGGCCATTAAGCTAAAGCCAGGTGGTTCCAGGCAGACAGATTAAAATCAAAGGAATGTGATTATTTGGGGACACCACCTGGCGCAAAAGACAGGGTCACGGGTGAGTGCAAAGGCCTGAGATGTGACGTCAACTAAAGTCAAAATCAAAATTTTATTTAGAGATGGAAACATTGAATAAGCAGCATATCTGCTTTTAAAAAGAAATTTTTTTTACATCGAGCCATCTACGAAAAAAAAAATCAAATCAGGTACAATGCCTTTCATCAAACTAAAGGTAAGGTCGTGCATTTCAAGATTGTATGTGATGTCATCGGTGGAAATGCCCCCAAAGAAGGGAAATAATTGGTGGGGAGTATAGTTCTTTTCATCAATTATCAGCTTCACATTAAATGCTGGTTCCAGCTTACGATAGGCCTCAAAACGCTTACATGGATTATTGTGGCGTGTAGCCACAGAGGCAAACCCGGTCCCCAACACTATTGGCCTCCTTCTCTAAACTGACCCCCAGTCAAGTTCCGCAATCTCCTCCTACAGTTCTCTCCCTTTTTCCTTTTTTTTTTCTCCCCTAGAAATCGGATGATTTGTGTGCATCTAACCACCAACCCGACGACAGGCCTGATTGCTTTTTTTCCTCCCTTTTTCTTTTCTTTAGCCGGAGAGATCACACAGTAAACGCACAACGGCCAAACTCCTCATATATCACCATAAACCACGGAAGGAAAGAACAGCAATACTATCAGCTCCTGGCTAAGTAGAAAAGACGTTCCATGGTTCACAAGCAGACAGAACGCTGCTCTTTTCTTTTCTTTAGGACACAAGTGATATGTCAGTACTTTATTTACAGCTGGATTTTTGTGTGGGCGTGAACTCTTCGTGCACGTCTATTTGTGTGTGTGTGTGTGTGTGTGTGTGTGTGTGTGTGTGTGTGTGTGTGTGTGTGTGTGTGTGTCTCTCTCTCTCTCTCTCTCTCTCTCTCTCAGGCTGGGTGAGAGAGAAAAAAAGGTTTGCATACATAATTAGGCATTACCCAGTTGTGCTTATGTCTTGTTCTAGCTTAAACATAATTTCAAAATCTCTCTCTCTTCCTCCATCTCTCTCGCTGTCTCTGTCTCTGTCTGTCTCTCCCTCTCTCCGCTTCTCTCCCCTGTCCTCAACACATAGCGTCTGTGTATACCACTGAAATGAAGACGAATTTGTTGTAGACTCATACGTATCCCCTACCCCCCTCTCTAAAAGCCGCTGCTGTCCACCAGTTTCTGGCCAAGTAGAGCTTTCATCTTCGCTACATCCAAAGTCTGTATCTGTCATTTTATATCCACAAATCGTATTTGTAAATTTTCATTTCGCTGAAAATGTCTTCAGCATGCTTGCTCTTATTACATACAGTATCACTGCATAATTATGCCACCTCCCTAACTCCCTATTCCCGCTTATATTCACCTCCTCCTCTCTTCTCTCTCTCTCTCTCTCTCTCTCTCTCTCTCTCTCTCTCGCTAATGACTTTGTATTATATTCATATGACCCATGCTTTTATGTTTGTTTCTTTTTTCTTTTTTTTTCTTCTTTCTTTCTCGTAGACCGTATTGAGGGCGAGGACAGAATGGCGGAAAGCGCATCAGTGCATTCTTATTTTCCTCATACGTAAAGAAGAAAAAAAAAACATTCTCTCTCTCTCTCTCTCTCTCTCTCTCTCTCTCGTGCGTTCGATCCCTCGCTCTCTCGTGTCCCTCAGGGCACACATGATTAGAGGCACAATGGTTGGAAACCGCCCAGACGACTTAATATCCTTTAGCCCCCTCCCTCCACACCATCTCTGCCCTCACCCCAACCCACCCTCTCCGCCCACCTCGCCCACCTCCAGGATCAAACCTGCTTCCCGGTCCATTCAGATCGATTCCTCTTGGGGCAGGGAGGGAACGGGGAAGGCGGGGGGAGGTAGTGGGAGTAAGAGAGAGAGACAGAGACAGAGAGAGAGAGAGAGAGAGAGAGAGAGAGAGAGACCGGCAGACAGACAGAGAGACAGACTGACGGACAGAGCGAGACACAGACAGACACAGAAAGACCGGCAGACAGGCAGACGGACAGACAGACAGACAGACAGAGTTAGAGAGAGAGAGAGAGAGAGAGAGAGAGAGAACTAACAAAAATGAGTGTGCTGAAAAGACGAGGGGGGGGGGGGGGCAGGGGGGGGAGGGGCGAGTTCATGGAACAGCGCGCGCGCGCGCGCGCACACACACACACACACACAACACACACGTGCGCGCGCACGCACTCACACAAACACACACAGACACACACAGACACACACACACACACGTAAACACACACACACGAGTTATCAAACATTAGAGGTGACCACTCTAACTGTCAGCACATTTTGACTTCCCTTGCATCCTTTCCGTATATGACTCAAAGATATACTTCTTTATATCGAATACCATTTACCTATTTTTTGGTGTGTGTGTGTTCGTGCGTGCGTGTGCGTGCGTGCGTGCGTGCCTCTGTGTGTGCGTGTGTGTGTGTGCGTGCGTGCGTGCGTGCGTGCGTGCGTGTGTGTGTGTGTGTGTGTGTGTGTGTGTGTGTGTGTGCGGTGTGGTGTGTGTGTGTGTGTGTGTGTGTTGTATAGCAACGTTCTTCCCCCAAAACTTTTCCCGGGGCCATTAAAAAAACCCCCCGGGCCCCAAAAAACCCGGCCCAAAACCCAGAAAACCGGCCCCGGCCAAAAAAACCAGACGATTGGGGGGGGGGGAGGGAAAAACCCGGGGGGAAAAGCGGGGGGGGGGGGGGGGGGGGGGGGGGAGTGGAAAAGGGGGGGGCGAACAAAAAAAAAAAGGGGGGAGAAACAAACCCCAAAAGAAACCAAGAAAAACCCCAAACACACTAAAAACAACACAGAAAAAAAAGAGGGCCCCAACGGAAAAGCCCCGCCCCCCAAAACCCAAAAAACCAATGAAAAAAGGGGGGGGGGGGGGGTGGGGGGTTCGGTGGGGGGGGGGGGCTCTGGGTGGTGCGGCGGGGGGGGGGGGGGGGGGGGGGTGGGGGTGGGGGGGGAAGGTTTTTTCCTTTTTAATTTGACCGCGCGCCGGGGGAACAAACTCCCCCCAATTGGGCCCCCCTCCAAAAAAACCCGAAAAGCCCAACCGGGAAACAACAGGTTGTCCTTGGTCCCCTTTCTGCCCAATTGACTTTCCCTTGCATTTTCCCTCTCTCAGGACTTTTATCTATTCCAAAAACTCCTTTTTTTCATTTTGGGTCTTTCCCTTCGGCGTGGCGATCTCTGGGTGCGGGGAAAAAAAAAGCCCCGGGTGTCCGGGCGGGTTGTTTTTTTTTTTTTTGTTTTGTGTTTTTTTTTTTTTTTTTTTTTTTTTTTTTTTTAACGTTTTCCTTTCCTAATTTTCTTTTCATTTAATTCATTTCTCCCCAAAAACCCCCCCCTCAGTTTTTAAAGGAATTTCCCCCTACCCCCCCCCGCAAAACGGCTTCTACCCCTCCCCCCGCCCCTGCAGATTTTAACTTGCTTTTCTAACCCATCCCCACCCCGCCCCTCAATTTTAACGTTAATTTCTAACCCTTTAAACCCCCCCTGCAAAATTTTAAAACTGCACTAACCCCTAAGCCCCGCAGTTTAAACGGCTTTTAAAAACCCTCCAAACCCCCCCAAAATTTTTTTAAATCCAGTGCAGTTTTTTTCCATGTTCCCCCTCCACCCCGCCCCTCAACTTTAACGTCTTTTCTACACCCATCCACCCCGCCCTGCAGATTTTTAACGTATGTCACACCCATCCCCCCCCCCGCAACTTTAACGTGCATTCTACACCCCCCCCCCCGCCCCTGCGATTTAAGTGCATTTACCCCACCACCCCGCCCCGCGATTTAACGGATTTTACCCCCACCACCCCCCCCCTGCAATTTAACGTGCATTTCACACCCACCCACCCCCCCCCCCTGCAGACTTTAACGTGTTTTTCTACACCCATCCCCCCCGCCCGCAATTTTAACGGCATTTCTCACCATCCCCCCCCCCCCTGCAATTTTAAACGTGCATTCCACCCACCCCCCCCCCCCTGCAGATTTTAACGTGCACTACACCCTCCACCCCCCCCCTGCAGACTTTAACGTGCATTCTACACCCATCCACCCCGCCCCTGCAGACTTTAAGTGTTCTACACCCATCCACCCCCCCTGCAACTTTAACGTGCATTTACCCCCAAACCCCCCCGCCCCTGCAGATTTTAAAGTGCTTCACCCCCACCCAAACCCCCCCCCCCTGCGACTTTAAGTGCATTTCTACCCCCTCCACCCCCCCCCCTGCGCTTTAACGTGCATTTTACCCCCTCCACCCCGCCCCTGCAGACTTTAAGTGCATTTCACACCCCCACCACCCCCCCCCTGCGACTTAACGTGCAGTCTACACCCACCCACCCCCCCCTGAAATTTTTAAAAACGTGATTTCTACACCCATCCCCCCCCCCCGCAGACTTTAACGTGCATTTCCCCCCATCCCCCCCCCCCTTTGGTTTTAACGTGCTTTTCTCCCCCCCCCTCCCCCCGCCCTGCAGATTTTTACGTGATTCTACACCCACCAAACCCGCCCCGCAGATTTAACGTGCATTTCTACCCCCACCCACCCCGCCCTGCAGCTTAACGTCATCTCACCCATCCACCCCCCCCTGAGACTTTCGTCATTCTACACCCATCCACCCCCCCCTGCGATTTTAAGGGTTCATTTCTCCCCCCCCACCCCCCCCGCGACTTAACGGCTTTTTTACACCCATCCACCCCCCCCCGAGATTTAACGTGCATTTCTACACCCTCCCCCCCGCCCCTGAAATTTTAACGTCATTTCTACCCCACCACCCCCCCCGCAGATTTACGGCTTTTCTACCCCCACCCCCCCCCCCCGCAGATTTAACGTGCATTTCTACACCCATCCACCCCCCCCCTGCAGATTTAACGTGCATTTCTCCCACCCTCCACCCCGCCCCGCGACTTTAACGTGCTTTTTCTACCCCCACCCCCCCGCCCCGCAATTTAAACGTGCTTCTCACCCCCCACCCCGCCCCTGCAGATTTAACGTCATTCACAACCCACCACCCCCCCCCTGCAGATTTTAAAACGGCATTTCAACCCCCACCACCCCGCCCCTGCAGATTTTTAAAGGCATTTCTACACCCATCCACCCCGCCCCCCATTTTAACGTGCATTCTACACCCATCACCCCGCCCTGCGATTTTAAACGTGCATTTCTACCCCACCCCCCCGCCCCGCGACTTAACGTGCTTTTTCTACCCCATCCCCCCCGCCCCTGCAATTTAACGTGAATTTACACCCATCCCCCCCGCCCTGCAGATTTTTAAACGTGTTTTTCAACACCCCCCACCCCGCCCCGCAGATTTAACTTTTCATTTCTCCCCCATCCCCCCCGCCCCGCAGACTTAACGTGCATTCTACACCCATCCCCCCCGCCCCTGCAATTTAACGGCATTCACACCCATCCACCCCGCCCCTGCAGATTTTAACGTCATTCTACACCCACCACCCCGCCCTGCAGTTTAAGTGCATTTCTACACCCATCCACCCCCCCCCTGCAGATTTTTAACGTGCATTTTACACCCACCCACCCCCCCCTGCAGATTTAAAAGTCATTTCTACCCCCATCCACCCCCCCCCGCAGTTTAACGTGCATTTCTACACCTCCACCCCCCCCTGCAGATTAAAAACGTGCATTTCTAAAACCCTCCACCCCCCCCTGCAGTTTAAAACGTCTTTCACCCATCCACCCCCCCCTGCGATTTTAACGTGCATTCTCCCCTCCACCCCGCCCTGCAGACTTTAACGTGCATTCTACCCCCATCCACCCCCCCCTCAGTTTAACTGTTTTCTCCCCCATCCACCCCGCCCCCAATTTTAACGTGCATTCTAACCCCCATCCACCCCGCCCGCGATTTAAACGTGCTTTCTACACCCATCCCCCCCCCCCTCAGATTTAAAACGTCATTTCTACACCCCCCACCCCGCCCTGCGATTTTAACGTGCATTTCTACACCCATCCCCCCCCCCTGCGTTTTTTAACGGCATTCTCACCCCCACCCCGCCCCTGCAGACTTAACGTGCTTTTTCTACACCCATCCACCCGCCCCTGCAAATTTTAACGTGCCTTTCTACACCCATCCACCCCCCCCCTGCAGACTTTAACGGCATTCACACCCATCCACCCCCCCCTGCAGTTTTAAACGTGATTCTACACCCACCCCCCCGCCCCTGCAGATTTTAAACGGCATTCTACACCCATCCACCCGCCCCTGCAAACTTTAACGGCTTTTCAAACCCATCCACCCCCCCCCTCAGATTTAACGTGCATTTCTACACCCTCCCCCGCCCCTGATTTTTAACGGATTTCTAAAAACCCATCCCCCCGCCCCTGCAAAATTTTAACGGATTTTACACCCATCCCCCCCCCCTCGATTTAACGGCATTCTCCCCCACCACCCCGCCCCGCAGATTTAACGTGCATTTCTACACCCATCCACCCCGCCCCTGCAGATTTAACGTGCATTTCTACACCCATCCACCCCGCCCCTGCAGACTTAAGTGCATTCTACACCCTCCACCCCGCCCCTGCAGATTTAAACGTGCATTTCTCACCATCCCCCCCCGCCCCTGCAGACTTTAACGGCTTTTCCCTACCCCCCATCACCCCCCCTGCAGACTTAACGTGCTTTTCTACACCCATCCACCCCGCCCCTGCATTTTTTTAACGTGATTTCTACCCCCATCCACCCCGCCCCTGCAGATTTTAACGTGCATTTCTACACCCATCCACCCCGCCCCTGCGACTTTAACGTGCATTTTCCCCCATCCACCCCGCCCTGCAGATTTTAACTGCATTTCTACACCATCCACCCCGCCCCGCGATTTAACGGATTTTACACCCCCATCCCCGCCCTGCGATTTTTAACGTGCATTTCTACACCCATCCACCCCGCCCCGGGCAGATTTTTTTTTATTCCTTCTTTCTCCTTTTTTTTAAAATATTTTTTTTTTTTTTTTCAAGACTCTGAGCAGTGTACTAATGATTCTCCGAGTCAATTCGATGGTTTCCACACGCCCTCTCAGAGAAGGTTTACTGTTAAAATTCAACGCCCACTTCTACCCCCTTCCCTTACGTCCTTTATTTCATGATGCGGGGAAATTGTCGTCTTGTTTTTCGTCATGACATCTTTGTGTATTTTGGAGAAAATTTTCACTTTCTAAAAAGTTTGTTCAGGTTAGTTACAAAACAGATTTTTCCTTAACCTTTGTTTGTTTGCATTCCTGTACCTTGAAAACAGAGTGTTCTCGGTGAAAATGCAGAAAAAAAAGTACACCAATGTTCAAAAGACATGAAAATACACTGTACTCACTAATTCAGTCTTCCTCGTTTTACCTGCGGTGTCTACTGCACCACTGCTACAAATCACAGGAGGGGTGAGGGTGGGTATTATGACAGGAGATCTTTCGAAACATGGTTGTCAGACAAACCTGTGTCAACACAGGCTTTTGGGTTTGATGTGCTTATACTGAAAAGGTCATCCGAAAAAAAAAAAAATGGGAAAACACTTTTAAAAAAAAACATCGCTGACGCTGGTAAGTAAATTAAAAGTGAAAATAAAGTTTGAGTTTTCACTGTATTTTTTTAAACTAAACAGATAAAATAAAAAACACTTTTTCTCTTAAAAAGAAAAAGAATGGAAAGAAATAGAGAAACAGATACCACACACACACACAACACAACACAACACAAGCACCAACACACACAACACACACACACACACCACACGCACGCCGCGCGCATACAAAACCACACACACACACACACACACACACACACACCACACACACACAGATTCTCACTTGAGACTTTTTTCTCTCCGAGATTCTGTATAGACTTTCACACATCCCTCTCCTTTCCCCGCCCTCTATCCTTCCCTGCGTACCATAAACTTTGGATAATGTTAAACCAAGCCTCATGAAAGAATGTATTTCATTATATGATTAAAAGAGAAGATGACAAGAACATCTTGCTTGAATCCGGGATCCACCTTTCGAAAGAGTAGGCCATCATCACGCGTTTTTCGGTGGAAACGGATGCCACGAATCAAAACACATGTACACTGGTGCTGCAAGATTTTCAAAATCATGAAATTCCCTGCCTTGAGAGAGAGAGAGAGATATATATATATATATAAGGAAGAGAGGAGAGAGGAGGAGAAGAAGAGAGAGAAGAAGCAAAAAATTAACGACAAACAGCGTAAAAGAACCCCGAGGGGAGGAGAGAGAAGAGAGAGAGGAGAGAGAGAGAGAGAGAGAGAAAGAGCATTTCATTAACGACAAACATATTAAACAAAAACGGAGAGAGAGAGAAAGAGAGAGAGAGAGTGTGTGTGTTTGTGTGTGTGTGTGGTGTGGTGTGTGTGTGTGGTGTGGAAAAGAAGAGAAGGAGAGAGAGAGAGAGAGAGAGACCCGACAGACAGACAGACGGACAGAAAGAGAGAGAGCACAGAAAAAGAGCATAAAATGTCAACCCAAAAAAGCACCATGAAATAAAATCACCAAAAGCCTCCCATCTCCCTCTAAACACCCACACACCACACACACACACAAACACACACACACACCAACCAGATCAAATAAGTCATTTTTTTTTCTTTTCCTTCTTCTTTCTCACTTCCTTTCTTTTTTTTCCCTCTCGTTTCCATTCTTCTTTTAGAATAACAAACTCACCTCTACAAAATCCGCTCTTCCCATGCAACACACAAACAGAAACTTTATTGATTTTTTTTTCAGGGAAGACGAAAAAATGATTTTTAAAAAAAAAGTAAAAGAAAAACCATAAAAAAAAAACCTCAGTCAATCTTTGGACCATTTTCCAGAAGCAAACCACAACAGCCGAAGAAAAAAAAGAAAAAAAAAGGGGGGGGGGGGGGGGGGGTGGGGAAAATGTCCCCTTTAAAAAAACCAAACCAAACTAAAACGGCCACTGGTTTTTGTTCGCGAGGGGCTGCCGCAGAAAACGGGAGGAAGGAGCGAAGAGCGTGGTGGTGGCGTGGCGGGTCGTGCTTGCGCAGCCGCGGGGGAAGCCCCCCGCCTGCCCGCCCGGGGGGGAGTGCTTGCCCGCGCCCCCCCCCCCGGGGATGTAAGGGGGCCCCCCCCCGGGGAGGGAGGGGAGGGGGGGGTTTGTGGTGGGGGCGTCGGAAAGCGGGGGGGGGTTTGGGGGGTTGGAGGGGAAGGGAGGGGGGGGGGGGGGGGGGGGGGGGGGAGGAGGAAGGAATCCACCCGGAAAACAGACCAAATAATAAAGAAACTTTTTAATTTTTATATTAAAACTGAAGTGCCTGAGGAAGGGGGGGGGGGGGGGGGGGGGAGCCAAGAACAGGAAGCAACGAAACAATTAAGATTTTTTCATTGTCTCATTCTTTTATTCTCAGCCCGACGCTCTTCCAGGGAAAAAGCCCCCCCAGGAGGTGGTGAACGGGCCTCGCATGTTTGCACTGCCATTTTTCAAAAAATACTGATAAATTCCGTATCGTTGTCCCCAAGCAAATTTTAATTGACGGGTTTTTTTTTTTCTTTCAAGAGAAAGGGGGTGTGAGGGGGGCTCCACCCCCAAATCACCCCTTTTCTTTTGTTCACATTGCCCCATACCTCTCTCTTCCATTTCACCCCGTGAAGTGTGGGGGGGCGCATGGAGTTCCTCAGAAATCCCCTTTAAATAATTTTCCGCCCTTTTATCTCCCACACCCCTTTTGGAAGGGGTTGGGGGGCCACACCCCGTTCATACTCCAAAATTCCCTCCTTTTGTTTTCCTTTTTTTTAAAATTTTTTGTTTCCCCCCAAATCTATGGAACGACCAGGCTGGGATTAAATACCCCGGGCCCATGCCCTCGGGGGTTAATGTCTTTTCCCCTTAAATACTCCCCCTTTAACCACCTGGCCACAGGGACACCCGATATTTAGGGATTAAGCCTTAGAGGGTTTACTTTTGTCCTCCTTGCCAAATCCAGCTTGAACACCTCTTCCCCGCCGTTTTGCCATTGCTTTCAGGGCTCTGGTTTTTTTTCCCTGCAATGAGAGCTGTTTCATGAGGCGTATGCTGAAAATTCTACAAACCCTTGCTCCAATTCTTGCATGAGGACTTTAACCTGATAGCCCTTCTCTCCGCTGTTTGCCCGATCAGATACTTTTTAGTCTTGTAGATTTGAGCTCCTCCCTTTTGTTTTCAATGGCACCGGAGTCGATCATGATCAGGCTTGGTTGACTTAGAGTGGGTACATGTCGGTTTGGGCCCTTGCTGATGGTTCCCTTGGGGGACTTCCATTCTGGGGGGTCTGCAGTGCACTCCCCCTCTGCCCCATCCGCAGACTTGCCTGAGTTTCGATGGGCCCCTTTGTTTTGGCCCTGATTTGCTGCTCCCCGGAAGAAAGGTGGGGTGCTTTTTTGTCCTGATTTGTTTTTTTGGGTGTTTTACTAGCCCAGATATTGACAAACTCTTTTTAGCACTTGGGGGTGCTCCCTGTGATTCCTTGAGCCAGGGCTACTTTCATGAGCTTAGAACTGCTCCCTGTTTTTTTTTCATGGCGAGGGGGCATGCAGATCGTCTGTTTTCCCCCATTACAGGGTTTTCATTTGAGGCAGAAGGGCAAAAGCAGATTGAGATGAAGGCCTGAGAGGGGCCCGGGCCAAATGTCATTCCCAAATGAGCTTCTTTGGAGTCATTCTCCCCCGTTTTCCATTTCCCCTTTCGGCTCTGCTGGGTGCTTTTTTGGAGTCTTTTTTTGGCCTTTTTCATCTCCCGAATATATGTCTTTTTGGCTTTTCCTTTTGGCCCTTTTACCCCCCCATTCAGTTTTTGGTCACCCCCTCCCTTTTCGTTGGTCGTGTGTTCCGTTTTTCCTGATCTTGAGACTTTCTTTTGCAGAATCCATGCCCCCTTTAAATTTCCATTTTGCCTGTCTTTGCTGGGGGTTGATTGCTTTACCACCTTGTTCCCGAGTCCTCCCCATGCTTTTAAGTTTGATTTCCCCGCTTTGATTTCCCCCAGGATGATTTCTGGGAGTTTTTAGTTTCTGGCGCCGTACAGCGCGATGTCAGTCAAAAGGGTGGGACACCAACCATTTTCCCTTTTGAACTTGTTGATTTTTGGTTCCATTCCCCCACGGCTGGGGCAGATGTCGTATATCATCAAGGCCATAGGGGTTTGGGATCAGCATGAATGCAGAACCAAAACCCTTTATTTGCCCGGGAGCCACATGGCAAAGGGGTTTCCCAAACCCTTTTTCCGCCTTGCTTGGTTTCTTTTGCCTTTTGTGGTCTTTCAGCGTATACTCCATCTTCCCGGCTTTGAGGTTCTTTTTGTGGTTGGGAAAGGCCCGGGTTGGGAAACTGAAAAACCACAGATTCGGCCACTTTTTCCTTCCCGTGAGAGACCCGGATTTCTTTGGTTTGAACTTCATTGGGTGAGGCAACTATTTGTCCCCTCTCCACACATGACGGTCCGTTTTCTGGATGAAATCACTGTGTTCATCCCTGAAGGCCCTTAGAGGGGGGATCTTGTATCCATCGCAAGGTTGTTTGTCTCGCTTGTTTGTTGCGCTTTTAAAATGGTTCCCTTTCCAGCCGAACAGTATTGGGGAAAATTTCACGTCCATTGCAAAACATTCAAGTTTATCCCTTTGGTAGCCTGGTAAGAACCCCATTGAGAAGCCTTTAAAATACTTCTTGAGATGCCGCGGGTGTCTTTGGGACATGGTACTCTAAGAGCCAACTGTATTATTTGGGGACAGATCCATATGCGTTTGCCAACAAACCCCTCGTCCAGGGCTCTCTTTTTGTTTTTGCTTTTTTGGGTTCGTCCCAATTTTATTGGGCGTGTTTACACAGCCGCCCCCTGGGGGACCTTCTGGGCTACACATCCAAGTACTTTTTTTCCATCAGGGCTTGGTCCCCTTGCGCCATGACGAAAGAAATTTTCCCTTCGATTCAAGTGAATGGCTGAACTGGCTGATTTTACTTGAGTTTTTTTCTTTGGGGATGTACACACCATCTCCGTCACCACGGCCGCTGATCTTTTGGTTTCTCCAAGCCGACGCAGCAGCCTGTGGGACCCCCTCCGCACCTTGGGACATTCTTTTAAAGCTGGTAAGGGTTTTTTTGGCCCTGGGGATGATTTGGTCTGGCTTTTTTCGCCACCCTTTTTATTTCCGAACTTGGAGGCTTGCCATTGAAATGTTCCTCAGTTTGGTTGGGCCCCACCGACCTTGAATGTCGAGTGGGGCTTTGCTCTGTGAGTCAGAGTATTTCCTCAATGCTGTCAAGAACTCCTTTGTCCACACTTTGGGGCCCGATTTTTGGGTGCTAAACGTTTTTTCTGGCAAACTGGGGGGGTCTCGAAAACGCCCTTTTGTTTTTCTTTTTGTCTTCCTCTTCCCCGCAATTCCGCTTTTTGGGGCGCTGTTTTTTCTTTCAGGGCTTTCCAGAGTTTTTCCAAGCCTTGTTTTTCAGCGGCATGCGGCTTCATTTTCTTCTTGAGGTTGTTTTTTTTGGGCTTGATTTGCCCTCTTTCTTGGCGTCTGGATTTCTTTGGGGGTGTTTCCTTTTGGGTATTTTACTCAAGGGTCTTAATGTGGCATACACAATGCCCCCAAGTGGGAGTTTGTGTTCCAGGGGGTTTTCCTATCAGGGATCGAGTCTTTGACGATTTTTGATCCAGTTTCTCCCAATCTTCATTTGTTTGTCGTGGCATTTATTTTAGGGCCCTGGCATCGAGGGCCGTGCAAATTCCCATCCGAACCAACAGGTGGATGTCCTTGGATGGGTTTAATTCCTGGCCTGGGCTTCCGATCATCTGCTGATGCATTTCACCCTCCCCCCAAACCCCGCCCTCCCCC
>CM031595.1:111090030-111117530 GCA_018398815.1 Conus ventricosus | reverse complement strand
ATTCCGGAGCACAGGTGAGTCGCCGTGTCAGGCCAGAAAGAAGCTGACAGGGTTTAGCGTAAACGTAGCCTTACCCTCTCCCCATGGTTTTTCCCCTTTACTCCCAAATCTCTCCCTCCATCTTTCTGTCTTGCATGACTCTTTTTCAATTTTTTCAATTTCCATCATTTCCTGTGTTTGTTCGCCCCCCCTTTTTTTTTCAAACAAGAAAAGACAAGATAACAAACAAGACAAGATATCTTGACCTCTTATCTTTAAGAAAAGGTTAAGGGGTTTAAAACAAGAAAAGACAAGATAACAAACAAGACAAGATATCTTGACCTCTTATCTTTTAAGACAAGGTTAAGTGGTTAAAACAAGAAAAGACAAGATAACAAACAAGACAAGATATCTTGACCTCTTATCTTTAAGACAAGGTTAAGTGGTTAAAACAAGAAAAGACAAGATAACAAACAAGACAAGATATCTTGACCTCTTATCTTTAAGACAAGGTTAAGTGGTTAAAACAAGACAAGACAAGATATCTTGACCTCTTATCTTTAAGAAAAGGGTTAAGTGGTTAAAACAAGAAAAGACAAGATAACAAACAAGACAAGATATCTTGACCTCTTATCTTTAAGACAAGGTTAAGTGGTTAAAACAAGACAAAAGAAGAGAAGAGAAGAGAAGAGAAGAGAAGAGAAGAGATAAGAGCAGTTTATATTCCCTGAGCTTGAAACTATTAAGCGGGGCAATTAGCAGTTTTTTCTCCTGGAGAAAAAAAGACTAATGAATAAAAGATATTGCTGTTAACGGACGTTCCTGTGTGCCTCTCGCTTCTCATCTTTCCGACCCTGACTTCTTTCCTATGCCTAAAAGGTCTTTGCGTCTTGGTTACATACTTACAACACGCGTTTAGCTGTCTTGACTTTAAAATACTTACAAATCACACAAGCTAAGTTCCCAAATAGCAACATCAAGAAAACGTGGCTGGTTAGGCAATGGAGGGATGAGGGGATGGGGGGGGGGGGGGGCTGGCTCATTCACCCCATTCACCCCCCCCCCCGGCAAGAAAATCAACGTGTTCATTCGACAGAAGAGTGAGACAGACGGTTGCACCGCTTGGCCTCAGTGGGCAGACTTGGAGACAGGCACGGTGTAGCAGCCGCGCGCAACACACACACACACACACGCACACACATTGCAGACACGCACACACTACTGACCCACTTGCGCCGCTAGCGGTCACCGGTTTCTTCAATCCCCGCACGTAGCAGCGTCCCTGCCGCTTGCTCAGCCCCTCTTCCTTCCCCCCCCCCCCCCCCAACCTGTCCATCCCCACCACCACGCCACTCTCTCTCTCTCTCTCTCTCTCTCTCTCTCTCTCTCCACTTCCTGTCTCTTTCCCAAAAGCATGGAGAAAACAGCTGCAGGTGAAGGACGGTGTTGTCAGGTAACAGTCGCAAAGAAGTTCTCACGACGCCCGAAAAAAAAACCACAAAAAACAAGTGGCAGAGATGAAACATAAACAACCTAGCTTCTGATTCAGTTTCTTTCCGTTTAAAAAAACAACCCACTTCACCTTCGACACGAACAAAATAGCTGTTGTGTTAAAAGAGGTCGACAGAAAGGTAGTCGTTTCTGAACTGCCTTACCGCCAGTGTCTGCTCGCCACAGGTAAGAGAAGATCATCTGCAGATGCAAAGAAAGAAGCTCGACGAATGGAATCAGATGAGACAATCAGTTGCGGAAAGAAGCTAAGCGTCTTTACATCTAAAGATGACCTTCCCTTGCCAGATGAGACAACCAATTGACGGCAAGGAGCTAAGCGTCTTTCCGTCAAAGGATTATCTTCTCTTGTCTGAGGCTACGTAGCCTTAGGCGGCCCGCAGGCGAAGGAGACATTTACTGTGTTGAGACAGTGTTCTGACATCACACATCCCGCTGACGTCGTCAGCCACACGTAAGACACGCTGTGATGTCACTGGCATGCACTGACCTTTCACCTAGCTTAATGCGCACGCCATCTGCCTATTCGAAGGAAGAAACTGAAGTCACTACATCAATACAGATAAAATGTCAGCGGTCAGATATAAACAGTAAGACAACAACGCTTTAATATGAACGTAATATAAACAATAATACAGCGATGCTTTAATGTTAACGTTGACATCTACTCGTAAACTTTGGTATTCGACCCAACTGACGTCTGTATGCCGTTATCAGTTGTCGGAAAACGAAAGTAGCCTACTCTAATTTCTATGTCGTCTGAGGTCTCACACAGACTAACACTTGATAAAACCGTTTGTTTGTTTGTTTTTCCCACATTTTGCACATTCCGCTCATTCTGTGGTTGCTTGTGCTTCTGCTCTGCACGTTCCATTCAGTGTCTCAATTTATCTGTATGTTTGAACTAATGGTTACTCTGAGTGATCAAATTCATAACTGAATCGGCATTGGTGAAAACAATCCAGTTTCGGAAGGGAAGTAAGCCCCGCATGGATTTTATCTACTCCTGACCCCGGAAAGCGATTCTGATTGGACATCGCAAAACAATATTGGTAGAGGAAGATAACCCGAGCAGAACACTGTTCTAACCTGCCAGCGGACAGGTCCGGCCAGTGCTGGAAACAACGTCGTTCAGCCCGTCAAGCCCAGCTGCGGTCAGTGGGCTGCATGAAAGAGCTGCTTTTCGTCAAAAGATTTATCTTCTCTTACCTATACCAACCAACCATTGCCTTACTTACGGGGTTCTTTCTGTCCACAGATTTTTTTTCTTGCCTATAGCTACGCTGCCACTGCCTTTCCATTCATGTGCCGAAATCACACACACTCTCCCCCCCCCCCCCCTTTCCACCCCCCCCCTCCCCCATGAATAGTAACTAATGTCCTCTGATAGGTTTTTATCATACGAGTATTGGCATAAGAAAATCCTCACTTCCGTGGCCTACGTATTTACTGTACCATGTATGACTTCATATACTTTCGGTTGCCTTTTGAAAACTAAAAAGGTTGTACAATGTCACGTTTACATCACATGTCGTAGATAACAAGAATTCTACTTAAGTGACGGATTTCCGAGACTCACTTTCGCTATCTTTTTAAAAAAAAGTCAAATGTGAGCCATCACGACCACGATTTTCCAATGGCCACATTAAAAAGTGGCTCGTCTCTGTCTGTCTGCTGAGATAAAAAAAAACACCTTAACTAGTCAATTATTTAAACTGTGCAAACAGGAAGACCTAAATTCCAATGGCTTTTCCTACCAATCGCAAAAGTTTACAGCCGGAATTCAGCAAATTACGTAGTCCGAGACTTACAGTAATGTCCATGCATGAAAGAGACAATGACCGAAAACAAAAGAAAATAAAACAACAACAACAAGAACAAAAAGTTTAAACAATCTAGATTGCAATTCACTTTCTTTCATTTTCTTCGCGTTCCATAATTTTAAACGAGTTCCATGTTGTCTTCACCGGTCAGATGGCGAAAAGGAAGTCTCTTCTATTTTCGGCCGTTATTTCCATCCTCACACACACAAAAAATAGAATCGTTTTCTGATTGGTTGGAAAAACCGTCGGAATGTTTACTCTCATGCGTCTACTGAGAACAAAGGCGTGCGTTGGAATGTTGTCAGTTTGCGCTATTCGGTTGACCATTCCGGGGAAGGAGGTGGGGGAGACGGGGATGGAGTTTGGATGGGGGCTGGGGAAAGGGGTGGGGTGGGGAATGGGGTTGGGCGGTTGGGGGCGGATCAGCCGGTAGACGCACTTACTCTCTGATGTTAGATCATCAAGTGCATGTCGACGTGCCCTGACGGTCATCTAGTCAACCGATCACTTTCTTCGGGAAGGATCCAGTTTTTCTTATTATTCGGGGGGGGGGGGGGGGGGGGGGGAAGGAAGGGGAGGGGGGTGCAAACCAATGAAGATTGTGGTGGTGTCAGGAGCTAGCACGGGCTGAAGGTAATCCCCACGTTGCCTCTCACTGCATGACACTGTACGACATCACAGTCACCTCTCACTACACATGACACTGTACGCATCACAGTCGCCTCATACTGCATGACACTATACGCATCACAGTCACCTTTTAATGCATGACACTATACGCATCACAGTCACCTTTTAATGCATGACACTGTACGCATCACAGTCACCTTTTAATGCATGACACTGTACGCATCACAGTCACCTTTTAATGCATGACACTGTACGCATCACAGTCACCTTTTAATGCATGACACTGTACGCATCACAGTCACCTTTAAAGCGTGACACTGTACGCATCACAGTCACCTTTTAATGCGTGACACTGTACGCATCACAGTCACCTTTAATGCTGACACTTTTCCATCACAGTCACCTTAATGCGTGACACGTACCCCATCACAGTCACCTTTTAATGCATGACACTGTACGCATCACAGTCACCTTTTAATGCATGACACTATACGCATCAAGTCACCTTTTAATGCGTGACACTGTACGCTCACAGCCCTTTTAATGCATGACACTGTACGCACCACAGTCACCTTTAATGCATGACACTATACGCATCACAGTCACCTTTTAATGCATGACACTGACGCATCACAGTCACCTTTTAATGCATGACACTATACGCATCACAGGCCCTGTTAAAACGGACTTCAGCGATCAGTTTTCTATCTACAATCCAGCAACGACCGTAAACAAATATTTTTTTTCTTCTGTTCATACAGCGAGTCGAGCCGACTCACAAAAAGCCCTGTCAGTGCTACCACCATGCAGACAAAACACACAAACAAACAAACAAACACAAAGCAGAAGGCAACTTCCAATCACAGGACTCCACCAACCACCATCCACCCCTCCTCGTCCCAAGCCTTAAGAGAACAGGAAACCTTCATTCTGGCTCACTTGCTCCTCCACCGATTTTGGGCGAAAGTGGCCTAAAAGCCGCCTTTTCCTGTGGCGAAGAGAGAGAGAGAGAGAGAGAGAGAGAGAGAATCACCGGCAGAACAGACAGACAGACAGAGAAGAGAGAGACAGAGAGAGAGACAGACAGACAGACAGAGAGGCGGGCAGACAGACACACACACACACACACACACACACACTTTTTCCCTCTTTCTCTCTCTCATTAAATGTCATAAATCCGCACACTTCTTCTGACTAATTTCCACCTACAACTTTGTACACAGACAGGCAGACACGGGCTGAAACTAATCACTAATTTACGGCTCGCGCAGTTTGCAACTAGAGCGCCTAGCCTGCGCTGTGTAAACGAAGCACACTTCGCTGGGTTGCACCACATTGCCACGTCGACACACCGCATTGAGGCTGTCACCGACACGACCGGGCCCGCCATTGCTTGCTAGGACTTTCGGAAAGAAGGTTGTGTTTTGACTGCGCTCTTGTGTGACCACTGTTGTTTTAATTGTGTTATTTTAAAATGGCTAAAACGTTACTGAAGAACAGGTTTGTTATTCGAGCCATAGTTTTACTTTAACTGCATGTTAGAGTATTGTTGAAAAGAATTAGGCGAAGCATGTTGTGAAACCGAAAAGATTGTTTTCTAGAAAACGAAAAAAGTGAACTAACTGCTTTGATTGAACGACTATCTAAAGGTTGTTGGTTCAAGGAAATGAAACAAATGTGGCCAGTTTTGATACGTGTTTGACTATTGATGAATGGTTCCTTATTTAATAAATGGCGCTGCATTGTTGAAAGTTGGCCGAAGCAAAACAAACCATCACGCGTTGATTTTTGGGGAGCTGGCTTGAGACAGCTAAAGCCATGTTTAAAAAACATGGCGTTCATTTCTTAAGGCGGAGGTAAACACGGCTGATTCGTATGCTAAAAAACTTATATTTGAACATTTTTGCTGTTCCCCCAAGTAAAAATGTTCTTAGTTTGTATTAGACTTGATTGATTGTTAACTACAGATTCAGTGTTCATGTGCAGGCTGATCTGTGTATTAAGAGTGTATACTTTTCTACTTTTTTAATTCTAACCGTTTATCTGCCTTCAAGTGTGCCCTTATGCAACTGAATGGCGATTTTTTAATGTTCTGGCAAACAACTAGATAGGGTTAGGCAGACCTTAGTACATCTACTAGTATGGAGAGGATAGTGTGTGGCCGGCACTATCTTCATATAAATGCTCCAAATATACAATGACGGATGTACTACTACTGGCGATTAGAGCCGCCATAATTGCTGTAACTCTGCTAAAGCAAGTTGCAAGCGTCCTACCACTGACGTAAGATCTATTTTTAGATACCGCTCATGCAGGAGCGGTCGGTTTGTTTAGAGTTGGCTGCTTTAGCAACAGTGCGCGCGACTGTAAGACCACTGCAGGCCTACCACTGACGTAAGATCTATTTTAGATACCGCTCATGCAGGAGCGGTCGGGGTTGTTTAGAGTTGGCTGCTTTAGCACACAGTGCGCGCGACTGTAAGACCACTGCAGGCCTACCACTGACGTAAGATCTATTTTAGATACCGCTCATGCGAGCGGTCGGGTTTGTTTAGAGTTGACTGCCTTGAATTTCCACCAAGCACTTCATGACTTTGTATATAATTGCTGTGATTACTGGCTTCACTGCTTCGCTTCAACGTCCGCTTCAACTTTTTGGCTGCCTTCGGGCGCCACAGAATGTACTTTATTCAACTGTCTTGTTTATTAAATCAAGCTTTGATAAATGCACTTGGTGGCTGCTTTGAATAATCTTCAGTTGACAGAGAGACCGCAGCCGTCTTGAATTTACGGCGCTTAAGCGCCAACCATAAAACCCTTTCCCAATTTCCCTATGCAAGCACTTCCTTATTTTTTAAATGTTGTGCGTGTGTGCTGTTATTGTTGTTGTTTTGTTGTTTTACTGATAATAACTATATTAAAATTCTGACATTCGTTTCTATAAATAATCAAAGGTGCGCGCACACACACGCACGCATGTCCCCCCACCCCCACCCCACGCACGCACGTCCCCCCACCCCCGCCCCACGCACGTACGTCCCCCCACCCCCACCCCACGCACGTCCCCCCACCCCACCCCACGCACACACGTCCTCCCACCCCACCCCCCTGTGTACACCACACACACTCCTACCCCCAAGTCGCCCCAAGTTCTTAATTAAGTTTTTAATTAAGTCACCCCAAGTTCTTAATTAAGTTTTTAATTAAGTTACTTCAAGTTCCTAATAAGTTCTTGATCAAGTAACTTCTAAGTTCTTGATCAAGTTCTTGATAAGTTCTTGATTAAGTCATCCTCTAAGTACAACCAAGTTCTTTATTTAAGTTATCTTATAATTATCAAAAAAATACAATCTATGTTTTTATCTTAAATAGTAAATGCCTAATATAGTACACACACGCCTCAAAAAACGTGTCATCGTTGAGAATGTCCTTGCTCAGCGTTCTCTGCATAGATCTTAATGAAATTCTTACATCCTAAGCAACCGCATTGATTACAATCTGGTCTATGAAATGCCCTTTTATAGACTCCATGTCTTTATTTTTTGCCTTTATCATTTTATAATACCCATGATCTATTTTATTAAAAAATTTAAAATTAAGTTCTTAAAATATTATTGCATTATAAATGGATCAAAATGATCTTTTGTTGTTGACGGTTTGGCGTGCTGTTGTTTTCTGTATTTAGTGGTTCAGATTTTTTTGATTGCTTTTGTTTTGGCTGCCATTCTTTATATATTTTATAACAGTAATAACCGCCCCCAGCAGCAGCAAGGGCGCCAAAAATGGCAACAGTTTTAAGTTCAATATTCCATGAAGACTTTGGCGCTGTAGGTCTTGAATCACATGAATTTTTATAGCTGGCATTGAATTCAACTTGTTCTGGCGTTGGCGGTGTTATGTTTTCATTATGAGTTATATTCTGTAACATTAATTTTTTTTGTCTGTTCCCACTCTGCTAATTTTCTTCCTGCTTCAACACGCCCAGGATTTTAATGGTCCCACCTGATTCAGCGTTTTCTGCTGATTTTCTGGCTTGGTTACTTTCTCCACCTGATTCAGTGTTTTCTGATTCTGCTGAATTTCCAGCTCGGTCATTTTGAAGGAAATAAAATCTATATGATTTAAAAGTTATTAATCCCATGATTAATGGCGATAACAATGTTCCAAATCTGTAGTATAGATCACATCCTAGAGACTCTAATGACTTTGTTAAAACTGGATCTTGCGTTAAATCATACGTAAGATCTTGTTCAGAATCATGGAGCAAATCTACTGACTAGTTTAGTGTACAAACTAAGAACCGTTTGCCCCACACTTTTCACCATTCTAGACCCCAGCTGCGCTTCATACCTGTTATGATACTTTAAAATGTCTTGCGGCGACATCTGTTGAATCTGTTCTATGCTGAATTCAGTTCCGAGGAACTGTTTTGTTTTTCCACATGCTGCCAAAGAAATACAGCCTTTCCTTTTGGGCATAATAGCTTGGTCATCAACTTGGTCATTCATAAGTTCAGGCAGGTTTAGGCCGCCTTGTAGCTGTAGTAGATCATCACTTTTTCATGTTTTTAATAATTATAATTATTTTATTTTATAAAAATGAGCACCGAAAAAACTGTTGCTAACCTTGTATACCATTCTGCTGTTATTGGAGGTCTAAGTGTAGGATACTCAATGCTTGGTAAAAGCCTGTTAAAAATAAAGCCAGCAGATCTTGGCAAACTAGACTTGAGGATTCAGCAAAGCTGTTTGCTATCATTGCAGCTTCGGTTGCCACGAAAGATTTTCTAGTCAAGCAAGGAATAATTCCAGACAGTATAAATATGTAAATAAAAAAATACATTTATAAAAATGGCTTCACTCGTAATGATGATAGGTGGCGCTGTGGTGAATGCGCTTGCTTTTAGCGGAAGTAATTTCGCATTTAGTAAACTAGGGGATGACGGCGAGAGAAAAAGACATAACAAAGCTATGAGCAACTAGCACTGCACAAGACGCCTATGAAAAGCAGAGACTTGAGCAGTTAGATTTTATTAACCCTGAGCGCCTTTAGTCAGTCAGCTGACGCGGAAATAAAAGTGCTTTCCATGTGCCTATGGCAGTCCCCTGACGTCATGCATTTTTCTTGAGTTTTCATTTCGTTACTATTTCTATCAACGGACTCAAATAGATTTTTGCGTAGAAAGCCTTATATGTCTGTAGTCTTAAAATAATATGTAAATGACCACACGTGAGGGAAAGCCCATTATTCTTATCACTGACTGGGTGACTAGCCAGCACTTCGTGTCTCGCTTGCAAAGATGGCGGCGCAACCTTCGTTGTCGAAGCGACCACGACCAAGTCTGCTGATGATTTTTGACAAACACAATAATCTTTTATTCAACGACTAACTCGAGCATGAAGGTGAGATGATGATAGTGGTGGAATTGCCGACCATATTCGTCAGTTATTGAGTAGGGCTCGTGACCTCAGTGTGCGTTCAGCTGACAGCGTCAGTCGAACGAGCCAGCCAAGTGTGTACTCGCACTGCATGCTGGTGTCCAGTGATGTGAAATCAGTGCGAGAGGGATCGTGGCCTGCTCGCGGCGTGACACGGTGCAGACGAAAAGGTAGGGAAGAGGGAGGAGTGAAAAAAGGGTTGAAGTTGAGCAAGGGGTGTGGTGGGGAGGGGGGGGGCGTGGTCGTGGACTGGTCAGTCTGCATCGAGTGTGAGCGTCTTGATAGACTTCCAAACTGTTTACTTTCATTTACAGGTGTATGTGACAATTCAAACTTTATTTTCAACTTTTTTGCTGTGTTCTTGTTTGGATGTGGTAAATACATATGTTTTTGATCGTGCAAAAAAATCTATCCAAATCTACAAGCCTAAATACTTTTGTATTATCAAAATTAAAACAAAAGAAGCCCAGATTCAAAATCTTCATTCAATTCCTTCAAAAATGATATAGATTTCATTTTTCTATCTTTTGTAGTTTCTGAGCTAGAATTTTTGTTAATTATGACCCCCAAATCATGAGATTTCCCCGCACCGGGAACACCTTTGTTTGTACTCTTGTGAGGCACTGAACGGGTTAATGACACACTGAAAAAACAGGGGCATGCAGCTTATATATTTAAAATGTTGATCAAGCAATAAAACAATTTTATCTTGTAACAGGCAAACCAATCGAAACATTGCCCCCACCAAATTCAGTGACTTTATCAACCATCAGAAAAACAAAAGATGCAAGAAATCGGGTTTATTGTCGTTGGTATGACCGTCGTGTATTTTGTTGCGCAAATATGCTGAATAAAAAATGAACAAAATCTATTATTCGCCCAAAGGATATTGGAAGGGTATCACAGCAATACAAAAGCTAAGCCAAGCGGCAGGAGTCAGTGAACAAACAGCAAAGGAATGGTTATCTAAACAAGCAATTTGGCAAATTTATTTACCTGCCCCTAGACGAATACAGAGACCGCACTTTGTGAACACAACTCCAAACGACACCCATCAAAGGATCTTCTATATTTACCCTCTGATACGATTAGACGAAAAAGATAAGTACGCACTCACAGTCATTGACATGGCTTCAAGATACAAAGATGCGGAGCCATTAACACAAAAGAGGCTTCTGCTGTTGCTGTTGCCATACAACTGATATAATCAACGAGGTCCTTTAACTTATCCTCGCATGATTCAAGTTGATGATGGAAAAAGAATTAAAGGCCAAGTGAATCAATTATTGTTGAAACATAGAGTTACCATTAAAAGAGGCATTCCAGGAGTTCATAGATCACAGGCTTTAGTCGAAAACTTTAACAAACAGTTAGCCGAAAGACTTTCTCCTACCAGTATCACAGAGAGCTGATTGACAATTCTCGCAACACAGAATGGGTTAGAAGATTGCCCTCAGTTTTGCGCGCAATGAATAATGAAGAATTTAAAGGACTAAAACCAGTACAAGCAATCAAAAAAAAACAATAAATGTTGTTGAAGTAGAGTCTTCATCCGGCAAACTATTACCGTTTGGTTTAAAAGTAAGGTACCTTTATTTACCGGGGGAAGCAGAAGGGGACACTCGCATCAGGGCAACCGATCCAGTTGGAGTTTGATCCATATGAAATAAAAAGAATTGTAAAGATGAATCCGCCCGTGTATTATTTACGAGAAACTGGCACAACAAAACAACCAGCTCCTCAAAGATCTTTTGTGAAGGAAGAACTGCAGATAATCCCACCAGACACAGTTCCGCTTTAATTAATTTACGGTTCTATAATGACCATATGCATATGAAAACTCTGGATTAACAAACACACGTTTTGTGTTTGTTCTACTAATGACTTCTTTGTTACAACTGTTGTGTTGATCTCATGTAGATTAGATCGCAGTTTTAACGTTGTCATGATGGAAAGTCTTATTGCCAAACAATGCTTCTTTGTAGTTGTCATGTGATATGTTTGACTGCAACAACGCTGCGAGATATTCCCTTTGCTTTCTTAATGATTTTCTCCGGGCTCGAAATACTGTACATTTTTGACCTTAACCCCACATACCCCTTGATTACCTTTCCAGATAATTCATCCTTCATCTTTCCTAAAACCTTCTTGTTAGTAATTGAATGTAAAGGCGAGTCTTTAGGATAATCGGACGTGTCATACCATCCTGCATGCCCTTTAGCCACTTCGTTTCCATGTCCTTATAGATGTCTTCAGTAGGAAAACTATAACAAAACTGTCTGTATCTGTGTAAAGTACTCTGGACTCAGGATACGAGGGCTTAAAGTAGTCATAAAGAAATTCTAACATCAAAAGTTTTGATAATTCTAAAACAGTAAACCCAATAAAAAACAGGTTTGTCCAATTTGACTTTCTTTTTTTTCATCATTATGCCAAAAAGGTGATCATGAAATCTTCTAAAGTCCTGATAATTTGGTTTTGAAGTCAGCTTAATTGCTTCGATCTCTTTGGTGACTAATCTGACATCTTTGCGCTTGTGCGGATTCTCCATAGTCTTTCCAAAACAGCTGTTGTTCATCAGCTTGAAAAAGTCTTTTTCTGAAGCATCTGCGGATTTAGTTCTGAGATCAGTGTTCTTCATGATGTATGGTTTCATGAACTGTTCTTGGTCAAAAGCAATTATGCGATGGACAGCTGTTAACTTTAAACCATGTCTTAAATAAAATTGTAGAAGCCTGTAATGACAGACATAATTTTTTTGCCTCGAAGATTAGGCACAAGTTTAGGCGGCTCTCTTGGATCCATCTTTAGACTTTCTGCTGCTAATGGATAGTCATTAGCAGGTCATGGAGTTCATGAGGATATTCTAAGTCAACTTCTAGAATGTATCCACGCTGCTGATCAGGCGTTAAACTGTTCAACCACTTTAATGCCTTTTGAATATTATTCGATCGCCGCCTGTGTACATTTTAAAGTTGCGTAACGGAAGTGATTGCGCCATTGCCCAACCATACAGATTGTTTGCATCTAAATACATGAGATAGTTAGACGTTTTACTCGGATCATAGTCGTCCAAGTATTTGTTGTTTGCTTTACAGTAATGATGCGACGCCATACTAATTCCTCCACGCAATCCGTTTTCAATCATCTGAATCATTGGTAGGTCAGACAATAAATCAATCTGTACTCCAGTAAACTTAAGAAAGCGTCCCAACTCATCCCGGGCGCAGAAATGTAATGCGCGGGATCCAGGCTATAATGTTTCATGCAGGTCTTTCTGTAATTTTCAAAGACGTCCGCCAACAAACATACATCAGCCATCAAGTATGAGTCATGATAGTCTCCCATTGTTTTACAATCTAACTTCTGCCATGCTTCTTGAGCATGCTGGTAATCAGAATCGCTGATGTCCTTTCCTCTAAGACTAGAAAAGAACGCGCCTTTAGGTGGAAGTGTAATCTTCATCAAACCTTTCCCAACTGTTCATGTACTCATAAGGGTAAACGCCCTTTCTAACAAGATTGGGTCAAAATATTCTTCTGTTATTGGCAGGACTTTAAGGACAGGGCCAGTGACTCTAATGACCCCATCATGTGCTGCATAGAGTCGTAGAAAGACATGTTATTTAAAGTGAAACACATGTACTTTTCTGATGACTGTGCCAATGCATGCTACCCTGAAGGCATCGTCCACTGCTTTCAAATTATAAGGTGGGAGTCGTAACCTCGCAAGTTATGAAAGAATACAGGCAGCTTCCATGTCTTTGGATCAAACTTTAGTTGAAGATTGCATTTGTTATGCCCGCTCCTCTGAACTTTCCGCTAATGTGATCATGGTCTCTTACTTTGGATTCTCTGCGTCGATGAAGGCCTAAACCACAAATCCAACAATGTGTGGCTGAGTCCCTACTGTTGTTGGTCTTCAGGCGTCATTATGAATTTCAGATAAGTTTAGATTATTAGAACAGTCATTGCGCACTTGCTGCATGCGTTCTAAGAAGTATTCTGCAGCATTTGGCCCTCTATATAATTTTGGCTTGAATAACGCCATCCGACCTGACAACGATGAAAGCAAATGAACAAATTTGATGATTACTCATTAAGACTGTTTTTCGAAGTTTTTGTGGCGCTGGCCCTTCATAAGGAACAATGAGTGAATCGAAGTCTGCGTAAACAACATATGTGAATTTTGCATCCGTTTCCAGTTCTTAAAACTAACTTTAGATCCGGGTGGAGGTGTAATTAGTTCCGTATTACAGTCTACAGAACTTTTACAATGTTTCTTATGTTCGCTCGCGGCTTGAACAGATGCATTCTTTTTAAACATTTCTACAGAATTCTTGTTTGCCATGATCTTTGAAGTATGCTTCATTAGTCTACTCATCGTGCGTATCAATGTTTTAATGCGGTAGCCCTGCTGGTGAAAACATCAGTAGTAAGTCAACATGATTTTTGTCTGGGTTCGCCAATTGTTGGGCTGTTCTTGGACACTTTAATTGGCAGTAATTTGTTTCCTCATCCCATGTGTATACATTAACAGTTATTGTTTGTTTTGTTCTTCAAACCGATCAATGGAATCCACGCTAACAGGAAAGGACACCCCACTAAAGTTAAGGTCATTGATGTAAGGCTGATAGTTAGATACTCTCTCTGCGTTTTTGCGGATATAATGCAGCCTTGCAAGAACACACCACATAAAGCATTTGTTGTCTGAATTCTTATGTTTAGAACTGCTCTTTCGCTACCAACTCTCGAGGGAGTGGAATGTAAGACTTGCCAACAATCGTGCATACTTAGCCTGTTTTAATCTAATCTCTAAAACTTCGCCCTCTGACCAACCAGAGCCTCTCATTTTGGCTTCTTCAGCGGCAGCGTCAAACTGTGTAAGCAGTTCGTCTGCCCAACCGGGTGTTAAGTCGTTAAGAGAAAGAAAGTCTGTTGTTTAGTTGAGACCCAAAATTCTAGATTTTCTTCATTATTGTTATATAGTCGATTAAAACAGCTAACATTACTTTAACTGGCGGGTCTATTGTTAGTTTAACTTGAACTGAGAAATAGCATGTACAACGCTTGCCTGTACGTTTGTTGGGTCAATGACTTCTAAATCAATATCATTCAGTGCTCTTGATAAACGCTCTCTCTCAGCATTCCTTCAAAAAATTCGTCTTGCCCTTCATATACTTAGCCATGTTGAGCTTCTTTTCTAACTCAAAATATTTATTTAAATTAAAAAAAAATAATTAATCAGAATCAATATCACGGTCTTTTTGTGCTTGGACTCATAAACTAAAGTATAAACACCCTTCGGTGTTGTTACTGTGAGCTGTTTAGAACAGAGTTTAATGTCTCGTTTACTTTTTTAAGCATTCCTTTTTATCTGCTCGGCGTCTGGCTGTTGAGAAAAACTTGTCCTTGCCTTTCTTTGAAGATCAAACTTTTGTCTTTTGTAGTCATCAAAATCGCCTGTAAACGATTAAATTCTTCATCCGTGATGTTTGAGTCAACTAGCGCTTTATTATTGTCAGTTTAAACGAGCTAAGTTTAGCTGTTATTAGTTGAACATAGCTGTGTGCTTTTGGGGTTTTGTTTTTAATTTTTTGCCAGCCGCACTTACAGCTAATGAACACAGGCCGAGTCTAAAGACAAACCTCCTAGAGGTAAAGCTGCGGGTGCGCCTATGCCCGTTGCTAAGAGACCAACACTCGTTCCTGCTGATAGAGCACTTATTTGTTGATGCTCCAGTATTAACATATGTAACAGCATTAAAGGCAGCAGAATACCTTCGTTTGTTTTGCTGTATTTTGAAAGGTCTTGCTCTAGTACTTGCTGCATTTGTGTAATGTTGGTTAATCTGAAGGTTTTTATGTTAGGGGTTTCTACTATCTCTTCTTTTGGCGGCGCTGTAGGGACATTTGGATAAACCTGAACAGACATCTTTTTTAAATAAAAAATAATTTAGTATACTACATCTTTTAATCTGTTATCTCCAAATTCAGCTGCGCATCATATATTAAAAACAAATGTACATTAAGCGGTTTATCGGCTTCTTCTTCTTTATATAATTTGAATGTTTATTACGTCTCTCACAGCCCCTCCCGCTTCATGCAACTGATTATCCTCTGTTGACCTTAGGTCAATCCATAAACCGTATTTCGTTGTTAAATAATCATCAAGCCTAACATTGTGAAGATGTAAATCTTTAGACGCAAGGTCAACTGTTGGATTTCTACACCTCCCGCCTCCAAACAGTTTTCTTATTTCATCAAAAAGCTGATAAGGTTTAAGCCCGCTAGCGTAGATTTGGTTAGGACTACCCTCAATCGAACATTGCACTTTCGTTATTTTAGGATTAAAAAACTTTTCACTTGCCTTTTGAACGGTTCTTCATCTTCACACAGCAATAAAATACCTTTAAGCGATCTTGCTGCGACGCTAAAACTAAAATTCCATATAGTGTCTGCCCTGCTTCTGGGATATGTTGTATGATGAATCACTCTGTCGTAATATATTACTAATTTTCTCTGATATTGTTGCTCAATCAGCTCTGCTAAGAAAGGGTTGCTAACAACGTCCCAAACTCTAACGAGATGTCAGAAATGCTGTACTTTGCTCCGTGTCCTGATGATCTGATAACACGTTTGTATTCATTAAAAGTTAGTTCATATGACAATCTGTCTTTTAATCCTCCTTGAAAGTATGGGGCATGCGCTTTTAACAACTCAAAATCTAAGGGGATGGAAAAGCGATTTCCATACGCAAAATTTACAGCTGCATACTTTTTTGCCGTCTTAATATCTTCGGCGCCTATTCTATGTTTAGTGCTTCTTCATTTTCGATTCCTTGAAACGCAAGACAGCCCTTTCATTCCCGTTAGCCATAGATCAGAATAGGTTAAAATATGTCTGCATTGTGTAAAGAAAATATTTCTTGCCCCTCAAGTTTTATAGAAATTTTCTTAACGATTGCCCGCCCCCGATTCTGTACAACTGTCCTGTTTGGGTCTGTTGTTGAAACAAGTTCTATTTTGAAAGTAAGACGGGCAGAGCCTGGCACAATCAATTCATCTGCTCCTAGGTCTGGAAATTTTGACAGTAAGAATTTGATCTGCATCAATAGTAGATGGATTATTTGGAACAATAATATTCCGTTTATTTCCCTTCACGCCATGGGCCTTTCAGACTTCTATGCGGGTTAAGAATCGAGCCATGTGCTTGTTGTGGCATTTTTATGAAGCAAAATAAAAAGTTAATTATTTAAAAACATGGCAGGAATTGAAGGCGAAGAAGATTATGATGTTTTTGATCTTGGAGACGACAGAGTGAAATGAACCCTTTGACACAGCATCGCTCAACGCTCTCAAGCGGCATGAATTAACAGAAAGTAAGGTTAAATCATTTTACGAAGTTTAGGCCAAGAACCTCCCGAATTTATAGACCCAAATGATTTTGAATTAAAAGATGATCATTTGTCTGTAAAAAACGATCAAGGCAACTTGTTCGGCTTACAACTAAACCCGACCCATCAAAGTTTTTAGCCAAGAGTACAATTATACAAAGACTCAGTGTGAAAGATCAAATCGCCTTGGCCTTGTTAGACCGAAATTAGATAGGATGCAGTTGCTAAACTTCAAAACACGCTGCAGGAACTCCCAACAGCTAACCAAATACAAAAAATGGAACTTAAAAAAATTAAATCAAACGGGAGATGAAATAATAAATGCAATAGAAGCAGAAACCAGTTTTTCAGAAGAAACAGCGTTAAAGACTATACACGACTCACCGCTACCCATGCGAGAAATAGCGGCCCTTGATCATGCTTTAAGAACCATCAGAGGCGAATTAACAAACAATTTAGCAAAACTAGGTGAACTAGAAAGGGCATATAAGAAGAGAAAAAGAAAAACTCGTTGAGGCTGATGACGCCGACTTAGGGCATGATATAAAGAAAGAATAACCCAAAGACTAAAGATCTTGAACAAGAAAGATCAGCAAGACTAGAAGTGCTAACTACTAACCGAGACCAATTACGAACCAAGTGAATAGAATAAGAGAAACTATCCGAAAAATTTTATATGAAGACACAACGCTAGCAGAACGAATAAAAACGCTGTTTAGAGAGCAAGGCGTCACATTAGCAAGCGTTATAACTGCCTTAGGATTTGCAAAAAGTACACTGGTAATGGCTATTACAGGCGGCAGTAGCCAAAGTTCAGTGCCTCCGCCGCCATCCGCCTCCATCTCCGCCTGATAAATCATGGTAAAAAAACAGCTTGATCATCTTGCAAGTTTATTAAAAAAATTAGCTGGTAAAGCCGTGGACGCTTTACCAGGAATATTGGGGAGTATTGTCAGCTGGCTTTTGTCTACTGCAAGCAAAGTAGTTGGCTTTATGGCCGAGCACTTATGGACATTAGTTCTTGTAATAGTTGGGTTACTATTTAGTAAGATAAAGACCAATAAAACCTATGCCAGTTAATCCAAGAACAAGCGCTGTCTTTTCATATCATGGTCATCGCGAACAGAGTCCGCGAGCTTTGCTGAGTCTTCAATGACTTTGGGGGGTTGGACTTCGGGGATTAGATGACTTATTCTTGGGGGTCATCTTGTTTTTTTACTGCTTGCAATATTACTGGCTCAGAATTTATGTCGTTTGTCCGACCTTCTGTTTCATTTCCTGCAACGAGAATTTCATTGTTGTAGTTTATTATTGTTCCTACCTGGGGTCTGAGGTCAGAAGGTAGCATGTATAAACCATGCCAACAGCAAAGTCCTACTTTGATCTTGCGTATTGTAAAACATTTTGGTACCTTTAATACTTGAAGGCAAATCAACAGTAGAATTAATGGCGTCCTCTAAATTTGCTAAAGTATTGTTTTTGTGCATCAAAGCCAGTAGAAGGATCAGTTATGCTCGATCTTGCCTGTGCTTGTGAACCTAGCAAACACCAAACGTAAGTACGAATAGAGTCGTTTATTCGTTCTATTTCCCCCTCTAGTTAGGCCCTTAGAAGTGTCTAAGATAAATGTTGTCCATGCTGTTTTATGCTCTTGCTCTATGGACCCGAGGGGAACAGTTTGTGCCTGAAGAGAAAGATGTGTAAGGAGGATTCCAGTCATACTTATACTTTCTGTGCACGCCCCAATAATAAGGGTGCCTAAGCCATGATTAAGATCAGACTTTTGTCTAAAGTCTGTCTTGATGTTAATATTGAATTCGTTACAGATTCGTTCAAAAGCCTTCATGTCTATTCTGTTGCTGAAGGGATTAAACGGTTTGTCATTTGGTAATGGCGCTTGCAGTTCAGTCAAAATACGTCTGAAGGTGTAATAGAAATGAAATCTGTACACTGACCTCACCAAAGGATCAGGATGATTTAAGTGATCAGCATACGACACTCCACACCCAGTTGATGCACAAAACACAGCAAAGTTTAACTGGTTCTGATAAAACTGCCACGGATGACTGAACCACACTTTCGCGATGTAGTCTTTTTTAATAGGGGGTTTAGATATCTGTTTAATGGCGTACTCACCTTTACTTGAAAGGTGTCAGACTGGGTCGCAGAAATGTCAAGAGTATCAGTTGTTATATTTTTAAGATTGTAGTGCGGCCCAACAGAATATTTTGCATCAGTATATTTGAATGCACTCATTTTAATTTGTTTAAAAAATGTTTGTAACAATAACAACTCAAGACCGTCCTTCGTTTTTAGAACATGCTATTGATAACAATTGCGGAACCCGAAGGGTTGCACTTCATGAAATTTTTTACAAAGTTGTATGGTTTAATATAAGTGAATCGAAGAATAATAATACGATTCAAAAAATTTACAAAACAGGGGCCAAAGTTAGCCAGTTAACCAATACCTGATGGTTATTACGGTTTTGCTCACTAAAAGAAGCAATGAGTAACTTTGACATTGCTCTCAAACTTAACAATGCGAATCTGAAAACAATGTTGACCTTCAAACCTGAAGAAGAAGAAGTAGGGTACATATTTGATAAAGAGCTAGCTAAAATGTTAGGCTTTACAACTGCCAATCGACCCACTCATAGTTTTAGAGTTACGTCAAACAAAAATACTTATGAGGAGAAAATCCGCTCGATCTTGCATTTCATTCATTACTCTATGTTCATTTGGATGAGCTGAGCACTGATGAAAACTTATATGATGGAAGGCCCTCAACTGTTTTAAGAGCTCTTCCGTCAGGGAAAGCTGCATATTGCGATTATGAAATTATACAATTCCCTAATTACAGTTCAAAAGATTAGTTTGTGGGAGGGTCGGATCATTAATATAAAAATCAAAGACAAAGCGGGAAAGTTGTGAAATGTGATAACCTGCACATTGTTTTAGAAATAAAATAATACGTTACTAAAAAATAATGTCGCGTGGGCCAGAAGAAACAAGAGTTACATTAGCGCCTGTAAGGTGTATAACCTTAGAATTAAAAGACCTTGCAGATGTTGCGGACTTTGAACTGAACGGTGAGATAGGCACTTTGTATGGGTTTGAGTACACTAAAGACGGTGATTATAAACGCAAAGAGGTTGGCGACAGCAAAAAGTTTCCTAAACTAGAACAACTGCGCAATCTAGAGGCAAATAATGTTGGCCAGTATGAATATAAAATAGTTCGAAAACCTGACCTCAAATGGCACTTAGAACCATATTTAGAATGGGAAATAAAATTGAATTCATAAGCCCATATTTCATATTTTAGCCGTCAAAAAAGTTTCAGAAAAGCATTCAACTCTGGCCCTTTACATGTAAGTCTTATGCCGGACGACAATATCGGAAAGAAATTGAAATAACGCCGTATGGGAAAAAACAGTACATCCTCCACAGAAAAGAAACAGTTGTAAAAAAAGCTTCTACAAAATTACAGTTCTTTCCAAGCAGAAAATTAGGAGACACGTTCACAATGATATTTGAAATTTCTGTCTTTAAGATGTGGAGAGGGATGGGGTTGTGGGCGTTAGTGATGACCTTATAAAAGGAATTAATATTAGCTGGCAAAACTTAGACGTTAAACGCCTTAACGTTACCATCGTCGTTCTTCACAATGGCGAGGATATTAAGATCATAACAACAAGCAACAAAATCAATGTTGACTTAAATAGAAACAATCTTACAGAACTGAATTGGATTAAACTTACACATTTAGGCCTCGTAGGGTTTTATTATACTGAACAAGTTTTGACGGAGAGTATGATAAAAATAATAACTGGATAGATTAAATTCTTCTATAAAACCATGGAGCAGTTAACTTTATGACAAAAACTCCTCATTGCTCATTAATTTGTGGGCAAACTGGTTGTGGAAAAACAATATTTGTCCTAGACTTATACAAACAGTTTATCGCTATAATTTTGATCATATTGTGATTTTCTGTCCAACACTTAAAAGGAACAAAGCATATCATGATAGAAGGTTTATATGGACAGACAATGACGTATATTTAGTTAATCCTAGCACTAAACTGAGTGAGTGTTTAGAATACTTTATAAAGTGTTTGAAGGAACGCAGACACTCTTTATTATAGATGACTGTTCGGCAGAAAAAGATATAGTTAAAAAGAGAAACACTTTGTCAAAGCTGGCTTTCAGCGGAAGACATGATGGATAAGTGTGTGGATTTATGCCAGAAATATAACTCGGTTTTAAAAGACTTTAAAAGAACAGTTAAAGACTGTAGTGTTATTTCACATGAAAGACAGAGACTCATTGAAGAATGTTTGCGCGAAAATGATGTTATTGAAAATGACCAGGAAAAACATAGGATTAAACAAAAATTAAAATCTGAAAAGTTTAGTAAATTAGTATTAAAAACGGATAACCCTACACAGTATGTTTGTTTGTAGATAATCGTTATTTTTTAGTTATTGAAGTCTTACTTGTCAGAGAACAGGAAAACCTTTATTCTGGTCACTTTCGCCCGAAAACTGGTTGAGGGCGAAAGTGAGCCAGAATGAAGGTTTTCCTGTTCTCTCATTATAGATGATAAACATAGTGACGTAACATCTCTCTAAATGTCACTTACTAACCACGATAAGTGCGCCAACTATTCCAACTGAAATTCTTACAATCAGTGTTTTACAGCCAAATCGTAGAAAAGAATCATTTCAGAACGTTTCAAAACCAACACACATGCCATCAGTTCCTAACAAAACAGGAAGGTTAGACAACGTTGCTATTTCAGTTAGACTCGACACAATGCGGCGAATCGCACAGTCCCCCCCCCCCCCCCCCCCATCTCTCTCTCATGCGCGCTCCTGATTGACTAACTGTAACCAGTTTATTTTCAGATTTACCTTTGGTTCTATCGACATGTAAGAAATAAAAACATTTTCACAGAATGCAAATACATTTGAGGAGCAGAAATATTTTCTAAAACAGAACTTTGGAGGAGAGGGGGAAAAGTAACATAAACAACTAAATCAAGTTAAAAAAAGAACAACCTCTCTCTCCCTTCTTTCTTTTCCTCACGCACTGTCTAGTATCATCCCTCCCCCGTTCCTCGCCCAACACACAAACTCTCTCTCTCTCTCTCTCTCTCTCTCTCTCTCTCTCTCTCTCTCCTCTCTCTCTCTCTCCATCCATCCCTCTCCATCCATCCCACAACCTGCTATCCTCCCTTTCATTACCCGTCTCCAGGGTAAACACATAAACATATGGAAACATTTAAAGCAAATAAAAAAATAAGCATACATGCATATTCTTACACACGCGCGCGCGCGCACTCGCATAACACACACACGCGCGCGCGCGCGCACGCAGGCACGCACCCACGCATGCACATCATGGGCCAACAAAGGCAAGTACTCAAAAAATCAAATTTCATTTGCTAAATTCTATTCTTTGCTAAATTCTATTCGCAGGACATAATTGCAAAGAAAAAGACCAAGTATTAAAGTATGGAACAGGCCGACACATTACTCATAAGAGTTTTACTGCTTTAATTACACACATGCACGCACAGACAAACAGAAAGACAGACGGACAAACAGACAGACAGACGGACAGACAGATGCGCACACACACACACACACACACACACACACACACACACACACACACACACACACACACACACACTTGAAGAGAGAGAGAGAGAGAGAGAGAGAGAGAGAGAGAGAGAGAGAGAGAGAGAGAGAGAGAGAGAGAGTATACTTTCCAGCACATCATAAAAAGTAATTTCATCTGATTGACGGGAGAAAAACACCACATCCACAACAACAACAAACGAACACAGAAACATTTCCCATCTGCATGATTTCTTGCCGACGGGTTTTTTCCCCCCACCACTGACTATATTGGACCGAAATGATAAAGCGACTAGCCAGTTGGTCGTGTCACCCCCAAGGGATGTGACAAGTCTGAACTATGCATGAGTGTGTGTGTGGGGTGTGTGGTGGGTGTGGGTGTGTGTGTGTGTGTGTGTTGTGTGTTAGTTGTTGTTGTTATGAAGTAGAGAGAGTAGAGAGAGAGAAAAGAGAAAGGTGTGCGTGTGAGTGTGTGTGTGGGGGTGTGGTGGGTGTGGGTGTGGTGTGTGTTGTGTGTTTTAGTCTCGATGTATTTTTTTGAAAAATTATGTAGGCGAGAGACAAGAACGGTGGGGTGTGTGTGTGTGTGTGGTGTGTGTGTGTTGTGTGTGTGTGTGTGTGTGTGTGTGTGTGTGTGTGTGTGTGTGTGTGTACAAAAGTAAGCGTGTGCGTGCGTGCTGTGCTGCGTGTGTGAGCGTGTGCTGCTATGTGCGTAGTGTGTATCCATGTATGTGTTCTGTACGTGTGTATGCGAGCGCGCGCGCTCGTGCAAGAGCACTTTCTTGCGCTTGCTAGCGTGCGTGCATAAACAATCATATAGTTAAGTCCAAGTGTATCCGTAATTTCCACACTCCACATGTCAGATATTCTGTTAGTTTTACAGACAGAAAAGGAACTCGACGAACGGTGTACATGGCTTGGATACTCCTGAGGCCTATCTGCAAAGCCGGGCAGGACATAACAAGATTCGTGGTATGGAGCAATTCTGTCTCATTTCCATTCTGTCGCTTGTTTCTTTTCTTTCTTTCTTGTTCCTGTGAGTGTGCGTCATTACTCCCCCCCCCCTCCTCATTCTCTCCTCCCTCCCCCCCCCCCCTCCCCTTCTCTTCCCCGAGTCTTTAAGTTTCTGCGTTTTCTGGGGATTTACAGTCTGTTCATGCTTGGTAATATTGGATTCTCAGCAGCAACAAGGAGAAAAAAAAAGTAATAATAATGATGAAGATGATGAGGATGAGAATGAGGATGAGGACGATGATAAAAGGAGGACAGAGACAGAAAGAGAGAGTACGTGTGTGTGTGTGTGTGTGTGTGTGTGTGTGTGTGTGCGGGGGGTGTGTGTGTGTGTGTTGTGTGTGTGTGTGTGTCTGTGTGCGCTCACGCGCAAGTGTGCCTGCCTACAGGTATATACGGGCTAGTGTTATTTTAGACCGTTATCTGCATGCACAGGTCTCCATAATTAGATCTCAGTGACCTCTACAAATCATATATTCTGTGCATGTTACAGAAATGGGGGAGATCAGGCGACCATTGCTATGGCTTTGGTGTCTTTGTTTACATTCCCCAGAGACTCGTCTGCCAAGCCCCCCTGCAGGGTAACACAACATTCAGATGCAATTCCAGCTAATTTCCATTCCGTGTTTATTTGTTTTGTTTCGTTGTTGTTGTTGTTGTTCCGTGTGTGCGTGGGCATTATTATCCCCCCCCCCCCCCCCCATTCCCACTTTCCCCAAGAGATTAAGACCGCGTTTCTTTAAATTATACACTGTCCATACTTGGCGATATCAAATGTCAGAAACGACAAACAAAAAAATCGATATTAATAATAACATTGAGAATGACAATGATGATGATGATGATGATGATAAAAAAGGAGGTGGTGTGTGTGTGTGTGTGTGTGTGTGTGTGTGTGTGTCGTGTGTCGCGCGCGCGCGCGGGGGAAGAAAAAAGACTTGTCTGTGCATGTGCGCACACGTGTATGCGCGTGCATGTGCTTACATGCGTGAGTGAACAGAGTAAAGGAGAAAGAAAACAACCAAGAAACCAATAAGAGAAAACAAAACTGTTACTCTCAACCCTCTTCTTCATCCTCTGCTTTTCTCCCCCCCACCCCTCCCCCCCCCCCCCCGCCCTCTCCTCTCTCTCTCTCTCTCTCTCTTTTTCTGTCTTTCCCTCTTTCCCTGTTTCTCTGTCTCCTCTCTTTCTGTTTCTTTCTCTCTTCCCCTTCTATTCCCTCTATCTCTCCCTCCCTCTCCTTCTGCTCCCGTCTCTTCTTCCTTCTCCCATCCCTCTTTCTCTTTGCAGCGACTGTGTGACAAAGTGATTGGGCTCGCAACTCTCTCTTGAGGCCAGACAGGCCCGGGGAAACAAACATCGCAATGTTCAGATTTCTGTTTCAGAGAAAAGGGACTGCCGAACCTGTCACTTGATTGACAACCGTTTGGTGTGTATTTCGTTGTGGTTGTGACAATGGAGGCGTGTGCGCGGTGTTTGTCACCAGCCACACACTTGACAGCCAACAGTCCGACGGGGCTCTTGCAGCCAATCAGAGAATGTTACCGTTTTGGGTACATGGCCGGGGGGGGGGGGGGGGGGGTGAGACAGGTAAGAGAAGATGCTAGTGGGCGGGAAAGGGGGGGGGGGGGGGAGAGAAAGGTGGAGGGGGAGAAGGAGGAAGGAGAATTAACGGCTGAACGTTAATTTATTTTTTTTCTCCATTAATCTCTGGCCTTTAAAGACAAGATGTATGTTAGTCTGGTTCGACTTACAATTTGACGGAAGAAAGATTTTGATATGATAATTTTAGCGTGTTCTTTCTTTCTTCTTTTTTTCCCCCACAGTAAATCATTTAATGAGTTGTGTGTATGCGATTTTCTTTTTCTTTAAAAAAAAAATCTATGTAGAGTGCGACTATGATGGACATACAGCCCTGATAATAATTACGGCCCTTTGTAGTCTGCTGGGCTATACACAGCATTAATTGAATCGATGATGAAGTGGACTTTAAAACAGGCACAACCGGAAGATCAGTGTGACTTCAGGCCAGACCGCAGCATCGTAAGCATGGTCTCATTGGTCAGACACTTCTATGAAAACTGCATTTTGACCAATGGACCTTTCCTCACATAAAGGTATTCAATGCCATCAAAATGGTTCTACTCTGGCCAGAGGAGAGACAAGAAGAGAGACTGTATTCTTCCAGTCAGAAAGTTGCATGCTGAACTCCACACGTGCAAGCAAGTTCGATTTATTCTCAAGGACGCTGACGTGAAAAGAAGAAATTCTGGAAAGGATTCAAAGTGAAAACACGAAAAAGCTGATGACTTTTCCAAAAATGGCAGCCTCACACATGCGCTGACGCACGACTATAAATTCGCATACTAGGTCCCCACTGAAACCCCCTGGTCAAGCATTTGCCTCCCGCATGCATTGTTTTTTTTTTTTTTTGCATGTGAATTTCAGACTACACACACCCTTGTATCTCACATACATCTGCCACTACCGTATATCCCAGTATGCTAGGACCTGGTCTTAAAGTAGACACGAGAAATGCCTCTGGGAAGTTATTTGAAAACGAGACAGCACACGTTAACAATTGTTACGGATCTACATGCTTATGTTTCTTTATCCACTTAAGCTCCTGTGCATTTTCACAAAGCATGGCTGCTCTAGAACGTTTCTCCAGTCCATTCCGTTGTTCGATAAAGGCCTGTCCGCTATGTCCTTTCGAGTGGTGATGATACTTCAACGTTGCTCATCATCTCCAATGGGCAGAGGCAGGGTAGCATACCTGCTCTGGCGCTCTTCACATGTTTTTCATGTGTGCTCTGAACGACAATGTACAAGACCATGAAAAAAAGAGTTTCTCCAAAACACAGACTGGGTGACTCCTTGACCTCCCAAAACTGGAATCCAGGATTAAGACGCTCAACAGGATGATCATCGAGCTTGGCGCTCTTTACAAACGCGTGGTGCACTTACACACTGATTTCCAGCTTTGCCCACAGACATGCCGAAGTCTGACAACTTTTTGGGCGTATCCTCAGTCCTAACAAAACATAAGTCCTCCATCAGACTGCCCAAGGTTAAGCTGGACTTCTGTCAACCTCAGTATTGATGGCACTTAGCTGAAGACAGCTGACACGCTTGAGCATTAAGCTGTCAGTCTATGTCAAAGTGTATTCAGCAGTCGTTTTCATCAGCCTCTTTTATGGCTGCGAGTCGTGGATATTGTTCCAGAACCATGTCAAGCACCTCGGGCGTTTCCACACGAACTCCCTACCCTCAGCATTGGGTCTCATATCGCAGGTGAAGGTGACAACTTGGAATTTCTGCAAAGAGCCAGCCATGTCAGCATTGAGGCCATGATCCTGAAGGTCTAAATGAGATGAATGGGCCACATGCCTCGCATGGATAGATCACACAAGCCAAAACAGATCCTGCAAGAGATATTTGCCCAATGCTACCAGAACACAGGAGGCCAAAAGAAACGATACAAGGACTGTATCAAAGACAGCCATATGTGTGATGACATTTACCCATGAGAACTCGTGTCCTGTGGTGAGTGCAGAATCAACTGACAAGCCTTGACAAGGAAAGCCTTCATCCTCTTCAAGAACAGAGGGGGGTGGGTTTCATGCATTAATGGACGCAGGAAAGTATCAACGTCAAGACAGCCGTAAGTAAGATGGTACTCTAATGCTGAGGACACAATCACCAGGCTAACTTTGACAAACAAGGCTGTCACCTCCTTCAAGAACCGCGTGAGGAAGGGGGTTAAATCTGCCAAAGAAGGCTTCAACGTGAAGTATGACGACATGTACCCAGGAGAACTTGAGTTCTGAGGACAGAATCATCTGAACAGCCTTGACAAAAAAAAGGTCTTCACCTCCTTCAAGAACAGCACGAGGGAATGGGCAACATCTGCAAAGGAACACAGGGAAGACCTCAACGTCCACACTGTCTTCAGCATGAGCCCCCAGCTGTTCTGGGATGTGTGCCCTCACATCTGGACTGTCCAGCTATGTCTGGGCCCACCAGTGAAGAATACATACTCACTGATAACATCTAATCCAAGATGAA
>CM031595.1:111067530-111087530 GCA_018398815.1 Conus ventricosus | reverse complement strand
GTGTGTGTGTGTGTGTGTGTGTGGTGTGTGTGTGTGTGTGTGTGTGTGTGTGTGTACGCGAGCGCGCGCGCGCACGTGTATGTGTGTGTGCGTGTGAATGTGTGAGTGTGTGTGTGTGTGCGCGCGCGCGCGCGCGTGGGTGTGTGTAGTACGGGCTGTAGGTTTGTGAGGATGCTTGCGTGGACCCTTTTTTTTTTAGGGTGCACGCAAGAGTGCAAAGTACAGCTTATTTTGATAGACCACACGAAAGAGACCAGTAAGGGTTTGACAACTATGTCTTCTTCAAATGTTACAAACAACGGTCAAAAAAACAACAACAACAACAAACCAAACAGTGCTCACCAGACCACACCCAGCATGAAAACAGTGAGTCTGCAGTCTCTTTCGGTCATCTTTCCTGTATTGTATAGCACCTAGCTCTCTATACTGTAGCTGGCCTCAGCCCATCCTACTAGCTACACCCTACTCTGCCCAGTGCCTTAGTCACGAAGACAATAAGCTTCGGTAGTCCACTATCTGTTTCTTTTCAACGTGGAATAAATTTCACACATGACAAAATTATTATTAAGTCTTCTTCCACGTGGAATTTGCCTCAGATTTCCCTCCCCCCCCCCCCCCCCCTCCCCCAAACCTACCCCATCCTACCCTTCCCTCCCTCTTTCCTCCCATTTCTCAACGTCACGTCACATCGAGTTTTCCCCCTTGAGCCCTGCTGCACAAGATGGCGTTGCAACACCCGTCAAGCGACCTTTCGTCCTTGTCTGTCTCCGTGTCCACGGAGGGGCAGACAACTGTCTCGTCACCCTGTCAGGGCCGTTATTTATGGCAGAGAACCCCGCACCTATATTTGTAACCGACGGGGAGCAGCTCGGCGGAGTCGGGTCCACATGGGTCGGCAGATGGATTGTGCCTGGGAGCTGCAACAATGTTGGAAAGTATGCCGAAATGCTACCCCCCGCCCCCCTCCTCCCACTCCACCAACCGCCTCTCTCTGTGGGTCATGGTAGTTTTCTTCTAAATCATCATGAGGAAACGATGTTGTGCACACTACACGTATTAGTTACACCTGTCTTGCTCGATTTGTTTTTATTTTTTACTTTGCGAGTTGGGAGAAGGTTCCATGGTGTCTACTACTACTGTGCGATCAACCACGGAGCAAGAAAGATTTTATGGAAAAACGGATTGTATTCCTTCCACAACGGGCACAAACGTTTAACGGCAGATTCCATCAAGACCTTGTTTTGAGATGTTCTATCTGACGAGTGATTCTTTTTCCCTTTAATGGGGAGCCAATACTTTTTCTTCTCATCTGACTTAACAGGAAGCGCACAGGACGGTCTGTCATGTCTACTCTCAGACCGGAATGGAAGTCCCATAACAAGATCTTCACTATCCTCATCCATACTAATCATTACCGTTTTACAAAAAGCAAAACAACAAAAAAAAAAAACGAACAAAAAACGGTCCAAATGACTGTGGCCCTTCATGCCCTGCTCTCGTGGTGACCTCGTTTTCCACTAAGACCCCACACCTATGATGCCCGTGATGAGTTTGCGTCGGACTCTTTAATTAATTAACGTCAGAAAAGTTCGTGGTCGGGAAGGGAGATGGGGAAAGGGGCGGGGAGGGGGGGGGGGGGGAGAGGGGGGGGGGGGGAGAGGGAGAATGGACATTGGATGTCAGTGGGGTTTTCACTCGGGTAAAAGGGCAGTTGAACTCTCCACCTCTCGTGGCAACTTGCGCATCATGGCCGTTCAAAGAAACGAACTCCCCGCCCCGTGTTCATTCATGATTCAGACTTCCTGACGTAACTTCCTGTTGGCAGTCACTGGGTGCTCTGACGAAGAACATCCTGATCTGGCGTTCTTTCCGTCAGGGGACAACCTGTAGAGGGTGATGGACAGCTTGACCGAGCTGCTTCCAACTGCCTGCTCGTGTTGAACCGCTGAGGTCATCGCGCACACCATGCAGCTTCAGATAGAACTGGAAGAGGTGATAGTACTGGCAAGTCAACTTTGGGGCGATAATGCTCACATTGTCAAAACGATAACATGATTCCTTTCATCTTTCAAATATTTTCTTAGTCTCGGTAACGGGTACAAGGCATCAACGTTCCCAAGGTAACTAGGATGACGTCATCATCAGGTCCCAGTGCCGTTAGGAACCAGAACCTGGCTGCCTACATGAGGAACATGAAAACGGCACTGCAGCGGGCACTACACGTACTGGGTCCTGTCGGAACTCGGTCCAGCGCTACTTATGGGCCCTGACAAGGAGGCGACAATATGCTTGTACCTTCCAGGTACTTTTTGTAGATGTGAAAAGGAAGCCATGCATGTACACGAGTATGTCATACACACACGCGCACACTCACACATATGCACGCACCACGCACACACACACACACACACACACGCACGCACTCACGCACACACACACACACACACACACACACACACCACACACACACACACACACACACACACATTCATTTGCACACACAAACACACAGAAACACCTAAGCATGCACGCGGACACACACACACACACACACACACACACACACACACACACACACACACACACACAAAAGCGCGCGCGCGCTGAGGAAAGAGAGAGAGAGAGAGAGAGAGAGAGAGAGAGAGAGAGAGAGAGAGAGAGAGAGAGAGAGAGAGACAGACAGACAGACAGACAGACAGAGAGCTAGAAAGAGAGCAAATCGGCAATGTCAGAAGCTATTTCTTTCCTCTCGTTTCTCTTCGAAATACCTGGACATTTTTCGCCCTGTGTTTCCTCTCAAACCAAAGTTACCGAGCTACTACACAGCACGTCGTTAACGACGACGACGACGACGACAACAACAACAACAACAACAGCAACAAAAAGAAAGAAAAAGCAGCAGCAGTAACAACAACAACAACAACAATAACAAAAAACAAAGAAAAAAAAAGCATGCTGACCTTTCTTTGTACACCCAGTATGAATGGTCGGGCCGGCCAGACCGACAGCCAACCAGCCAGTCAGGACAGCCAACCAGCCAGTCAGGACAGCCCATCCGGTTCCGTTGACGAACACGGCTTGAATGGCAAATGTCGGGATTTAAAGACCGCCTTCCGTGGAGATGACAGACTAGATCGCGCCCAGTCGAGTCCGGCCGTGGAGGCGATCAATATGTGTCTCTGGGTGACATCAACATATGTCCTGGAAAACACTAGAGCCAAACCTTCACCCAGGGTCCGGCCCCCCTTGACAGCCCACGAACACCCCTTACCTATCACACCCTCTCTTACACACACGAACACGAAGGCGCTCTCGCTCTCTCTCTCTCTCTCTCTCTCCTCACACACACACACACACACACACACACACACACACACACACACACACACACACGATATTGCGCGCGCGCACGCACGCACACACACACACACACACACGCAAACACACACACGCGCACGCACGCACGCACGCGCGCACACACACACACACACACACACACACACACACACACACAACACCACCACCACCACCACACTGCACGCACGTACGCGCCACACACACACCACACACACACACAGATACAGAGACACACGCACGCACACACACACACAGATACAGAGACACACGCACGCGCACACACACACACACACCACACACACACACACAACACACACACACACACAGAGAGGACACACACACACACACACACACATTCAGCATTCACTCATGCCTGCACGTACGCTCATCAGCTGCAGTGTTTGCTTTGAAATCATCGCCACTCAGAGCCGGTCCCCCCGTATGTGGGTCGATCGATATGATTGGCCCAGACTTGTATAACCCGCCCTCTGACCTTTCACAGAGACCACAACACAGTTTCCCCTTGAACTTGTTCGAAAGCCAAGTCTGCAGGGACGTTCACATTCCCTAGTAGCCTCCTTTACCTCCCCCCCCCCCCCCCCCCCACGGTTCTCCTACCCCTCCTCCTCTTTTCCCCATCCGTCACCCCTCACTCTTAATCTCACCTCTGCATGTCAGCAGCTGATTTTATGCCTGCAATCTCTCTCTCTCTCTCTCTCTCTCTCTCTCTCTCTCATTTTTTCTTGTTTTTTTTTCCAGGCACTTTTTTTTAAACACCCTTTCCTTTCGCATTTTTCATTAACTTCCTCTTCCCCTAAACCTAAACCTCACCCAATACCCTTCCAACTACCAAACATTCCTACTCTATATTTGCATTTTTTTCGCACAAGCAATGATGATGCTGATGCTGGCCTGTAATGAACAAGTAACTTGCATTAATAAAAAAAGAAAAAAAAGAGTGGCGGTGGTGTGTGGTGTGTGTGTGTGTGTGTGGGGGGGGGGGGGGGGGGGGGCGACAAAAATTTAGACGACTCTTATCTTTCTCCACATCCTTTGTCTACCGTTTCTGTAGAATGTAGTGTTGCGTCGTCACATGCATATATGTAACATGCATTTAAAAAAAAAACACACACACGTACCAATCACACAACAGAAACGCACAGGACAAAATACCCAATTTCACGCAGTCGCGTTGCATCATCGTAAACCCCCGACTGATGCGTCTTAATCAACTGGTAATGAGGTCAACCTATCTACTTTGGAGTATAACACCTCACATGTAACAACACGCAAACGTTCACACAAAAACGTAGCAATTAAGCGATCTGGACGAAAACATTCACACTTGTTACATTTCCGTCCAGACTGCTGCACTATTACGTTTTTCGAGGAGATTGCCGCATTAATACGTTTTGCGTTGTATCAGGGGTACCTTTTTTTTCTTTTTTTCTTTTTTAAATGGATTTCTGTATCGCGTCCTACAGGTCAAGCGGCCCAGGAATATAACCAACCCGGAACGCAGGCAACTTTCGCCATGTTCAGATCCTGAAACAGGCCTGTCCAGCTACCTGTCTTCCTTCCGTGTTTTTCAAGCCAGGGAGTGTCGCGTGTCTGTCCGCAGCGCTGTTCGTTAGTTCATGATGCTAGACCCAAGAAACATGTTTTGCTCATCTGCAGCACGGCGTCAAGAGGACAGACAAACACACCATAACCGACGTTGAAACCGCTTCCCTATCAAAAAGTAAGTCAGACGGAAAACGCTGGAGACTCCAATCTGTGCGTTATTTTCGGCGCAAAACATTTCTTTCTCTCTTTTTCGTCTCTCTCTCTCTCTCTCTCTCTCTCTCTCTCTCTCATCTCTCTCTCTCTCTCTCTCCCTCTCTCTCTCCCTCTTCTCTCTCTCTTTCTTTTCATCCCCGCGCGATATTGACCTCAACGGCAAATGGGCGAGGAAAAAAATTAAAAACCATGCACCGTGGACACCCAACCTACATTAGAAACAAAAAGTGCACACGAGATTGAGCTGCACCACCTCAAGAACACAGAAGCAGCATATTCACTGCCATCAGACGAGGGGTACAAAGGCGCCTCTCGGCTGTCTGTAACCAGGCCAGTTGGGCGTGTAGGTGCGGAGAACCACAAACAGCTTGAAAACAGGTCTTCAGCGAAGAAACCCACCTCAGACAAATTTTTTTTCTTCTTTTCGGATCTGAGCTCCGTACAATCTTTGGGAACCGTGCCACATCCAGATCACGACTCCCTTATGCCCCTCTGCGGTCAGAAAGATTTTAGACCCTGGCGGGATTCGAACCTGCGACTCTTGGATAGGTGGGCGTCTCAAGGCGCGCCATTTCTGAAGGATGTCTTACACACATAGAAAACGGACACTTGTTCTAGGCTGAGAGATTGTCAAGGAGCGTGAAACCTCTCACAAAAGGCATTAGACGCTTGGAGGCAAAAAGGGACGTTGTACGTAGTATACAATAGGTAATACACCAATTAACCAGGGTACCTTACCCATCGCACACGGCCGAACTGTGTGAAAGAAGGCCGAAGTGGCCAGATGATAAACAACACCTAGGAGAGAGTTCGGACCTGCCCAGTGGCGAAAGGGGAAGGGATGTAACCACTACGACCTCGGCGTTCCAAGTGAGCGCTAAATGCTCGGTCAGCTGAGGTTCTTTTGTAAACAGTCAGTGAAGAGCAGGGGTCTTGGAGTCGTTCGGATGGTGTTGCCGTGGGTCACTGTGTTGGTTCTATTGTCAGCGGCTGAATGCGTGTGGAGGTTGTAGTAGCCCTCCTTAAGATAATTACTGTGTTGAGTAACCACCGAAGTCGGCCGGGAATTTTTCGATGTCCATCTGGGGCTAAGTGTGTGTTTGCTAATCAATTAGGTAGGGGTGTGTGTAAATGCTGATGTGTGGGAGAATGTAGCGAATGGAGAATTCAGGGTACTTGGAACTAGGGGTTTGAGAAGCAGCATGGACAAAGGCATGGCCCGAAGGGGAATCCTTTGTTTCCATCCCTATATAAACGAGGGAGAACAACACCAGGAGAGAGAGAGAGAAGACAGAGGAGAGAGAGAGAGGAGAGGAGTGAGCAGGACAGAGAAAGGGTCGGGAGAAACGTGGTCTGGGAGATAGAAGAGACAGCAAGGTCTTAGAGTTAAAGACAAGCTGGAAGAGAAGGAAACTAAGTTTGAAGCCCAGAGGTGGGTGAAGACAGACAAACTGAATTTGAACCCAGAGGTGGGTGAAGAAGACGAAGAAGAAGAGTTCGACGTCGAGATCCCAGAGACGACCACGAAGACCAGTCCTGAAGCCTGGAGCCAGTCAACCAAGGGCATCACCATCAAGCAGTGCGAAGAAGACGTGAAGAAACTTTTGCAAGAACTGTGGTGGGTGTGAAAGCGTGGTTGTGTGTGTGAAAACCTGGCCAGGTAAGAAGTCATTTTATTATAACCCGGGATTAGGAAGTATTGATCTTTTATGTGTTGATTTGTGCATCTGTTGTAATTGGATATTTTTCATGTTTGATTATAAGTAGCATAGAAATTGTATTTCTTGTGCTCAGTCGTGTTAGGAGAGAAACGAATGCGTGACATCCATTCCCAGAGAGAGGTGAATGTTTTGGTGTGCGCATGTGTGTGCACATGCGTGTATGAGTGCAAAGATAACCTTGGTGTGTTAAGCCTGACTAATAATACATCAATTTAGTGCACTTAAGCAATACCATCACGATTTCCCCCCGTCCTGGACAAAGTGGCGAGCCTGCCAGGATTGCATGGCCCAAATTAGTTTCAGGAGGGAAACAAAGTGAGTACTAGAGTAGTACTGGGGCGAAGCGTCCACTTAGGCAATTTTAATTAGCTCTTCTAATTATTTCCTTAGTTCTTTGAGTGCTGAGTATTGACTTGTGTGTAAGGGTGGTTGTATTAATCAAAGGTCGTTCAGAGAAACGAAGAACGAGGTTCTAGTCTTAACTCTCACAGAAAGCTGTGGTTTAAGATTAAGGCTCCCTTGTGTTTGGAACACTACACTGGTTGGTGTACTCATAACGTTTAGCAGATAAACTGTTTAACTGACTTTTTCCGGGTTTTATAAGCGTAACTGTTTTAGTGGTGCTAAAACATATCAGAAAAGAAAATGGCTGAAGAAAGTTTTACCCCCATTGAGAAACTGATGAGTTTAGGGAGAAACTGGGATATACAGGAGATGAACTGCGTAGATTCATTGAAACTCAGCAGAAGACTGAGAGAGATGAAAGGGCTGAAAGAAGGAAGTTTGAAAAGGAACAGCTTGAGGCTGTCAAAAGAAATCTAGAGGCAGAAACTGCTGCGTCGAAGGCTAAAGCAAATGCAGCAGATGCAGAGAGTGCAGCTGCTAAAACGAGAGCAGATGCAGAGAGAGCTAGAGCAGATGCAGAGAGTACAGCTGCCAGAGCAAGAGCAGATGCAGAGGGGCTAGAGCAGATGCAGAGAGTGCACTGCCAGAGCTAGAGCAGATGCAGAGAGTGCGGCTGCAAGGGCAAGAGCAGAAGCAGAATCTGAGATTTTAGCCAAACAAATTGAGTTGGAAAGAATAAAATCTGAAAATCGTATGTGAAATCGACACCAGTTCTGAGTCAGTAGGCCGCAGACTAAGTTGCGCACCTAGACCTAAACTCCCACTGTTCAGAGAAAGAAACTGATTCGATCGATGCCTATATCAGTCGGTTTGAATCGTTTGCCGAGCACGAGGGCTGGCCCGAAGATGACTGGGCAATAAACCTGTCTGCCTTGTTGACAGGTCGTGCGTTACACACAGTTTCCACCCTACCCAAAGGTGATCAGAGAGATTATTGACAAGGTGAAACAAGCAGCTACTAAAGGCATATGATTTGACTGAAGAAGGTTTTAGGCGTAAGTTTCGCGAGGCGAGAATCGAACAGGGTGAGACATACACACAGTTCGGAGTTAGATTGGACCACTATTTCAACAAATGGGTAGAACTTAGTGGAGTAGACAGTGATTTTGAAGGCCTCAAGACACTGGTGATGAAGGAACAGATACTATGATGGTTGTGGGACGGGCCTTACCATCCACATTAAGGAAAAGGGTGCAACCACAATAGCTGAGGTACTTGAGACAGCAGAGACTTATCGGGAAGCGAGGCGTGATTTGCCTGAACAAGAGGAAAGCCTGGAAGCATATTCAGAGGATAGCAGGCCAGCACATGACTCACGCAATGAGTCAGCAGTACACACCTGTAGGCCCACAGCGTCACGTGAGCAAACAAGGGTGAAAACCAATAGCCACGTGGCTAGGAATGAGCGTACCTGTTTTCTGTGTGATAAGACAGGACACTTGGCTAGAGACTGCCGATTTAGACCTCAGAAAGCAGCAGCAATGAGGATCAGGCCAAGAGAGGCAGATAGAAAAAGATGAACAAGATGACAGTGTTATTTTGTCTGGATTGTGCTGTGTGTTCACTGATTCAGGCGATAACATGGATGTGCACAAAGGCAGAGTAGGGACAATGTGGTTAATGTCATTAGAGACTCTGGTGCACTGGTGTCATGGTGAAGGAGTCCTGGTTAAGAAGGGACAATTCACAGGAAAAACACAGAGGTGTAGACAAATAGATGGAACAGTAGCAGAATTCAAAACGGCACTGGTGTTCATTGATACACCATTTTATAGTGGAAGTGTACAGGTTTGGCTGTTCCGAAGCCGCCGTATGATTTGGTAATCGGAAACATCCCAGAGCACGTGGGTACGAGACCCAGACCGGGATTTCTGTGTTGAATCAGGGAAAAGGAAATCACGTGAGGAAAACGCCTCTATCAGGCAGTCAACACTCCAGAAAGCATTGGAGCGGTCCAGTGAGACCTACCGCACTCACTTTGGGGCAGAACAAAAGGGCGATTACTCGCTCAGAAAACTGATTGGTTTTGCTCACAGAGGGCAGAAGAAAAAGGTTAAAGAGGGCACAATCGGGTTTGAGATAAAGGATGGGGTATTGTACCGAACTTTCTCTCACTTGAGTTCGGGGAAGACAAAAAGACAGATCGTTGTGCCTACGAAGCGCAGAAAGGCGGTGATGTTAGAAAAACATGTGACGTCAGCCTCGGGCCATCTCGGAAAGAAGGCCTCACAAAAAGGCAGTGACGCAAGAGTACTACTGGCCCGGTATCCTTGGGGATATCAGGCGTTTCTGTGCGCATTGCAACACATGTCGCGCGGTACGACAACGTGGGTTTAGAGAGTGAAGAAAGAGTGACGGGACCGTAGGCCAAAATAAAATGGTCGGGCGAAAAGCCGGGCACTGTAAATATGTAGTGGTGTGCGTGGTCTTGTGCAGTGTCGCGTATGCGTGACGTGGCTGGCTGCGGGCCACGTGTATGAAGAGAAGGGGAGAGAATCTCCGTAGAAACATAATGTTTATCTTTATATGGCCCACACGACTTAGAGCTGGTGGAGATTTCAGATTTATGTTGATATTTGCTTGGATAGTGTGTATGTATTGATTTTTCTCTAAATTTTGTTACAAGATAAATCTTGCGTGCGTTCTCTGTGTAAGTAGGCTTAATGAGAGGACGATATTAGCATTGGTTTAATATGGGAAAATTAATGAGAGTTTCATCTCCTTGAATGTTAAGTTTTTAGCCAATGCAGGGCATTGTCTTCGAGTGGGGGAATTGTCAAGGAGCGTGAAACCTCTCACAAAAGGCATTAGACGCTTGGAGGCAAAAAGGGACGTTGTACGTAGTATACAAATAGGTAATAGACCATTACCAGGGTACCTTACCCATCGCACACGGCCGACTGTGTGAAAGAAGGCCGAAGTGGCCAGATGATAAACAACACCTAGGAGAGAGTTCGGACCTGCCCAGTGGCGAAAGGGGGAAGGGATGTAACCACTACGACCTCGGCGTTCCAAGTGAGCGCTAAATGCTCGGTCAGCTGAGGTTCTTTTGTAAACAGTCAGTGAAGAGCAGGGGTCTTGGAGTCGTTCGGATGGTGTTGCCGTGGGTCACTGTTTGGTTCTATGTCAGGCTGGCTGAATGCGTGTGGAGGTTGTAGTAGCCCTCCTTAAGATAATTACTGTGTTGAGTAACCACCGAAGCTCGGCGGGAATTTTTCGATGTCCATCTGGGGCTAAGTGTGTGTTTGCTAATCAATTAGGTAGGGGTGTGTGTAAATGCTGATGTGTGGGAGAATGTAGCGAATGGAGAATTCAGGGTACTTGTGAACTAGGGGTTTGAGAAGCAGCATGGACAAAGGCATGGCCCGAAGGGGAATCCTTTGTTTCCATCCCTATATAAACTGAGGGAGAACAAACCAGGAGAGAGAGAGAGAACAGAGGAGAGAGAGAGAGGAGAGGAGTGAGCAGGACAGAGAAAGGGTCGAGAGAAACGTGGTCTGGGAGATAGAAGAGACAGCAAGGTCTTAGAGTTAAAGACAAGCTGGAAGAGAAGGAAACTAAGTTTGAAGCCCAGAGGTGGGTGAAGACAGACAAACTGAATTTGAACCCAGAGGTGGGTGAAGAAGACGAAGAAGAAGAGTTCGACGTCGAGATCCCAGAGACGACCACGAAGACCCGTCCTGAAGCCTGGAGCCAGTCAACCAAGGGCATCACCATCAAGCAGTGCTGAAGAAGACGTGAAGAAACTTTTGCAAGAACTGTGGTGTGGTGTGAAAGCGTGGTTGTGTGTGTGAAAACCTGGCCAGGTAAGAGTCATTTTATTATAACCCGGGATTAGGAAGTATTGATCTTTTATGTGTTGATTTGTGCAATCTGTGTAATTGGATATTTTTCATGTTTGATTATAAGTAGCATAGAAATTGTATTTCTTGTGCTCAGTCGTGTTAGGAGAGAAACGAATGCGTGACATCCCATTCCCAGAGAGAGGTGAATGTTTGGTGTGCGCATGAGTGTGCACATGCGTGTATGAGTGCAAAGATAACCTTGGTGTGTTAAGCCTGACTAATAATACATCAACTTAGTGCACTTAAGCAATACCATCACGATTCCCCCGTCCTGGACAGAGATGTAAGCCTTGTCAGACTGACCCTAATTCATCCATGACCAGATTCAACTGTGCGATGGTTCGGATGCTCCTGCCATTGTCTTAAGGGCTCTCCGATTCTCTGGGTTCTCTTCTTGCCTGAAATCGACATCTGTTCATTAGGTCGTATGGTGGTAAGCCAAAAAACCATCTCGATCCAATTTTATGAATGTGTGTGCGCACGCATGTGGTGTGTGTGTGTGTGGTGTGTGTGTGGTGTGTGTGTGTGTGGTGTGTGTGTGTGTGTGTTGTGTGCGTGTGTGTACGCGCGCGTGCGTGTGTGTGTGCGTGTGTGCGCGTGCGTGCGTGCGTGCGTTGCGTGCGTGCGTGTGTGTGTGTGTGTGGTGTGCGTGAGAGAGAGAGAGAGAGAGAGAGAGAGAGAGAGAGAGAGATGAGAGAGAGAGAGAGAGAGATACGTGTGGTCTGTTCGCAGGACCAGCACTGCATGCCTGTTGTCTTGTCAACAGAAAGCAAGGCACCATTGATTGAAACTAATGACACGAGCTGGCAACTGTCCGGACATTCTTTATCCAGAATTCCGCTCTCCTCCCCTCTCGGTTTCCGATGGGGTAAACGATGGACTGGGGAGAGTGGGGGTTGGGCGGTGGGGGTGGGGCAGGAGTTAGCGGATCGGAAATGGGGGAGGGGGGAAGGAGGCTGGAAGAGAAAGGGAGGTAACAAACGGAATCCTTAACCCACCTAGCTCATTGAAAGGAGAGAAGAGAAAAACTAACAAACAAAACAAACACACACACACGAAAAAAGAGGAAGAAAGAAAGAAGAAAAACTGAAATAAACACTGAAAGAAAAATGGAGAACGGTTAGCTAAGAAATGTATCTAAGCATTCTGCAACCATTTCACACGAGGCATAAATACAGCAAGCTCTTTCGGAGCGAATGCTTTTGGAGCAATCCATTAGTGATTCGTAGTTATTATCTTCCCTTTTGTCAATCACGAGTCTCCCCACCCCCTCCCACTTCTACCTTCCCCTCAAAACAAACAAACAAATAAACAAACAGAAATTCCTGCTCCATTATTCTGTAGTTTTAAGCCTTGTTCAGAACAAACAAATAACGCAATTATAATGATAACAATGAACACACACACACACGCACACACACACACACACACACACACACCACACAACCACACACACACACACACACACACACACAAACAGAGAGAGAGAAAGAGGGGATGTGCATATGTGCATACAAAAAGATAGATAGAGAGAGAGAGAGAGAGAAGAAGATGAGAGAGAGAGAGAGAGAGAGAGAGAGAAGAGAGAGAGAGAGAGAATTAAGTGGTTAGTAACGCACGCACAAACAGAAGCGTGTCCTCACGGTAAGCACACAGAGACGGGCTTACTGCCTTCCCGTTAATTTAAGCCTTTAAGTTGAATGAAACACAAGATGTAGGCTGAATGATGCGGGTAATCTAACTTCACCTGACAAAGACTTGGTGCCAGACTTTCAACCACAACTCGCTAAGAAACGCAACCGTAAATTGCATTCTTTCCGAAGAGGTAGTAGACCGGTCTGCAAACCAATACATCTGGGCCTACGCATGCACGCACGCACGCACGTACGCAACGCACAACACGCACACCCACACACACACAACACAGAGGAAGAGGGAAGTAGCAAAGAGAGAGAAGCAGCGAGAGAGAGAGAGAGAGAGAGAGAGAGAGAGGTGAGTGAGTGAGAGAGAGAGGGGGGTGGGGAGCGAAGGCAGAGAGAGAGAGAGAGAGAAGAGAAGAGAGAGAGAGAGAGAGAGGAGAGACAGACAGAGACAGAGGAAGGGAAGACAGACAAGCAGGCACACAGACAGAGACAGGCAAGCAGACAGACAGACAGACAGATAAAGAAGACAGGAAAGGACGTACACGCAGAGACCTCGATCTGGAATATAGGAGGTTGCCCGTGGCAAAAGGGGAGGTCAGTGGAAGGAGCGCTAAATGCTCGGTCACTGAGGTTCTTTGTAACAGAGTGAAGACGGGTCTTGGAGTCGTTGGATGTGTTCCCGTGGGTCACTGTGTTGGTTCTATGTCAGGCTGGCTGAATGCGTGTGGAGGTTGTAGTAGCCCTCCTTAAGATAATTACTGTGTTGAGTAACCACCGAAGTCGGCGGGAATTTTTCGATGTCCATCTGGGGCTAAGTGTGTGTTTGCTAATCAATTAGGTAGGGGTGTGTGTAAATGCTGATGTGTGGGAGAATGTAGCGAATGGAGAATTCAGGGTACTTGTGAACTGGGGGTTTGAGAAGCAGCATGGACAAAGGCATGGCCCGAAGGGAATCCTTTGTTTCCATCCCTATATAAACTGAGGGAGAACAACACCAGGAGAGAGAGAGAAAAGACAGAGGAGAGAGAGAGAGGAGAGGAGTGAGCAGGACAGAGAAAGGGTCGAGAGAAACGTGGTCTGGGAGATAGAAGAGACAGCAAGGTCTTAGAGTTAAAGACAAGCTGGAGAGAAGGAAACTAAGTTTGAAGCCCAGAGGTGGGTGAAGACAGACAAACTGAATTTGAACCCAGAGGTGGGTGAAGAAGACGAAGAAGAAGAGTTCGACGTCGAGATCCCAGAGACGACCACGAAGACCCAGTCCTGAAGCCTGGAGCCAGTCAACCAAGGGCATCACCATCAAGCAGTGCTGAAGAAGACGTGAAGAAACTTTTGCAAGAACTGTGGTGTGGTGTGAAAGCGTGGTTGTGTGTGTGAAAACCTGGCCAGGTAAGAAGTCATTTTATTATAACCCGGGATTAGGAAGTATTGATCTTTTATGTGTTGATTTGTGCATCTGTGTAATTGGATATTTTTCATGTTTGATTATAAGTAGCATAGAAATTGTATTTCTTGTGCTCAGTCGTGTTAGGAGAGAAACGAATGCGTGACATCCCATTCCCAGAGAGAGGTGAATGTTTGGTGTGCGCATGAGTGTGCACATGCGTGTATGAGTGCAAAGATAACCTGTGTGGTTAAGCCTGACTAATAATACATCAACTTAGTGCACTTAAGCAATACCATCACGATTTCCCCGTCCTGGACAGAGATGTAAGCCTTGTCAGACTGACCCTAATTCATCCATGACCAGATTCAACTGGTGCGATGGTTCGGATGCTCCTGCCATTGTCTTAAGGGCTCTCCGATTCTCTGGGTTCTCTTCTTGCCTGAAATCGACATCTGTTCATTAGGTCGTATGGTGGTAAGCCAAAAAACCATCTCGATCCAATTTTATGAATGTGTGTGCGCACGCAGTGTGTGTGTGTTGATGTGTGTGTGTGTGTGTGTGTGTGTGTGTGTGTGTGTGTGTGTGTGTGTGTGTGTGCGTGTGTGACGCGCGCGTGCGTGTGTGTGTGCGTGTGTGCGCGTGCGTGCGTGCGTGCGTGCGTGCGTGCGTGCGTGTGTGTGTGTGTGTGCGTGTGCGTGAGAGAGAGAGAGAGAGAGAGAGAGAGAGAGAGAGAGAGAGAGAGAAGAGAGAGAGAGATTACGTGTGGTCTGTTCGCAGGACCAGCACTGCATGCCTGTTGTCTTTGTCAACAGGAAAGCAAGGCACCATTGATTGAAACTAATGACACGAGCTGGCAACTGTCCGGACATTCTTTATCCAGAATTCCGCTCTCCTCCCCTCTCGGTTTCCGATGGGGTAAACGATGGACTGGGGAGAGTGGGGGTTGGGCGGTGGGGGTGGGGGCAGGAGTTAGCGGATCGGAAATGGGGGAGGGGGGAAGGAGGCTGGAAGAGAAAGGGAGGTAACAAACGGAATCCTTAACCCACCTAGCTCATTGAAAGGAGAGAGAGAAAAAACTAACAAACAAAACAAACACACACACACGAAAAAAGAAGGAAGAAAGAAAGGAAGAAAAACTGAAATAAACACTGAAAGAAAAATGGAGAACGGTTAGCTAAGAAATGTATCTAAGCATTCTGCAACCATTTCACACGAGGCATAAATACAGCAAGCTCTTTCGGAGCGAATGCTTTTGGAGCAATCCATTAGTGATTCGTAGTTATTATCTTCCCTTTTTGTCAATCACGAGTCTCCCCACCCCCTCCACTTCTACCCTTCCCTCCTCAAAACAAACAAACAAATAAACAAACAGAAATTCCTGCTCCATTATTCTGTAGTTTTAAGCCTTGTTCAGAACAACAAATAACGACAATTATAATGATAACAATGAACACACACACACACGCACACACACACACACACACACACACACACACACACACGCACACACACACACACCACACACAAACAGAGAGAGAGAAGAGGGGATGTGCATATGTGCATACAAAAGAGAGAGAGAGAGAGGAGAGAGAGAGAGAGAGAGAGATAGATAGAGAGGAGAGAGAGGAGAGAGAGAGAGAGAGAGAGAGAGAGAGAGAGAGAGAGAGAATTAAGTGGTTAGTAACGCACGCACAAACAGAAGCGTGTCCTCACGGTAAGCACACAGAGATGGGTTTACTGCCTTCCCGTTAATTTAAGCCTTTAAGTTGAATGAAACACAAGATGTAGGCTGAATGATGCGGGTAATCTAACTTCACCTGACAAAGACTTGGTGCCAGACTTTCAACCACAACTCGCTAAGAAACGCAACCGTAAATTGCATTCTTTCCGAAAGAGGAAGTAGACCGGTCTGCAAACCAATACATCTGGGCCTACGCATGCACGCACGCACGCACGTACGCACGCACACGCACACACACACACACACACACACACACACCACAGAGGAAGAGAGGAAGTAGGCAAAGAGAGAGAGAGAGCGAGAGAGAGAGAGAGAGAGAGAGAGAGAGAGAGAGTGAGTGAGTGAGAGAGAGAGGGGGGTGGGGAGCGAAGGCAGAGAGAGAGAGAGAGAGAGAGAGAAAGAGAGAGAGAGAGAGAGAGAGAGAGACAGAGACAGAGACAGAGAGAGGGACAGACAGACAAGCAGGCACACAGACAGAGACAGGCAAGCAGACAGACAGACAGACAGATAAAGAAAGACAGGAAAGGACGTACACGCAGAGACATCTTCTGAATATACATTGAATAATAATCCTCTCCGCGACCAACAGGCTGGCTTTCGCAAGGATCGATCCTGCACAGACCAGATCGCAACGCTTCGCATCATTGTTGAGCAATCGAACGAGTGGAACTCATCCCTGTATGTCAACTTAATCGACTACGAGAAAGCCTTCGACAGCGTAGATCGAGACACCCTGTGGAAGCTTCTCCGACATTACGGTGTGCCGGCCAAGATCACCACCATCATCAGAAACTCATACGAGGCTCTGGCCTGCAGAGTCATCCATGGAGGGCAGCTCACGAAGGCATTCGAAGTTAGGACTGGTGTCAGACAAGGTTGCCTGCTTTCACCATTTCTATTTCTACTGGCAATCGACTGGATCATGAAGACCTCAACAGCTCAGAGAAGACATGGGATCCAGTGGACACCCTGGACGCAGTTTGACGAGTTGGACTTCGCCGACGACCTGGCACTACTTTCGCACACTCAACATCAGATGCAAGAGAAGACAAGCAACGTAGCAGCCACATCAGCATAAGTAGGGCTCAACATCCATAAAGGCAAGAGCAAGATTCTCAAGGCCATTATTCAATACTGTTAGCACCAACTCGATTATGCTGGACAGCGAGACGCTAGAGAAAGTAGAAGCCTTTACCTACCTGGGCAGTGTCATCGACAAGCAGGGGGCCACAGACGCCGACGTCAGAGCAAGGATCGGAAAGGCCAGGGCAGCGTTCGTACAGCTACGGAACATCTGGAGCTCCAAGGAACTGTCAGTCAACACCAAAGTCAGGCTCCTCAATACCAACATCAAAGCAGTTCTATTGTACGGAGCGGAAACCTGGAGAACTATAGCTGCCACCACGAAGAAAGTGCAGGTGTTCATCATCAACAACTGCCTGCGCAAGATTCTCCCAATTCGATGGCCTGACACCATTAACAACAACGAGCTCTGGGAGAGAACAAACCAGCTGCCCGCAGAACAGGAAATCAGAAACGACGTTGGGGCTGGATTGGACATACGCTGCGGAAGCCTGCAAGCAACACCACCAGACAAGCCTAACGTGGAACCCCCAAGGAAAACGAAAACGAGGTCGGCCAAGGAACACCTGGCGCAGGGACCTGGAAGCAGACATGAGGAATATGGGGATGACTTGGAACCAGCTGGAGAAAACAGCCCCGGACAGAGATGCCTGGAGGTCCTTGGTTGGCGGCCTGTAACCAGGAGGGGTAATAGGGGATGCTGATGATGAATAATCCTCTCATTTAAAAAACAAAGTTCTTGTTTTGCTGTTGTTTTTCGAAGTTTTGTTTCCATGGAGCAGAAGGCAGGGAAAGGGCGGGGGGGGGGGGGGGGGGGGGTGGGGGTGGGGGGGTCGGAATTTAATCAGGGGTGCCACTGGACGCTCTCTCTCTGTCTCTGTCTGTCTATCTGTGTGTGTGTGTGTGTGTGTGTGTGTGGTGTGTGTGAGTGTGTGTGTGTGTGGTGTGGTGCGTGCGTGCGTGCGTGCGTGCGTTCCTGCGTGTGTGTGTGTGTGTGTGTGTGTGTGTGTGTGTGTGTGTGTGTGTGTGTATGTGTGTGTGTGTGTGTGTGTGTGTGTGTGTGTGGCGTGTGTGTGTGTGTGTGTGTGTGTGTGTGTGTGTGTGTGTGTGTGTGTGTGATCGTTTGAACCTCGGTGGTCGGCTATGCTTTAATTCAGCCGAATCTGAAATTTACTATCTTGCCCGCGATTAAATAATTTGAAACAAACGAAAAACACTACATACACGCATCTGAAATTCACCATCTTGCCTGCGCTTGATTAAATTAAAAACAAATAAACCGCTACACACAACGCAACACATACATGAGTGCACACGCGCCTGTGCCTAGCACCAGCGTGCCCGTACGCTCATTTGCACAGACACACTGCATACTGCATTCCTTTGTCCTCTCGTCTGACATACCCATCCACCCCCCCCCCCCCCACACACACACACACACATACATACTGATTACACACGAACGCACACACGCACACACACACCACACGCGCGCGCACCACACACACACACACACACACACACACACACACAGCCCCCCCCCCCCCCACACACACATAGGCCCACACACACACACACACACACACACACACACACACACACACACACACACACACACGACCGACGCCGACCGACAGCCAGCCAGCCAACCAGCCAGCCAACCGCAGCCAAACAGACAGGGAAGGGGAGGGAACCGGGAAAGAAGAGGCATACCCCAATAAAATGCTGATACCATCCACGGAAATCTTGGCCAGCTTGTAAACGCTGTAATTTGGTAGGCAATGCAATGCACGCCCCCCACACCCGACAAGGCCAGAGGCTGCTATAGCCAGGCTGCACTAAAAGCCGAACCTCGTCGGCAGGAAATTAGGGGCTTCGCTCTATAAGCGGCGGGGAAGGGTTTGTTTTTTTTCTTTTCTTTTTTTTTTCTTTTTTCTTTTTGGTTAATGTTTTGCCTGCATCTCTCGATATTACAACTGAAGAAGGGGCATTCGGATTTAGACTGCATAATTAAGCAAGCTATTTTCGGTGCACGCGCGCGGTGTGTGTGTGTGCGTGCGTGCCGTGCGTGCGTGCGTGCGTGCGTGCGTGCGTGCGTGCGCGCGCGCGTGTGTGTATGAATATTCATTCAATTGATCAGTACGGCTTGAACCATTAGAAGTCTGTCATAATTATTGTTGTCGTTGTTTGTTGTTCCGAACACACACATACGCCACACAAGCACACACACACACACACACACACACACACACACACACACACACACACACACACACATTGATTACCACACACACACACACTGATTACCACACACACACACACACACACACACACACACACACACACACACACACACACTGATTACCACACACACACACACACACACACACATACACACACGCCTATATATAAACGAACACACTGCTCAGGATTTGTACACTATTGCACAGTAGTCTTCTCATTCACAAGCGAAATGCCAAATCAGAATACGACATGGTACAAGAGACGTCATGTACAGAGCTCAAATATTCACAAAGGACTGTCCGATTTTTTTTTTTTTTTGCTTGCTTGTGTCTTTACTCGTCGGATTTGTTCTTCTTTCGTTTGTACAGAGGATATCTAGAGCAAGTGTAGGTTTCTTCGCCGGCGGAATTCCTGTCCAGACTAATGCGTTGCCTCTTTTGTTGCTCCTCCGAGCGGCAGAACCAGGAAGCCATGCCAAAACAGTGCTGCATAAACACCAGGGTCTGAGAGTTAAGTGGTGTGCCACGCCGCCCGCGCGGTTCGTGGTAGACACGTGTGGGGTATAGATCTAGGGTCCTCTGGGTGTTGCTCTATGGTACACCGTCTCTACATTCCACCAAAAGGACGCTTATGGGCCATGGTCCACCTAAAGGAGGCGGTATGGTCCATCGTCTCTATGTTCCGACGAAAGGAGGCTGTATGGTCCATCGTCTCTATGTTCTGACCAAAGGAGGCTGTATAGGCCACCATCTCTATGTTCTCCCCTCTAAAGGAGGCAGTATGGTCCATCGTCTCTAT
>CM031595.1:111035030-111057530 GCA_018398815.1 Conus ventricosus | reverse complement strand
TACTCGCTGATGTCACTGTTGTGCCACTTCCCGGACTGGATGGCTGTCATCACTCTTTGGAGGGTTGTGTCATTTTGTGTGGCTGTCCGCACCTCTGCTTGAGTCATCGACCTTGGCACGAAATGTTTTGCGATGTATCTGACATAGTCCTCGCCAGCGTTTTCACGATGAGGTGTTGATTGGGGGTGGCGACTGATGAAGTCGGCGGGATTCAGGTGATCTCTGCCTGGAGAGTAGATGAGGTTGATTTCGTAGGGCATGAGTCGAAGGCGCCAGCGGTCAACACGAGCAGTGGCAGGTTTGGGGCTCTTGATCATGCCTAGCAGGGGTTTGTGGTCAGTCACTACAGTGACACGAGCACCGAAGAGGTAGAGGTGGAAATGTTCCACCCGTATACTACAGCCAGCATTTCCTTTTCTGTCTGCGAGTAGCGCTGTTCTGTTGGTGTCAGTGCGCGACTGGCATAACTGAGTACTTTTCCCTCTGAGTTAGGATGGCGCCGAGACCTACTGGGCTTGCATCAACAAGGATTGTGGAGTGTTCAGCTGGGTCAAAATATGCCATCACCTCGGTGCTCATGAGGCATTGTTTCAGTTTATTGAAAGCGTGTTGTTGCTGCCTGTCCCCATTTCCATGTGGTCTTCTTCTGTGTGAGGAGTCTCAGGGGTTCTGTCAGGGTGGCGTAGCCTGGGATGAAGCGAGAGATGTATTGCGTCATCCCCAGGAAGGATCTGATTTCGCTGACGTTCGTTGGTGCAGGTGACTCAGAGATGGTTTTGATTTTCTCGGGGTCCGGTTTGATGCCTTCCTTTCCAAACACATGACCGAAAAATGACAGTTCTGGCACGGAAAAGACGCACTTATCTTTTTGGAGCTTTGCCCCCTTTTCACTGAGTCGCTGCAGTGTAGCGTGTAGGCTGTGGTCATGTTCCGCTTGTGTCCTGCCGTGGACGATGATGTCATCAGAAAGGTTCTTGACCCGGGAATGTCGTTTAAGAGTTCAGCAATCACGTTCTGGAAGATCTCTGAAGCTGCATTCACGCCAAAAAGTAGTCTCTTGTAGCGTCGCAGGCCAGCATGTGTGGTGAAAGTGGTGATGTAGCGGCTTGACTCATCCAGTTCCAGCTGATGGTAGGCATTTTTCATATCCAGTTTGCTGAATACTGCTGAGCCATTCAGGTCGGAAATGAGGTCGTCAAGAGTCGGCATCAGGTGTTTTTCTCTCTTGATGGCCCTGTTGGCTTCCCGCATGTCGATGCATACTCTAACTCCGCCTGACTTCTTTGGGACTACTACGATCGGGCTGATCCATGGGGTAGGTCCGTCGATTTTTTCAATGACATCCATTGCTTCAAGTCTGTCAAGCTCCTTTTCCACGTCTTTGCGGACATGGAATGGTACTCTCCTGTGTCTCTGGGCCACCGGGGTGACGGACTCATCGATGTGAAGCTTGATGCAGATGTCTTTAATTTTTCCGAGTTCATTGTCAAAAGGTGGTTATATTTCTCAGCCACTGAGGGCAATCTAGGTGTAGAGGCTGTAAATGCAAATTGTATCATGTTCATCGCCTGGGCAGTTGCGCCGCTCAGTATGTTTAAAGCATTGGTCTGGTCTATGTCCACAACGTAGAAAATGACTGTCTTGGTCACGTTTTTGAAACAAAGTTCTGTTTTGAAATGTCCTTTCACGGCCAAGGGGGTCTTTGATCCATAGGGAAAGATCAAAGGAGAGGGGCGATGGAGGGTGACCTTGGGGCACACTTTTGTGAAGGTGTGTGTATTGACTATGTTGATGGTGGCTCCAGTATCTACGAGGAAGCTGACTGGGGTCTGGAAGATTTCAGCACTGACCATGGGGCTGTGTTTTCGTTGCGAGGTCAGCGTGAACACTTCTTCTTCGCTGGATGTGTTGTTTTCTTGTTCATCTGGTGAGGTGAATTCTAGTCGTCGTATTCTTCCTGTAGACTCGCATACTTGGCAAAGTGTCCGATCTTATGGCAGGCGCTGCACTCCTTGCCTCTAGCTGGGCATCTGTTGATATGTGGAAAACTTCCACCCCAGTATCTGCATCGTTGGCGGTGATCAGTGTTGTCCCTGGGCTGTCTCCAGGATCCTCTGTAATTATTTTGTCCGCCTCTGCCACGTTTTGATGAATGGTCTGCATCACTGTGGGCTCCCTGTTGATGATTTCTGGAAGTGTGGGGTCCAGTCATATTGTGTTGATGGTGTGACCCTCGTTTGACGGCATTTACTGATGATGTATCACTGCTGCAGGCCTGTTCTATTCCGCTGCTCGAGCGTCGGACAGTTCTAAGGCACGGGCTTCTGCTAACACGTTGGCCAGAGTCATATCATCTTTGAGAAGCCTTCCTTCTCACTCTGGAGGATGAGCACCCTTGTAGGATTTGGGAGAGGATTTCACGGTCTTTGTCATGGAAATCACACGTGGCTGCTAGGGATCTAAGTCTGGTGTGGAAGGAGTCGATCGACTCACCTTCGTTTTGTGTTGATTGCCTGAATTTTGAACACCTCGTATGATGTGTTGCGTTTGGGGGTGAAGTAGTCAGTGAGGGATTGTTTTGCACATTGTATTCATCTGGTATTTCTCCGTTATTTGTCTGTCTGACAGCTCCAACGCCCTTCTGCTCATCCGTGAAACTGTCGTAAATGTTGTATGCTTCATCACCTATGTAATGGAGTAGCATTGCTTTCTTCTTTTTATCAACGTCAATGTCCATTGTACACAACATGTTTTCAAAGCGATCAATCCATTTTTTTCCAGCGTATACCAGCCGATTGTTCTTCGGAGTGTACGGAGAAAGCAGAGAAGTTTGGCAAACTGGACATACCTGTTGATTTTTATCCCATCCTCGTCGCCAATGTTGTATCTGTGAAAGAATGATATTCTTACAATGAAATAGACTCGAACGAAAGTATGGTGGGTTAAAAACCGTAGCCTATATTCTGTAGAATGTTTACCTTCTCAACCGTTCCCAAAAGCATGCTGGGTATTAACAACAATCAAATCTCGCATGCGCGTAAACGAGAGTATAAAAAAAAGAGCGAAAGTGAAAGTACGATCATGAACACAACAGATGGGATGAGAGAGAGAGAGAGAGAGAGAGAGAGAGAGAGAGAGAGAGAGAGAGAGAGAGAGAGAGAGAGAGACAGACAGACAGACAGAGAGAGAGAGAGAGAGAGAGAGGGGGGTTGAGGGAGAGACAGAGACAGTGATAGAGAGACAGACAGACACAGACAGACAGGCAGAGACAGACCAGACTGACAAAAAAGACAGAGACAGAGACAAAGAGACAGCGACACACTGACAAAGAGAGACAGAGAGAGCACACCTCTAGATTAGCCGAGTTCCTAGGTCTCCCTGAAATCTTTTTCCACCATGAAACTTGGCCGCTCTTGGATATACCACAACTTACTAGTGCCTCCAGTCCCCCCCCCCCCCTTCCCCCTCGTCTTCATCCAATCCAAAGCACAAAGATAACACACACACACACACACACACACACACACACACACACACACACACACACACTTGACAGTTCGAGAACAAAAGCAAGCACGCACGCACGCAAGGCTATTCCTACAGACTGAATGAAGCCATATTAGGGAAAACTGCGTCCAACCTCGGCAACCGTTAGTCAGCAATAAAAAAAAAAAGAAAAAAGAAAATGGAAGGAACGGAACGGGTGGGTGAAAGTGGAGTGGAGGTGGAAGAAAAGAGGACGGGGAGGGGTTTTGAGTGGGAGTGGAGGAATGAGCGGGATGGGAGGAAGGGTGTGGCCACACGCCTTAATTAGGATTTTTGCGCTGAAACACTATAATTATACTCCATGTCAGACGTTTTGAGTCCTACCATAAACTTGCGCCATCATTTAAAGTTTAAACTGATGACTGATCTAATGAACAACTCCCCACCAATTACTTCCCTTGTTTAGGGGGGGGGGGGGGGGGGGATCTTCACCGATGTTATCTCAGTCTTCAAACACATGACCTTCCCCTTAGTTGACACGCATTTCAGGCCTTTGCACTCACCCGTGACCCTATCTTTGCACCAGCTCTCCCAGAGCCCCAAATAATCCCATTCCTTTGATTTCAATCTGTCTGCCTGGTACCACCTGGCTTGTACCTTGATGGCCATGTGAAAGAAAATGAGGAACACACACACACACACACACACACACACACATTCTCTCTCTCTCTCTCTCTGACATCCTGGGTAATTCGCAAGCCTCGCGCAACGCACACTCACACAGACGCACGCGCGCGCGCGCACGCACGCACACACACACACACACACACACACACACACACACACACACACACACACACACACACAGAGGACTGTTTAAACAAAACGGCCTGTTCCTCCTCAGCCCAAACCTGTGCACAATGGAGCCCTCCCCAAAAACAAACCAACAAAAAACATTTCACGGTTCCAAATGACCTGTGACCACATGAACAATAGGTGTGATTCGTTGCTTTTTTCTTTATTTGTTTGTTTGTTTGTGTGTTTGTTTTCGGTACCAATCGCAAGAAAGTTTACAGATGTAGGAGGACTACGGTACCCTAAACATAGGTTCACACACATAAATAAAAGAGATGATAAACACAAGCATAGTTCACAGAACCGAATCTCTGACCCAGCTTCTTCCCGTTAATATTCTACTTCGTCTTCCATGTGAAGAGAATAAAATATAACCCGTAAGGGCTAGAGGTAGGACTGGACGTCTTTCCTAATAGGTCTCTTCCGGGAAGGGGGGGGGGGGGCGGAACAGGGACAGATAACGCCTGTCTTTCCACTGCAAACAGAGTTAGGTTTTCTCGGTTTGTGGGTCAAGCAAACGAATGCACAGGGTCAAACAGTTTGATTTGAAGTTCACGCCAGGATAACGATCGGGGGTGTCGACTGCCTCCATGACAGGTGCCCCGTTTCACACCCGTGTTCCGGCAGATTCTCTCTGTCATTGATCTGTTAAGCTGACTGAAAAAAAAACAACAAAAAAAAACAAAAACAAAACACCCTGCTTTGGCTGTCACGGTCAAAAATAAACACAACCAAAGTGTGGTCCGTCGCCGGCCACTTCAACTGGACATAAGTCCAAACGCAGACATCTTGGCGCCAAGCAGACGGCTCCATGCGTCGCATCCAGCAATTTAGCACAGCGAGGAGACAGCAGACAGTCTAAGTGGCTGGACCGACAGGTCTTGGTAGGTTTGGTCAGACGCCTCGGCGCCTACCCAGACTCATCTAGCCAATTTAGAGTGACCAGTGCCCACGAGTTAAGCCACACGGCGCCAGTTAAGTAGGAAAGGGGGGAAGGTAGTGTGTGGTGGGGGTGAAATCAAGCTAATCAATTAAATGACCAATTGACCACCACAGAGAGTAAGGCGGGTAGGTATGACTGGCATGATTTGAACATCCAATGGAATTAGAGGGAGATAACTTCGGGTACGAGGCGGTAAAAATACTGACCAATGATACTCACCCTTGGACACATAGGGAGGGAATAAAGTAATGTGTGAGGGAGAGAGAAGAGGGGAGAACGAACAGAGAGACAGAGAGAGAGAGGTCTGAGTGTAATCTCTGAGGAGAGAAGAGCAGAGAGATGAGGGGAGGAGAGGAGAGAACCAAGTGGAGGCATTAGCACGAGATAGTCTGCAGAGGAAGGACTAGGGAGAGATGTGGAGAGAGAGAGTTGCTAACTAATGAAGAGGAAAGAAAGAAAAGAAAAAGAAAAGAAAAGCAACATGTCCATTTGATAAGAGCAGACTAGAAGAGAGAGAGAGAGTGCAATGCGTTAATGCAGGAAGAAAGAAAGGAGAACAGATCGATGTTGATAGTCACTGTTCTATCTTAACCGGGGTTCGACCTCATACTTGGCCAGCGCACTTTCATCGGCAGTCCAGCCTGACCAACGCCAGCGGTCTAACCTGACCAGTGCCAGCAGTCCAGCCTGACCGGTGCCAGCAGTCTAACTTGACCAGTGCCAGCAGTTGTGTCGTGTTGTGAAAAGTGACAGTGAAAAGAAAAAAAAGAAAAGAAAAGACAGTGATTCGTGAATAGTTAAGATCACCTGGCCAGGTAAAGTAGAAATCTATTTATACCCGGGTTAGTTATGATGTTTTAGATAAATGATTTTGTGAAGTTCAGGAAAGAGAGAATGTTTTATTTTGTTTGATTCCATATGCATTGATGTTTCGTTCTATGAACATGTGTAGTAAAGTTATAGACTTTACTAGTGGTTTGATGTGACGAATGCATGATATATGAATGAGATCGTAAGCAAGCTGTGAGTGTGTTTGGGCTGTGCGCTAGTCCTTCCTCCATCGACATTACCAGAGGTTGACAATTTATTGGCGAGCCTGCCAGGATATTCTGGCCCCATTTATTATAATTGTTCAACTTCTCAGAGAGGAAGCTGGGTGGGATTCAAGTATTGTAATCCTAAGACAAGGGGTTGTCTTACTGTATGTTCCCAAGATAGTTAATACTAGGCTTGGCATTGCTTCCAAGATAGTTAATACTAGGCTTGGCATTTCAGCCCCAGAGTACTTACTTCGCACAGATTGCCTATAATTCGCTCTCATAGTTGGGTCAGGCGCTGGGCGTCTTATAAAAACTAATTACGTTGTCCCAAGCTAATATTATCATTCATAGGATTGTGCTATTACGTCACGCGTATCGGTAACCACCAGTTTGGCTGTCGTAGTTATAAAATCTTGTTCAAAAAAAAAAAGAAAGAGATATAATGGCGGAAGAAAAGAACACCCTATTGAACAACTTGTGAGCGTCGCTCGTGATCTAGGTTACTCAGGAGATGAGTTGCGTGCATTCGTTGAAAACCAACAAAAGATGGAAAGAGATGAACGCGCGGAAAGACGACGCGTTGCATTAGAAATAGCATTAGCAGAGCAGGAAAGGACTAAAGTAGCGCAACGCAGGAAACAGAAAGAATGAAGCAAACGCAGGAAACAGAAAGAATGAAGCAGGAAACAGAAAGACTAAGGGAAGCACAGGAAACAGAAAGACTAAGGGAAGCGCAGGAAACAAAAAGACTAAAGGAAGAGCAGGAAACGGAAAGTTTAAAGGTAAATTTAGGTTGAGAAAGTGAGGATACAAAGGGAGCCACCGAGGATGGGAGTTCGTTTCCGTGATCTTTGCGAGTTAAGCCCCCCGACCAAAGTTCCCCAAATTCTCTAAAGGGAAAAACGATTCGTTGATGCATAATCTCGTTTCGAAAACTTTTGCGCCCAGTCAAGGCTGGCCCTTTCAAAAGAGGGGGGCAGTCTTTTGTCGCGTTACTGACGGGAAGGCTTAAATTTTTCGCTTTACCAGCAGAAAAACAGTTGATTTCGGCTTTTGTGAGGAATCTTGATGAAAGGATTTGACCTCCAGGGAGGGGTTCAAAGGAAAAAATTTTCGTTCACCCTAAATTACAAGCAGGTAAAACGTCCCTCATTTTGGTGCACGTTTAGATCATATTTTGATAAAGGCTAGAGTTGGTGGTAGAAAAAGGAGTTCGCTGTTTTGAAAGAGTGTTTAAAGGGAACAGATTTTGTAGGTTGGGGCCCCTGGTTACCATCTTTAAAAGGAGACACCGAGACAGCAGGGGATTTGTTGAATTGCGAGGTGATAGGAGGAGTTTGGGCCTAAGGTGCGGGAAAAGGAAAACAGGTGTAGGCACAGGTGAGAAGAGTGAAAGGGATGGGGGAGTTTTCTGCAAAGTCTGAAAACCCCAGTGGTGGGGCAAAAAGGAAAAGGGAAAGGGACATTAGGTGTTTCTTTGTCACAAGAAGGGCATGTGGGGGGGATTGTCGATGAGGTTCCAGAAGGCGCACCCTTGAAAAGAGGTGGAAAAGGGTGAAAGGGGAAAAAGCCCTGCGGGGAAACCAAAGGGTTTCGGCAAAGAGGGTGGAGTGCACCCTATGGCTAGCACGGACGCAGTCAGTGTCAGGGGGAGGGACTAGGTGAGGGGTTCGTTACCAGTGGAAGAAGGGTGGATTGGCCAGCAGGGGGTAAAAGTTTACGGGGACAGGTTGTTCATGGGGTGTGTTAGAACAACGTGGTCGAGAAAGGGGATTTGCGGGCCCCCCAAGCCTGTACTTAATCGTGGAAATGTGGGGGGTTTCCAGTTGCTAAGATAAAAAGTACGCCCCCTTACTTCTCAGGCGAGTTTTTCTGGTTGGTGATGGGGGAAACCCCCTTTATGATTGATCATTGGAAAAATTCCGGGGCAAGGGATCCCCGGGGTCCTGGTTGTTGACTGTACAGGGGCAGCGTTCAAACACGGGGGCAAAAAGGAGGAAAGGTTTATAAAAAGTTTTTGTCGTTCCCGCAAGGAAACCGGCATGATGTGTCGCCTGATGTTTAGGGCCGCAGGACAAGCCTTCGTGTGAAGTCTTTGGGAAATTGGAAAGGTGGAGGAAAAGGTGGTTGAGGAGGTGAGACAGAATTTCTTGTGAAGGCGGGCTGTTGTTTTCCCAGGTTTACCCCAAGGGGGGGGAAGGGAAGGGGACCCCTCGTTAGAGGTACCGCAGGTTATCGTGACACTGCATGTCGTGGGTCACGAGTCGTCATGGGGGTCATTCGGGACCAGCCCCAAAAAAGCTGACCGAATCTTGATGACTTTCATTGGCAGGGCAAGGAGACTAAAGCGTTTTTTTCATGTATGTGACGTGTGTCAAAGGTCAGCCCCAAGAGGGGTGAGAGGAAGGGCCTCTTAAAAACCCCCCTTTAACTGACCACCGTTCAGGAGAGTGGCCCTTGATTGATTGGCCCCAAACCGCCCCGTTCCAAGGTGGGCACAGGTATGAACATTAAGGTTGCAGGGGAAGGGTTTTGGGGGGGTAAGGCGGTCAGAAAAAGCAATATGACAGGAAGGGGAGGAACAATCCCCCAAGGTGGGAGATGAGTCTGGTATGTTCCCCCGGGGGCACAAAAAGCTGCTGTGCATTTGGAAGGACCCTTCACCATCACTGAAAAGGTCGGTCGGGGTTACCGAATTTATGTGAAAGGGAAACAAAACTTTTCTGCAAATTTTTCCGAAAAATATTCAGCGTGGACTCGCACTAGGCGCAGCAGAATCATTTAGGAGGTGAAGGAGACCCCCCAGAAAAAAGGGGGGATTTTGTTGCCTGAGTTTCCAGGGAAGGATACAGGGTGTGTCATGTATGAAGGGCTAGACAGTAGGGACGGAGGAAAATTAGGGGGGGCTAGAACAGTATAGGGCGTCCCCGTTTATAAACCCGGGGGACAAAGCTAGAGCATGTACGGTGGAGTTAAAATCGCAAAAACCCCTACGTGAAAACCTACCCGATCCCCTATGCCACCAAGCAAGTGATCGGGAGGGGTAGAAAAGTGTTGGGCCTTTTGGGGTGATTGAACGTCCAAATTCGTTTAGTGCCCCCTGTCTTAGTGAGGAAAAAGTCAGGTGGCATGTTTCTGTGTCGACTAAGGAGTCTGAAAAAAGGTCACCCAAAGGGCGATGCGGGGGTATCGACATGGAAGACCTGTTTTGCTCAGTCCCCCAAGCAAGAGCCAGTATTTCACCCGGATAGATCTGAGCAAAAGGGTTATGGCAGATGCCTTGAGTGAGGACTCAAAGGAAATACAGCATTTTCCACTCTATGGGGTTTTCCGTGGCGAGTACTTCCCTTTGGGAGGTCAACGCACCCGCAGTCTTCTCTGGATGTGAGTAAGATTGCGGGATTTTAAAGCGTTGAAAATTTTTTGGATGAATTTGATAGATCCGAGACTGGGGGGGCAATTTTTGGGGCTAGGAGCAGTTTTAGAGAGGTTGAGACAAGCCAATCTCACAGCCAGACCAACAAAGTGCCAGGTGGGTTTTCCAAGCCTGGAGTTCCTAGGTTTTGTTGTCGGAGGCGACACAAAGCAGCGGAAAGAGGAAAGGTGGAGAAGATGATGAATTCAGAGAGACCAAAGACCAAAACAGAAGTCAGGAGTCTGCTAGGTTTTATTGGCTTCTACAGGGAGTTTGTTCCAAATTTGCTGCAATCACGAGTCCTCTCAGTGATTTGGTCAAGGCAGGGAAACCGGCAGTGGTCGAATGGTCAGACGCTGCAGAGCAAGCACTGCAGACGGTGTTGGAAAGACTAGGTTCCCGTCCATCTTGAAGCTACCAGATATGTCCAAACCATTTTTGTTGCGGACAGATGCATCAGGCGGTGGAATAGGTGCAGTATTGTTGCAGGAGCACGAAGGGGTCGAGTTCCTGTGAGATATGCTAGCAGGAAGTTGACAAAGTGTGAAGAAGGGTACGCAACTGTAGAGAAGGAGTGTTTAGCCGTTGTGTGGGCCGTGCAGAAATTCCACAAATACTTGTATGGAAAGAGTTCGTGATCGAGAGGATCATCAACCACTCAAATTCCTGCAGGAGGCGCAGTTGAAAAACAGCAGCGTGCTGCGTTGGGCAATGGCATTGCAGCCCTACAGGTACGAGTGCAGTACATTCCGGTCGACAGAATGTCGGAGCTGACTATTTAAGCCGTTGTAGTCTAGCAAGCTGCAACTCAGAGGAAGTCAGTCATATCCGGGGTGCTTTGTTGATAATATGTGTTGATTACAGTTATGTTGATTGGATATGGGTTCATTCCAGTTGGCTATGGTTCATATTTTGTGTGAGACTTGTTCATATTTTCTTTGTGAGAGTTGTTCATGTGAATGTAGTTATGCTTGGAGCATACAGTCGCTTGTGTAGTGATGCATATATTGCATAAGTGAGGATGGAGATTCCTCAGTGAAGTGTCATGGATCGTGATCATATTATTATTGTGCTTTTCATGAGAATTGTGAAGAGAAGATATGGCAAATCCGCAGGTAGGGGAATTGCATAGGTGCGCACAGAGGTCGTTATAAAATGAGTTGAAAATAACGCAAGAGCGCACGTCAATGATAACTCATTGGAGTGGTATTCACTAATGGTATATTTTATAATTTATAAACCGTTGGTTGTAAAGTTTTTTTTCAAACTTTGCACGTGTAGCTGTGGTTCAGAAATTCGGTTGTTGTCTTTTTTTTGTACCGTTGTTTTGAGACACTGCGGTGCATAGTCTTTTGCAAGGGGGAAATTGTCACGGTCAAAATAAACACAACCAAAGTGTGGTCCGTCGCCGGCCACTTCAACTGGACATAAGTCCATACGCAGACATCTTGGCACCAAGCAGACGGCTCCATGCGTCGCATCCAGCCAATTTAGCACAGCGAGGAGACAGCAGACAGTCTAAGTGGCTGGACCGACAGGTCTCGGTAGGTTTGGTCAGACGCCTCGGCGCCTACCCAGACTCATCTAGCCAATTTAGAGTGACCAGTGCCACGAGTTAAGCCACACGGCGCCAGTTAAGTAGGAAAGGGGGGAATGGTAGTGTGTGGTGGGGGTGAAATCAAGCTAATCAATTAATGACCAATTGACCACCACAGAGTAAGTAGGCGGGTAGGCATGACTGGCATGATTTGAAACATCCATGGAATTAGAGGGAGATAACTTCGGGTACGAGGCGGTAAAAATACTGACCAAATGATACTCACCTTGGACACATAGGGAGGGAATAAAGTAATGTGTGAGGGAGAGAGAAGAGGGAGAGAACGAACAGAGAGACAGAGAGAGAGAGGGTCTGAGTGTAATCTCTGAGGAGAGAAGAGCAGAGAGATGAGGGGAGGAGAGGAGAGAACCAAGTGGAGGCATTAGCAACGAGATAGTCTGCAGAGGAAGGACTAGGGAGAGATGTGAGAGAGAGAGAGTTGCTAACTAATGAAGAGGAAAAAAAGAAAAGAAAAAGAAAAGAAAGCCCATGTCCATTTGATAAGAGCAGACTAGAAGAGAGAGAGAGAGTGCAATGCGTTAATGCAGGAAGAAAGAAAGGAGAACAGATCGATGTTGATAGTCACTGTTCTATCTTAACCGGGGTTCGACTCATACTTGGCCAGCGCCACTTCATCGGCAGTCCAGCCTGACCAACGCCAGCGGTCTAACCTGACCAGTGCCAGCAGTCCAGCCTGACGGTGCCAGCGTCTAACTTGACCAGTGCCAGCAGTTGTGTCGTGTTGTGAAAGTGACAGTGAAAAGAAAAAAAAAGAAAAGAAAGACAGTTGATTCGTGAATAGTTAAGATCACCTGGCCAGGTAAAGTAGAAATCTATTTATACCGGGTTAGTTATGATGTTTTAGATAAATGATTTTGTGAGTTCAGGAAGAGAGAATGTTTTATTTGTTTGATTCCATATGCATTGATGTTTCGTTCTATGAAACATGTGTAGTAAAGTTATAGACTTTACTAGTGGTTTGATGTGACGAATGCATGATATATGAATGAGATCGTAAGCAAGCTGTGAGTGTGTTTGGGCTGTGCGCTAGTCCTTCCTCATCGACATTACCCAGAGGTTGGACATTGGCCGTGCCCACCAAGGCCGTCTGTCCATGAAAACGGCGAGGGCACTCTGGCTGAACGCGAGCTCTGACACACATTTCCCTCCTTGCATATTTCGAACCTCGTCTATTGCGTACCGCTATTGTCATTTCTTTCTCTCCATTCAACCTATATTATAATAGTCATGTCTTCTGATTGGTGCACACAAATTATAGGAATTCTCACACACGTTACAAAAATAAGAAAAGAAAATTCCAACCCTGAATCACACAGTATGTTGTCGAAGAATAAGAAACCCCTCTTGATGCAAAGGTTCGGTATGGATGGAATCTATCTACACACTGGAAAGAGGACAAACCAACATAACAGAGGCAAATCGAACGTCAGAACCTTACAGGAAGAAACACACACACCACACACACCACACACACACCACACACACACACACAACACAGAGTGTAGATGAATGTCTTCCGAGTTTTTGACAAACAGATAGAGTGAGAAAAGTGGGTGGGTGGTGAACGGGAAAAGGTATGGGGATGAGGGTAACTGAAAAAAAAAAAAAAGATGAAGAAAACACTTCGTAAAAGAAACATATAATCTAAAAACTCGTCCAGGACAGCCAACAATGAACACGAGAGGAAAAAATAAAGTGTACGCAATCAAATTCAATCAACGGAGATATGACAAAACGGTGCGAATGAGGAAAGCGAGGAAGGGCGGGGACAGAAGATAAAGAAAAGACAACATCGATCCGACGATGGAAGACAAGAACCTTCAGACGTCATAATGGACACGACAGCCTAGCTGGGCTTATATGACAGTTCGTTCGAAGCCAGATGCGCCAGTGCAGTGCGGGCCTTATGAAAGGGAGCACACTCCTTACAAACAAAAACAGGGTGGTGGAGATTGGAAGCCGAAGAAGGTTAGTTTATAACAGTCTGGTCTTTATATATAACAGCAACGTCGCGTTTTTCTTTGAAGTGTGGCGATGGGGGTGGCGATCCGGTCGGAACAAGGAAGACATGGCGTGCGGAAGATACCAAAGTCGTTTAACCACAGCAGTTAGCATCACTTGGAACTTCTGTGCAGGAGGAGGCTATTTGTACTCTCTCTGTCTCTGTCTCTCTCTGTCTCTCTCTCTCTCTCTTTCTTCTCTCTCTCTCTCTCTCTCTCTCTCAGGAGGAGGCTATTTGTACACACACACACACACACACACTCTCTCTCTCTCTCTCTCTCTCTCTCTCTCTCCTCTTTCACCCACACACCCACACCCATAACAGATGTTGTAAGTGCGCGCACACACATTCACAGACACAGACAGACAGACACACACACACACACGCGCGCGCGCAAGCGCGCGAGCACGCACTCTAAGCAAGGAGTGCATATGACACCAATGCCCTTCAAAGATAGCAGTTGGGATCAATAGGATTTTCTGTAATGAAGAAGGCCGTATGCTCTCTCTCTCTCTCTCTCTCTCTCTCTCTCTCTCTCTCTCTCTCTCTCTCACACACACACACACACACACACACTCATACAGACTCACTCACTCCACTCACTCACACACACACACACACACACACACACACACACACACACACACACACAGACAGACAGACAGACAGACAGACAGACACACACACACACACACACACACACACACACACACACCAACAGACACAGACACACACGAGTGCCCGTGCGCGCGTACACACGCACGCGCGCGCGCGCGCGCACACACACACACACACACACACACACACACACACACACACACACACACCATGGAAAGACAGTTTGTGAGAGAGAAAGAGAGGCACAGACAGAAAGAAAAGCTTGGACAGAAACGGAAGGACAGCTCTAGACAAAAAGAAACAGGCACGATGTGAACACGCAAAGGAGAGAACAGAAAAAGAAAGAAAAAAAAGAAGAAGAAGAAGAAGAAGAAGAGAAGAAATAGTAACACACTACTGGTAATAGAATACCTTCGTAATCCGAACGCCGCTATCACATAAAAACCACCCAGCTCTTCCTCCTCACCAGTCTCTACCAACATCAGACGAACAGGCCAACTCCCCACAGGCTGTGCGGTCAGGGACGATAAATCTGCCGTCATACAAAACGTCCCATGTGACTCCACGACTCTGGGCGCTACTGGAGCCTGTTGCATGCAAGTCTGTCCTCTGGGACACACACTCACTGTCTGCCCTGTCAGTGGGAGAGATCTCGGCTAATCGACGGTGTGAACGCCGAGCTTTCTCATACCCAATCGGATGGAGGCTAACAAAACTGGACGATACACGTTCGCGCGAGAAAGACAGGGATGAAACAAAGAAGTGGTTAACAATCTGAGACTGACTGAGCTTTTTTTTGGTTTGAAATTCACTTCATGTTAGATATAAACGAGATAAACGCAGTCTTGAAAAGCTAAAAGTCAAAGAGGAAATCCTTTCGCAATGTGTTCAACCATGATTTTTTTTCCCCTGATTCACAAAGTATGGTGACTTTCTCTGATTGGTAGACAGAGTCCTCGGCATTCTCACTGTCCCGTTGCTTGATAAGCGGATACAGACGAACAGGACTAAACGGCCCCCCTACTCTGACATATCGAAATGAGGACCCCGCACGAAGATCGACAGCATGTGCCTAGCAATTGGAAGACATTACAATTCATGGTGTAACAGAGCGGAGGAGTGTGTGGTGTGTGTGTGTGTGGGGGGGGGGGGGGGGGGGGGGAGGGGGGAGGGATAATGGTAGTCTGTCTGACCTCCGACCCTGAAAGATATTCTTTCTTTCTTCTGCCTACGCAGGCTGATACTCCTGCGGACACTGCCTGTATAGACAGGCAGTGGAGTGAAAGGTATTCGTTTTGTTTGTATCGGAAATTCAGTGGATGTTTATTCAAAGAAGCCGAATCAGTGACAACCAAATTTAGTCTTCTGTCTTGGTTTTTCATCCCTCTGTTTCTGTCTCTTTTATCCCCCCGCCCTCCCGTCAACCCACCCACCCCATGTCTGTCGAATATTGTTAACTTTCACACGACTTATAATCCGCAAGATTTCAGTTTTCAGCTGCCCTCTTACAAGATTGTATTGATGACTACCGACGGATTTGTAGTTCTGAGTACTCTGAATGACTCGTCGCCATCCCTTCCGCCTCCCTTCATGTTCTCCTCCACTCTACCCCCCGTCTCTTCGCCGCTACGCCTCAATGCCCCCAATTCTCATTCTACAGAACAACCTACTCTCTCTCTCTGTGGATCTTCACCATTTTCTCTACTCTATTCTACCCTGGCACAGCCATCTCTATCCTACCCTAACTCATCCAAACCTACTTGATTCTGTCCAAACGAAACTTATCCTACCCTCATTCATTCCATTCTTTCGCTACTTTAACCCACTCTGTCCTTACCCCACCCTAACCCACTCTTTCCCAGCCTACGCCTACCCACCCTGTCCGATCCTAACCCACCGTATCAAATATAACCCTACCTCTTGCTAAAGCTACCCCACTCTCTCCCGACCCTAACCCATACTACCCCATTTCTTCCTACCCTACCTGTCTCACCATTTCCTATCCAACCCCATCCTACCTTACCATACCCTGTTCCCCACTGTTCTACCCTGATCCGCCGTGTCCTGCCTTGTATCACCCTTCACACCTTCCCCTACCTTAACAAACCTAGCCCACTCTATCACGTTCAACTCTCCCTACCTGATCTCCACCCCAGCACACCCACTCTTACGCTACCAAACCCACCCTACCCTCATCTGATTATACTCTGTCCAACCGCACCACACTTTTACTCTCTCTCCCCTACCAATACCCGCCATATCCTATCCTCTCCCGTCCTAGCTTACCCTCCCCCCATCTCGCTTACCCTATTCAAACCCAACTTATCCTAACCCACTCCACCCTGGCCCAATCTTACCCTGTCCTAACCAACCCAACCATAACGTCTCAGTCCGTCCACACCCTACCCTACGATAAGCCATCATGCTTTATCCATCTATCCAATCTTACAACAGCTTTATCTTAAATCACCCAACACTACTCTATACAGAACTCCACTGCTGAACTTCAACAACATTCAGCGATTAGATCCGGCTATTTTTTCATCGAACGCAACGAGCTGATGACGTCAAACTGCCCAACAACCTACCAACACACCATAGAGGCGTGAGTCAGAGACTTGGTGGTCCTATTCTGCTAAGCCGACGTCTTCTTTACTCGTTGCTGCTAATTGCAAGCCATTCAGTTAGCGAGCTTCGCTAATGAACTCTACAGGTTGGTGATGAAAACCTCGAGTAATTGGGGATGAATATCGTTGATGACTATGACCGTTTGGGAGGAGAGTGGAGGGAAGAAGTGGCCCCCGGGGTTCGGGGAGAAGTCGCGCGTGTGTGTGTGTGAAGAGCGGAGGTGGAGTGGAAGTGGGGGTGAGGGAGGGGTATATGTATGGAGGTAAGGGCTGATGGTTACCTGCAGTTTCTTGGGCGTATAGAAGGCCATAGTTGTTGTTGTTGTTGTTTTTCTTTCTTTCTTTCTTTCTTTCTTCTTCTTCTTTTTTCTTTCTCTCTCTCTCTCTCTCTCTCTCTCTCTCTCTCTCTCTGAGTCTCTCTCTCTCTCTCTCTCTCTCTCTCTCTCTCTCTCTCTCTCTCACTCCGGGAAAAGAGTGCAAATATTCCGTTTCCATTTAATTTGAGCGGCTGTTCTTAACTTTACACGACACTGTAGACCTGGTTCAATTTAAGAGAGAGCACTTTATTCAGTGTACACACACACACACACACACACACACACACACACACACACAACCACCACCACCACCACCACCAACAACAACCATATATCACAATTCCACCATGTACATAGTCTTGCATTACCTACCACCCCCCCCCCCCCTCCCTCCCTCTCTCTGTCTGTCTGCTGCCGCCGTCCATGATCCGTCGAAAGTTGGAATAGGGAAAGCATCCATCTGCACGGTCTCCTGTCCGCACCGATCGTTAACACAACGTAACATGTAACAATGCAGTCATCTCTGTTCAGAGAATACAACAATGGAGAAGTATCCAGGTAAAATATAACACTGAAGAAGTCTCTATGTAAAACGTAACACTGAAGAGTCTCTACGTAAAATATAACACTGAAGAAGTCTCCATGTAAAATGTAACACTGAAGAAGTCTCCATGTAAAATGTAACACTGAAGAAGTCTCTAGGTAAAATATAACACTGAAGAAGTCTTCAGGTAAAAATAACACTGAAGAAGTCTCCATGTAAAATGTAACACTGAAGAAGTCTCTAGGTAAAATGTAACACTGAAGAAGTCTCCATGTAAAAATGTAACACTGAAGAAGTCTCTAGGTAAAATATAACACTGAAGAAGTCTTCAGGTAAAAATAACACTGAAGAAGTCTGTAGGTAAAATATAACACTAAGAAGTCTCCAGGTAAAATATAACACTGAAGAAGTCTCTAGGTAAAATATAACACTGAAGAAGTCTCCAGGTAAAATATAACACTGAAGAAGTCTCTAGGTAAAATATAACGCTGAAGAAGTCTCCAGGTAAATATAACGCTGAAGAAGTCTCTAGGTAAAATACAACAATGGAGAAGTCTCCAGGTAAAATATAACGCTGAAGAAATCTCTAGGTAAGATACAACAATGGAGAAGTCTCCAGGTAAAATATAACGCTGAAGAAGTCCTCTAGGTAAAATGGAAGCTTGGAGCGGTCTAACCGAAAAGAAAAACAATCGTTCAAGACTGCAGTTTTCTTCAAGTTTTCTTCTTGATCGATAAGTACCAAACCCGGTGGAACATTGAGACTTACATGTGTTGGTGTAGAAGGATAGTGAATCATATTGTTTTCACATATTTGGACTCTTCTGTAGCACTTAAATGTACACTTACTATCTGTTTTACGACCTTTTGACCAATAGGATAACAGAAATAATGCAGCATTCTCCACAAAAGCAAACAATCTGCTACATTTTTCGTGCCCAGTGCACACACATACAAAAAAAGTGATACTTTGCGGATTACACACACAAAAATGTGTCAATTTTAGCAGTTTTCGCGTCGGGAAAGTGTAACAATGTAACATTTTTCGCGCGAACGGCTGCATTGTTACATTTGGCGTTGTGTCTGGGCATTCCGCTTCAGCACGTGAGTCACAATGCGACAGGATTTCTGTCTCATGGTGGCCACAAGAGGCGTTCAGTCGGCTCTTCTTGTCCCTGCCCATTCCTATCATTCGCCACCGTTTCATACTCCACCCCCCCCCTCCACCCACCCCCCCCCCCCCCCCCCCCACACACACACACCAACCTTTCCCTCCTTTTCTGATTGCATCTTTTTTTCTCTCTGATGTCCGATGTTTCTAATCGATCCCAAGTCCATATAGCTTTGAGCAGTGAAATCTTAATTACGCTGCTTAAAATCCTTCCTGAGAAATAATAGTCTTAATCAGTTAACCAAGGTGGTAAGGAGATGAAGAGGTGAAGGAAAAGTATGTAAAAAGAGTAACCACACTGCATGCATGAATCCCCGATGCTACCTCACACAGTCCGACCGCAGGGTGTCCAGGCAGAGCGCTTTGTTAACGCTCGGCAAGAGCGTTTGCAACGGCGATTCAATTTTTTCAACGCTAAACTTTGTCAGAAGAGAGACAACTCGCGAGCTGTCGAGGTTCGCGATCATTCTGTTGGCAACTGCAACAGAATCTGCCGCTCAAGGAGCGGGCTCTTCAGCCACAGCAGGCGCTGCAACTCCACAACTGACTGATCCACAGCGCAACAACCATCGTCTCTCGAGACCGACGGATGCCATCAAAGTAAATCGGTAATATGACACGAAAGAACTGGATCCTAAAATCAAAAGTTAGATAGTGATGGTATCAGTTGTAGCTGCAGAAACACAACAATTAAAATCCGAAATACAAATCCAAACACGACAAATTAAAACGAATGCGATCGCCGCCATCTTGTGTCCCTCGACAGAATCGCCAGCAAGAAAGAAAAAGGGACACATTCAGGGCAGCGCAAATTATCAGGGGAGATCACTCTTACAAGTATCTGAAACACCAAGAACGTTTAAACAGGTTTCTACAGTTTTCTGAAGGATTTAGTTCGGGGTCACAATAGGTTAGGCACGATTTGAGTCAGGTAGGATTAGGGTTAGCTTTCAGGTTAGTTTTTTGGCTGACGTGCAGAAGACAGAATTCCGTACAACGTTTACTGACTGCTTCCATAGAATGACCCGCTATTCATACTCTGGCTTCAGGACGTTTCTAGTGTTCGTGGCAAACGCGTCGCTCACTTACCCAGACACAGCGCCGATGTTACTCCACAGTGCCTTTGGTCAGACCATAGCCAACCCTTTCTTTGAGTTAGCTTACAACACACAGATGACTGCATGCCGGCGCACCACGTTTTGCCAAACCCCGTTTTGCCCTGTCATGTTTTGCCTAAACACGTTTCACCCAGTCTGTCTTTATTCCGACACACCTATTACGTTTCGTTCCAAATCAGGTGTTATCATGACTGTTTCGCACACACGCACTGACTGAAACCAATTTATTGTCAGATTAACTCACGGTTGTACTGACAACACACACGCACGCACGCACGCACACACACACACACACACATGCACGCACGCACACACGCAGGCACGCACGCGCGCGCGCATACACACACACACACACACACACACACACACACACACACACACACACACGGGGCAGCGACAGAGACAGGGAAGCCTTACAACAGATGAACAGAGATCTTGATAAGCACTTGTCGAAGGTAGTTTGCAAATTCGGTGAATCGGGCCAACCTGACATAACATACCGGTTTATACATGAAGAGGCTGAAGCGAACAACAAAGGGACAGTGTAAAGCACCTGATCTCTGATTCAGTTTCTGTCAGTTTTAAAATTCACTTCGTCTTCGATACAAACAAAACAATGTCTATGGAGATCAGAAAGGGTATCTTTTCTTTTCATGCATTGTCGGGGTTTTTTCCCCCTGCCATACACCACACATGCTTTTGGGCGAACCGTGCGTCATCATTTTTGTGAAAATGTTACACTTGAAATTTTTATAGTTTCGGGAAGAAAACACTGGCGATTACGCATGAGGCAAAGGATTGGGCGAAACGTGATTGGGCAAAACGTGATTGGGCAAAACGTGATTGGCGAAATGTGATTGAGCAAAACGTGACAGGGCAAAACATGACTGGCGAAATGTGATTAGGAAAAACGTGATTGGGCGAAACGTGACTGCGCTAAACGTGACTGGGCGAAACGTGACTGGGCGAAACCTGATTGGCGAAACGTGACGCATCCCTACATGTACCTGCCGCTGACCTGACACAACACCATCATGAGAACTGCACGGACTACGTCACTAGATGGGAACTGTTGACAGCGTGAACCCTGCCAGTCATCGCTGATGAACCAGGAAGAAGACGAAGAGGGGAAAGGAGAGGAAGCGAAGACCGCATGGTTTAGCTTGTCTCGAAATGTACAGCTCTATCAAGGTGAACAAGAGAACGTAAATTCAGAGAAACAGAACAAAAGGAACGCTCTCTCTCTCTCTCTCTCTCTCTCTCTCTCTCACACACACACACACACACACACACACACACGCGCGCGCGCGCGCGCACGCACGCACGCACGGATGCACTCTCAAACACACACACACACACACACACGCACACACACACACGCACACACACACACACACACACACACACACACACACACACACACACACACGCACACACACACAGGGTACACTGACTTTTCAGTAGTAAAAAAAAAATAAATAAATAAAAAATGAACAGGGTTCACGTGTGGAAATGCCTGTTAACACCATCACAACAATTTACAACAGCTGCCGATTCCTAGAAGTTTCAACAGCTCGGTCACTGGATGTGAGTCACTCATCCCCCAGGTGGCTGAATCGTGTAGTGGCGGTCGGCAATTTCATCTCCGTTCTATCCCATCTCTTTGCGTACTGAATTTGACCCAAAGCGTTTCAATATATATATATAACGACTGCAGTTTACTTTCATTTAAAGCGACACTTACCTTTTTTCTTTTATTGTGTTGTTTCTTGAATGCGAGTAATTCCCCCTCCATTCGTTCAAGATCCTCAAGTACAGGCTTACATATGTTCCTGTATTCTTCATATCTGTGACGTCTCGTTCTTCTTCTTTCCCTTGACTACCGCCTTCATCATTTTGAAGATTCTGTAGACTATAGGGGGTTTGCACGAAGTTGAAGTTGCCGGAGTTATTGTTCGCTGGGCCGGGGGGGGGGGGGGGGGGGGGGGGGGGGGGGATGATGGAGGGGGAATGATAGGGGGGGGGGGGGGGACAGGGGGAGGGTGTGTGGATCAGATTAGGGATTTGAAGCCCTCCAGGGTGGGGCTGAGGGCAACCTCAGCAGGAAGGCTGTTCCAGTCGGGTATGGTCCTGGGGAAGAAGGATTTCTGTCTATACAGAGTCCTGCAGCTGGAAAGGTGGTATGTTGCTGGATGGGACCGTCGGGTTCCTTTGGGTGCAGAAGGATTTTGAGAGGGTTTGCGGCGTGTGTTAATAATGAGGCTTCCGTTATGAAATTTATTTCGTACTTTCGGTAACGTATTTCTTTATTTTCGATTTCTTCCCTTTCCCTTTCCTGCACTTCGCTGACCCCTTTGGGACCTCACTGGATCGGGACGCTTCCCATATGGTTGCTGGCCCCTTTGGGACTGACCGTAATGCTTCCCATATGGTTGTTGGCCCCTTTGGGACTGACCGTAATGCTTCCCATATGGTTGCTGGCCCCTTTGGGACTGATCGTAATGCTTCCCATATGGTTGTTGGCCCCTTTGGGACTGACCGTAATGCTTCCCATATGGTTGCTGGCCCCTTTGGGACTCCATTGGATCGGGACGCTTCCCATATGGTTGTTGGCCCCTTTGGGACTGATCGTAATGCTTCCCATATGGTTGCTGGCCCCTTTGGGACTGATCGTACTGCTTCCCATATGGTTGCTGGCCCCTTTGGGACTGATCGTAATGCTTCCCATATGGTTGCTGGCCCCTTT
>CM031595.1:111025030-111030030 GCA_018398815.1 Conus ventricosus | reverse complement strand
CCACCCCTCCCCCACAACATCAAAACATGTACTTTTAACAAAAGAAAATTCAAACGAAGTTCTACGAGACCCTCAGCTATATCCCAAAGTCTCCCTCTATACATATCAGTGCCCCGCTTTCATCAAAACAGCCCCCCCCCCCCCCCCCCCCCCCCCCCCCCCCCAAGGGAGGAAGAAATTCACACGTGGGTTCGATTAGCAACGTCTTATCAGCTGGAGGAAGGCAATTTCTCCCCTCGGGTTCCTATGCTCCTCCTCTCCCCCTCCACCCCTTCCCCCTCAACTCTCTCCGGCTGTCCGTCCTACCTACCAAAATCTATCCCAGCATCTTCAGGAACTCGTAAGCTGGTCAACCTTTATCGAAGCTGACCATACCTGTTGCATTGTAAAGGGCTCTGCACTCTGTGCGTGGGCCTTTCCCCATGCAAACCATTCACGCGGCCACCTTGGAGAGGTGACATAATCACTAAAGTATCTGACAAGCTTTGTACTCAGACAAACTCTGCACGCCGATTGCGCCGTATGTACACAAGGAGCGCACTGTAAATCACATAAGCTTGAAATCGATAATAATTGAATACTTACGAATATCTTTTCTGATTTTTGCATACTAGGTACAAAACTAAAAACCGCTTGAGCTGATCTCTCTCCCTCTCTCTCCTCTTCCTCCTCCTCCTCCTCCTCCTCCTCCTCCTCCGGTTCTCCCTCCTCATACACTCTATTGAGCCTCCTCTCTTTCGTCTTTCTCAACAACTCAAATGTTTAATAGAGTTTGGTCCTTTTCATACACAAATTGTTCTCAATTCTTACTATGTTCGCTTTTCATCAGTTGATTGTGTTTTGTTTTGATTTAGTTTGCTATTTAATCTCAAACCCAAAATAACTCATCGGCGCCTTTGTTGTATGTAAAAAAGAATTATTCTGAACGCACCACACGCTCCAGGCTCGTTTCAAACTGATGCACTTTGTAATGTTTACGTTAACACCCCCCCCCCCTCCCCACCAACCCTTCCAGCCCCTTCGCCCCCCCCCCCTCCCCTCTTACCCGCCCCCTCTCCTCCTCCTCCGAAGTATGTTTTAATCCAAGTGCGAAGCGGTCGGCTGAACGAGAAGTTTGTTTGTTTATTTGTTTGTTCTTGTTGTTGTTTTCAGCAGGTGAAAAAAAAGCACAGGCGTCTGAACTCAGCCCTGCACTCCCCGTGTGACATCATGCACGCTTCCTGTTTCTGGCACAGCGGAAGCGCTGAACCGAGAGATCGCTTTCAGGGATCTGGTTGATGGAATGGGCTGCTAGCCTGGCACCGCACTGGGCTTGGTTATTGTTCTGTAGTGCTTGCTGTTGATGTTGTCGTTGTTGTTGTTGTTGTTTGATGTGCAGCGGTGTTCGGGAGTCTTTCTGACAGGGAACAGAAGCAACGCTGGCAGGCTGGCGATGACCGCACTGCCCTTTAGTGTTTATTTGTTCGGCATGTCTTCATCTGTCGGTGTTTTGTTCGGGCATGTCTTCATCTGTCGGTGTTTTGTTCGGGCATGTCTTCATCTGTCGGTGTATCTAGGGCTTCTTGTGCCCTGCGCTGAAACAGTTTCACGCAACAGTTTACTTCGAGCGAACTAATCACAGCTTCTTTGGAACGGCTATAACATGAGCCCCCCCCCCCCCCCCCCCCCCCCCCCCCCTCCTTTTTCTTTTTTCCTTTCGTTGCCAGTAATAACAAAAAATGGTTTATTCAGGTGTTTTTTTTTACAGGCCACCTGGCCTATATGAACTGGAGAAATGAACTGCACAATAGCCAGCATGCTACAAGCGAGTGTTTAAAAAAATGATAGCAACCAACAAAAAGGAAGTACGAGGTAACATCACAACATCACAGGTTAATTGTTACTTTAAGAAGCCGTTATAGACAGTGTTTGTTTCATTTCCTCAATTTTAAGGATTCAGCTATGTATACTACCAATTTGGATAACAGTCCATTTTACGATGTAAGTCTAACCAGTCGATCGGGTTTCCACACACCCTTCTTCTCTACTGGCACACATTTTCGTATTGATTATGCATTTTACGCTGGTTGTTTTTCTCTGTGTGTGTGTTTTTTGTTTGTTTGTTGTTTGTTTTTTTTTTTTTTTTGGGGGGGGGGGGGGGTGCGAGACAGGGAGGGAGAGGGGGAGAGCAGGGGCAAGAGGACGGGCCTAGTGTAGGGAGGAGGGTGGGGAAAATGTGTCCAGAATCCGGGACAGACAAATTGTGCTTAAGTGCCATTTTGTTATGTGATATGCATCTTATTACCTGTGATCGTTTTCTGTGAAGCAAGTAAAAATCGAGATGCAAAGATAAAATTTTCAGTATGTACAGTAAAGAAAACTGGACTAAAGGAATGGCTGTCGTGTAAGCCATGAACGACATTTTGTCGACATGCTCGCTGTTCAACTGACAATTTTTCCGAACGAATGAGGCACTGCTTCGATTTTATTTTTGCTGAAAATTTGTAAACGTCCACTTTTTTCTTTCAATAATGCAGTTGAAATACGTGTGTGTGTGTGTGCGCGTGTGCGTGTGTGTGTGTGTGTGTGTGGTGCGTGCTTTGCGTGCGTGCGTGTAGCCTTTATAACACTGAGCGTTTAAGAATACGGTTTCAGCTTATAAATACATATTCGGAGCTGTAAATGCAGTTTTTTTGTGAAACCGACATAAACGCTATCACAGACATGCATACATGGCGACTCAGATCACAAACAATCAATCACTGTGGTCTTTATGATTCTGAACGTTTAACAATACAGACGCACACATGTATACACTGCAACAATGGTTACTCTGTGCGGTCATTGCCGTCTTTGAGCATCAAGACAATCACGACCACAATTTCATTTACTCGAGCACTCACTGATGCAGATACTGCAGTCTTCGACCGCCCAGCCCATTCAATCACTGGGCACAATGCATTGCTGGCTCTGGGAGAACTTCCTGGTGCAGTCACTCGCAGTCTTTTGAGGAAGTCGCAGACACAGGCAGCCTACATCGCTGTCCTGAGTACACGCCAATGCCAGTAGCTGCAACCTTCGACCGACCGTCGGCAATACAATCACTAACTACTGTTGTTGTTGTTGTTGTTGTTGTTGTTGTTGTTGTTGTTGTTGTCGTTGTCGTTGTCGTCGTCGTCGTCGTACCCTAGCTAAAAGACTCCAGGGATCATCCGAACAGCCAAAGTACTTGAACACTATGGTACAAATGCATCAGCTGGGGATGAGAACATTACGTGTGTGACTGTTCTTGATTACCCCGCCACATGGGCAGCCATACTCCGACTTCGGGGGATTTTGGAGACTGATAATGTTTTGCTAGGAGCTTGTCACAACTGAAGACAATCCCCGCATAACTGTGCAGAGCATACCAACATTTTGATGTAGCCTTGGTGTTCTAGCCTATGTCATTTGGCCTGACACAGCCTTAAGCCAAGGCGGACTAACTACTGACATTCATGGTTTTCTATTCTGAGAACTCTCTCGTGCAGTGACTACTGTCTACTGTCTTGGAGCATTCAACCGTTCAAGTCATTGTCCATTTGCAGGGGCTGGCAGCGACTGGCATTGTTTCGACCATACAGCTTCGTTCTTAGGAACCAGATACACCGTAGAAAGGATCGATCACACACACACACACACACACACACACACACACACACACACACACACACACACACACACACACACACTATCAAGGTCAAATCAGAAAGAACAAAAGATGAGTTGCACAACAGCATTGGGATAGAGGGAGGGAGAGGTAAGGGGAGGGTATTGGGAGGGTCAAATGGGAGGCGGAGGGGGGGGGGGGGGGGGGGGGGAGGCGGAGTCAGGAGGGGGGGGAGGAAGGGGGGAGGGTGGGGTGGGGTGGGGTGGGGGTGGGGTGGGGGTGGGAAACTTGCTGCCGTTTAACTTGCCACCCCTCTTCTCCTTACGCCCCAAGAGTAGCGTAACTGCTAGATATAGAACTCGAAGACACGCAGTAATGATTGAACCTCTGTGTGTGAGTGGTGTGTGTGTGTGTGTGTGTGTGGGGGGGGGGGGGGGGGGGGGGGGGGGGGTGTAAGTGCGTGCGTGCGCGCTCGCGCGTGTCTGTGGTGTCCAACAGTGTGTGCAGTAGCACGCAAACAGATCGATTGGTATGCAGATATAGTAATAGATCTGGACATATGTAAATCTATATACCTAATTGTATGCCGTCCTAAAACAAACAGGGAGAGAGAGGTGTAAATGTATATACCTAATTGTATGTAGGCCTAAAATATTACAGAGAGAGAGAGAGAGAGAGAGAGAGAGACAGAGGAGAGAGGACAGAGAGAGACAGAGAGAGACAAGGAGAGGACAGAGAAAATATATGCACGCGCGCGTGCACATACATACACCGCGCGCGCGCGCTCTCACACACGCATGTCAAACCCTTTCGACTTCAGCTTCGCTGGAGCCGGAAACAGCGACAACGCAAGCACTGGAATACTGCCGATGGACACGCAATGATCAGCTAGCACCGACTAGGTCAAGCCACACACATATACATAACAAACGGGGCGCGCGCCCGCGCGCGCGCACACACACACACACAACACACACACACAACACCAACACACACATCGGCAGACGAGTACATGACACACACACACACACACACACCACACACACCACACACACACCACTCACTCTCTCTCTCTCTCCTCTCTCTCTCTCTCTCTCCCGAACACACACACACACACACACACACACAACACACACGCACGCCACACACACATACACACACATACCACACGCACACAACACACACAACACACACACACACACACACACACACACACATCGGCAGACGAGTACATGACACACACACACACAACACACCACACACAACAACACACACACACACACACTCACCTCTCTCTCTCTCTCTCTCTCTCTCTCTCATCACACACCACACACACACACACCACACAACACAACACACACGCACGCACACA
>CM031595.1:111012530-111017530 GCA_018398815.1 Conus ventricosus | reverse complement strand
ACCTTCATTGTGCACGCCACCTGCCACTTAAAATACTTTGCCCCCCCCCCCCCCCCATCCCACCCAGTCCCTATTCAATATAAGACAATCAAAGGCCCTACAATTTTTAGTTATTTTGTTTCCATATTAACCGAAACGGCCTGCGGAAACTAACTCGAGAAGCAAATATGCAGATACTATATATATATGTCCACTGTCTGCCTCTCCGTACTGACAATTGTGTTATTCATAATTCTGTATCTGAATATGTGCTAGGGGATTCATGTCGCAAGCAGCATTTCTTTAAGTAAGTAAGTAATGTCGCTTATAGCCCAGCCGACCGCAAAGGGCCATATCAGGGCTGTCATCGCGTTGAAAGCATTTCTCTTAGAGATATGGGTATGTAAACTGTTTAAAACCACGAAAGCTAAAAAATGTTCGTTATTAATCATTTAGTAACAATTGAAGGAAAGGATCGATAACTAACAACGTTTTAGCGTTACAGACAGACGCCAAATTTGATTCATAAAGATCCAACCGTTCTTTTTATAAAAGCATATGTCACGCGTGCGCGCGGGGTGAGTGAATGAAGTGAGTGAGTGGGGGAAGAGAGAGAGAGAGAGGAGAGAGAGAGGGGAGAGAAGAGAGGAGGAGCGAGAGAGAGAGAGGAGAGAGATTGGAAAACAAAATCTGTAAACTTCAACACGATTGACAATGAAGATCAACGGCTCCTTTCACCACGTGCGAAAGCCAAACTGACGGTAACGCCAGAGAAAGTTAAAAAGGCCTTCCCCCCTTGTTGGTAACGCCCACGAAACGGCAGGTTCTTAAACGAACTGTAGCTGTGGATAAGGGGAGTGAGTGTGGAGGCTGCAGGACATTAGAACTTCAGACGGCATTCCTTACCAATCAGAAGCCGTGACTATTTTTGGTACATGGGGGTCTGAAAAACAAATGGCTGAACATCAATACAACAGATTTCCTTTTTACACATTTAACCTCAAGGACAAGTAACTTGTTTGTGTCGGAGATGAATAGGGTTTAAAACGGAAAGATGTTGAATTAGAAACGAGTACGTTGTTTTTAAACTTTGTTTTTTCATCCTTTTTTTTTCTCTTTATTTGCAAAATAAAATCGAAATGTCCGGGTTCCGGGGATTCGTCGATGTCTGTAAACTCTCTTGCGATTGGTGGAAAGATCCTTTGGCATTCCACTGTCGGGAATGTGGGTGGACGAAAGGTGGCAGTGGAGGAGGTGACTTGAGCGAGGAATTCCAAGGTTGGGTTTGAAAAGGCTTCAAGTAGTTCCAGATTGAAACACTAATAACAGCGTGCAAAGATCAGAGGAGAGAGAGAGAGAGAGAGAGAGAGAGAGAGAGAGAGAGAGAGAGAGGAGAGAGGGAGGGAGGGAGGGAGGGAGGGAGGGAGGGAAGAACGGAGAGAGAGAGAGAGAGGAGGGGGGCAGACGGAAAGAGTTTAAGTAAGTGTGTGTGTGTGTGCGTGTGTGTGTGTGTGTGTGTGTGGTTGTGTGTGGTGTGTGGTGTGTGAGTGAGTGATGGATGAGTGAGTGTAGTGTGTGTGTGTGTGTGTGTGTGTGAGTGTGTGAGTGTGTGTGTGGTGGTGTGTGATGTGAGAGGAGAGAGAGTGAGAGAGAGAGAGAGAGAGAGAGGAGAGAGACAGACAGACGAGACAGACAGACAGATCGAGACGAGAGAGAGAGAGAGAGGGAGAGAGAGAGAGGAGAGAAGACGAGAGACGACGACAGAAGAGGCAGGAGGAGGAGGCAGACAGGACAACAAGAGAGCCAGTGGTGCAGGGGCAGTGTATCATGAAGGGGAGTGGGAGAGATGACAGCAAATTCAATACTGAAACCGCAACAGCAGACCAGGAATAACTGATAAGAGGGGGAGGGGGAGGGGAGGGGAGGGAACGTAGACAGGGAGGAGAGAGGAGCAGACAGCGCAGCAGGAGGAGGACGTGAGGGGAGTGGGGGGGGGGGGGAAGGGGTGGTGAAGGGTTCGGACGGGAGAGAGGATAGGGACAGGACGACGAAAGAAGGATGGAAAGGTGTGTGTGTGTGTGTGTAGTGTGTGTGTGGGGTGTGTGTGTGTGTGTGGGTGTGTGGGGGGGGGGGGGGGGGGGCAGGGGGGAGGGAGGTGAGGGAGGGGGGTGATGAATATGAAGACGGGTGGGAAGGACGGCGAGGGAGAAGGAAACGGGGGATGGGTGCTGGATGGGAGGGGGGGGGAGAGGAGGGGGGTGGGAAGGGGAGAGGATCGGAGTGATATGTGGATGGATGTGTGTGTGTGTGTGTGTGTGTGTGTGTGTGTGTGTAGTGTGTGTGTGTGTGTGTGTGGTGTGTGTGGGGGGGGGTGGGGCGGGGGGAGTGGAGAGGGGGTGGGGGGGGTGATGATACAATCAATGCAAGACCACCAGCCAGCGACTGTGTGGAAGGAACAGGGAGGGAAAAAAGGAAATGGGACAGGAGGGAATGGGGGGTTGTCTGGGATGGGGGGGGGGGGGGGGGGGGGGAGGAGAGGGGGGTTGGAGGGGAGAGGGAAATCGGACGGGAAAGAGAAAACACGAAACTAGTACATGCGTGTGTTGTGTTGGACTGGTTTTGTGTGTCAGTGTGTGTGTGTCAGTGTGTGTGTCAGTGTGTCGTGTGTGTGTGTGTGTGTGTGTGTGTGTGTGTGTGTGTGTGTGTGTGTGTGTGGGGTGTGTGTTGCGTGGTGTGTGTGGTGTGTGTGTGTGTGTGTGTGTGTGTGTGTGTGTGTGTTGAGTGTGTGTGTGTGAGTGTGTGTGTTTGTGTGTGTGTGTGTGTGTGTGTGTGTGTGTGTGTGTGTGTGTGTGTGTGTGTGTGTGTGTGTGTGTGTTGAGTTGTGTGTGAGTGTGTGAGGAGGGGAGTGGGGGGTGTGTGTGAGTGTGTGTGTGTGTGTGTGTGAGAGATGAGAGAGGGGTGGTGTGTGTGTGTGTGGTGTGTGTGTGTGTGTGTGTGTGTGGTGTGGTGTGTGTGTGTAAGTGTGTGAGAGATGAGAGTGAGAGAGAGAGAGAGAGAGAAAGAGAGAGGGGTGTGTTTTGCCTATGTGTGTGCGCGCGGGGTGTGTGTGTATGTGCACGCGCGCGCGCGTGTGTGTGTTACAATCGTGTGTGAGTTTGTCTATGTAGTAAGTCGGAGGTGTGTACGTGTGCATGCATACGCGCGCGCATTTCTGTGTGCGTGTATATATACGCGTGCATGCGTGCGTGCATGTGTGTGTGTGAGTTTGTGTGTGCGTGCGTGCGTGCGTGCATGTGTGTGTGTGCGTGCCGCGTCGTGCGCGCGTATGTGTGTGTGACTACGTGCGCGCGCACACGCACATGTGTAAGTGCGTATCACGAGGAGCGGGTCCTAAAACTCTTTTGTACAATGTCTCCCGCCAAACAAAGCACCATTTTCGGCTATATAAAGGCCTACTGCAACACGGGCTACAAGCAAAGGACGCCATACACGGCGCGAGATGCAGGCACCTTTCGCCCAATGTAAGCCAGCCTCACAGGACTCCCAAGATTAGAGAAACGCGGAATGATGACCTCCACCCTGATGCCGCTATCAAAGCGGATTAGGAAACATGTGCTTGTGATCAAAGACACTCTGCTTTATCGCTGTAAACACACAGACACACAGCATGCACGCACGCACGCACGCATGTACACACACACACACACCCACACACACACACACACACACACAACACACACACACACACAAACACACACATCACACACACACCACACACACACACACACACCAACACACCGATCTGTGTCTGTATTATATTTTTAAGCAAGCGCGTTCCTTTGAAAGTATGACCACAACCAGACTCCCTACACACACCACACATTTGGGCAAATGCACGTGCACATTAAATTTTGTCTATCTGAATAAGCGTGTCCCTTTTCAAGTGTATCACCACAACAACCAAACTTCCCGAAACACACACACACACACACACACACACACAACACACACACACACAACCTCTTCCACTGATTTCCCATCCCCCAACTCTACACCATCCAGCCCCGCCCCATCTCTCTCTCTTTCTTTCTCGCTCTATCTCTCTTTCTCTCTCTCTCTCTCTCTCTCTCTCTCTCTCTCTCTCTCTCTCTCTCTCTCTCATCGAGTGTGTGTGTGTGCAAGGAAAGTTTCTCTCGGGAACAAATCGCCCCTATCTTACCTCTCTTATCCAGCACACACAGTCTGCTCTAACCGCAATTAATTAACCATCCCGTTACCTCACCCTTCTCTTGTAGTTATTTCTCCTCCCCCCCCCTCCCTCCCTCCCCGGCCCCCTCCTTCTCGTCAGTCATATATCTGTACATCTGCCCGCCTCCAAACGCTCGCAACAGATTTGTCGTAGACGCCTGAGAATGGGCCCTGCATGGCTGATGCATGATGAACTTTATATCACTTCTACTACTGCCCTGCTGGTGAACAGATAGCGATGGAGTTTGGAAGTTGATGTTGTGGGCAGGAATATGCAAGTGTTGTGGTGTGGTGTGGTGTGGTGTGGTGTGTGTGTAGTGCGGTGGTGTGTGTGTGTGTGTGTGTGTGTGTGTGTGTGAGTGTGTGTGTGTGTGTGTTGTGTATGCGCGCGCGCGCGTTGTGCGTGATGCATGCATGGGTGCGTGCGTTCATGCGTGCGTGCATGTGTGTGCGCGTGTGTGAGTGTGAGTACGTGTGTGTGTGTGTGTGTGTGTGTGTGTGTGTGTGTGTGTGTGTGTGTGTGTGTGTGTGTGTGTTGTATATGTGTGTGTGTCCCTCTCCAATTGCTCTGGCATCGAGCCTGGCTGATTACAATTTTCAGGTTTAAGGTCCATACAAACCAAAGGTGCTCTGGCAGACGGAGATATCTACAAGACGGTACAGTAGAAGAAAACACTCTGATACCACCAGAACGACAATACATTAAGACGGACAGCAAACGTCTCTCTCTCACTTCTCTCTGTCTCTCTCTCTCTCTCTCTCTCTCTCTCTCT
>CM031595.1:110977530-111000030 GCA_018398815.1 Conus ventricosus | reverse complement strand
TGGGGGGGGGGAAAGGGAGGGGGGGGAAGGGGGGGGGGTTTGGGAACCATGAACAACAAGTTTGGGGATTTTTGGGATTAGGAGAGGGGGGATGGGCGGAGGGGGGGGGGGGGGGGGAAGAGAAGAGAGAGAGAGAAGGGGGGAGGCGCGAAACGCCCCAAGGGAAAAAAGTGTGCACACTACGAGAAAACGCCCCTTTTTTTTTTTTGCAGCCTCTATTACCGCAGTTCTCTCCTTTTTCTTTTTGACACAGTTTCGTTCCCGTCACGTGGCCCAACGTTGGCTGATTTGCACAGTAGTCATCTGTCACGTTTGCTCCCTTGTCTTGAATCCCAGTGTACCAAAAACTCGCAAACGCGCGGATGTGTGTGTGTTTTTTGTGTGTGTGGTGGTGTTGTTTTTGGGGGTTTTCGCGCCCGCGCGCGCGGCGCGTAAAAATTAAAAATATATATTATATATATAAATTATCATAATATATATATATTTTTTAAATTATATTTATATGTGTGGGGGTGTTGGTGTGTGGTTGTGTGGCGTGCGTGCTTATGTGTGTGTGTGTGTGTGTGTGTGTGTGGTGTGGTGTGTTGTGTGGTGTGTGCGTGCGTGCGTCGGCGCGCCGCGCAAATTTTTGTTTGTGTGTGGTGTGGTGGTGTGTGTGTGTGTGTGTGAGGGAGGAGGTGCGTGCGTGTGGTGTGTGTGTGTGTGTGTGTTGGTGTGGTTTTGGGTGTGTGGGTTTTTTGTTGTGTGTTTTTTGGGGTGGTTTGTGTGTGTGTGTGTGTGTGTGTGGTGTTGGCCGCGCGCGTGCGTTGTTGTGATGCTTTGCTCGCGCGTGTTGCGCGCGCGTTTTTTTCTCTCTTTTGTAGGGGGGTGGGTGGATGGGAGTGGGGGGGTGTGTTGGGTTGTGTGGTGGTGGGTGTGTGTGGTGTGTGTGTGTGGTGGTGTGTTGTGTGTTGTGTTGTGTGTGTATGTGCGCGCGGGGTGCGCGTGTAAACTTCAAAAGTGTTCATTTCCGTTTTTTCCGTATGAAAGAAAGCGACGAACGCACCCGCGCTGTCATGTTGTCGAACAATGAGGGAATTCTATAGCGTGAGTTTTTCTTTTTCATCGATCGCCAAAAACCAGAAAAGGGCTTTGACTTCGTGGCCCTTTCGTGATTTTTCCCCTCGCGTGACAACACTTTTCGACCCCCCCCAACCCCCTCCCCCCCAATTTCCCGTGTCTCTAGGTATTCATGCTAAGCCCCAATCGGCAGTTTCCCCGGGGAACGGGCCATGGGGGGTCGAGCTATTTTTTTCAAAGGTGGAAAAGTCGGAAGGGGGACGGAGGGGGGGGGGAATGTGGGGGAGGGGGGGGGGGTGGTGTTTCTCTGTCTGCTCCACAGAACATGGGTTTTTGCGTTAGGGAAGGGGAAGACGGGAGCTTGGGTGGAGAAAAAGGGGGGAGAAGGGGCGGGGAGTGGGGTGGGGTTCTTTCGTGTGCAAGTACGTCTTTAAACCGTTCGGGTTTCATTGTATGTGTAAAAAATGGGAACAGGCGGGGCCTGATGCAGTGAACACTTTAAAAGCACAGTTTCCCTTGGTAATGGTCCCCACGACGCCCCTCAACACGTAAAAAACTTTCGGGTCTAAAACCCCCGGTTTCCCATTGCATCCCTTGCATTTTCCCAAAAGTCCATCTCCGTACAACTCTGTCTTAAACCAAAAGGGTTTTTTCCATGATTCTTTACATCTTCCAATCAAAACACCCACGCCGACCTTGTTAAAAGCTAAAAACGAAGGGTTTCCCATAGCTTCTCTTGATCTTCCAATCGCACCCCAAGCAGATCTGTCTCAAAGCCCCAAACAGAAAAGGGTTTTTCCCATAGTTTCCTTTGCATTTTCCTAATCGAACCTCCCACGACTCTTGTCTAAAAGTTCAATCCCCGGTTTTCTTACTCTTCCTAATCGAACCCCAACGTACGACTCTGTCTCAGTCCCCAACCGTAAGGGTTTTCCATACTTTTTTTAACATCCCCTAATGGGTCACTTGTTTGAACAAGGTCCCAACCAAAGGTGACTTCTTTCCGTTTCCCCCAAATGGCAAAAACCCGGGGAGCCGCCGCACCGCTGCAGCAGGAGGACGAGTGACAATTAGGCACTGATGTATTTCTGTGGACCAAGAAAACTGAGCACAGTCAGCTTTCGTGTGGAAGGGAAAAACTGTGTTTGAGACCGGGGAATTTATGGACAGCAAAACTGTACACCCCAAGCGTTCAAAGCGTGGTCACTTCCCGAAATGAAGCGTCAACGACAGGAAAGGGGAAACACCTACCCTGGGTTTTGATTCTTGTGTTCCAAAGACTTTAACTTTAATCCTAATACAATGTGGCATTTTTTCCTTTAAAATTTGGGTGGGAGGGGATGTTGGAGAGAGAGAGAGGAGAGAGAGGAGAGGGGAGAGAGAGAGAGAAAATGGGTTACTGCTTGTCAACTCCGTCTGTCTGTTGTCTGTTACTCTTTGCTCGTGTTGGACCGTAAATTACACACTGCAGAACCCGTGTGAAAGTTGACGGATTCCCCTTACTTCAGATCCCAATCTTTTTTTTCATTTGGAACTGGGGATGGGGAAGCTTTGCTTATCATTTGCAATTTATTATTGGCACTGACGTTTTTCGTGTTCCATTTCAGTTAATTTTCTCTCTTCTCTCTCTCTCTCTCTCTCTCTCTTTGAGCCTGTGTCCCCATGTTCCCCCTCTCTTCTCCTGTGACGCCCCCCCCCCCCCCCTTTTTTCCCCCCAGGTTTGATTTTGTTTCATTTTTTTATTTGATGAACTCTGCCTATACAATTTTAATCCGTGGCTTAACAAAGGGAACGTGGGATAAAAAGATTTTTTCCCCACGGACTAACCCAAATCCCTAAGACCTAAATCACACGACCTTTCCCCCTTTTTTTTTTCCCATCGTCCCCCAAAAAATAAATAATCGTTACAGTTTCCCCCTCAGTAACGATCCTTATGCTAACATTTTTTCCCCCCCAAACAACAGTGTAACCTGAAAAAAAAACCCACACACACACCACACCACGCAAAAGGACGAAACACAGTTGTAATTGTATCCCTAAACGGACGCTAATTTTTGTGCCTTTTTTGTTTTCGTTGAAAAAGTCCCCGTCTGTGTCTTTTTTGAAAATATGGTGGGAAAGTGAGAGAAAGCCCGTTTTCCTTCTTTTTTTTTAAACTTCCGAGCCGGGCTCGTATTTCTCTCTCTCCTAATGTTGCGGAAACTTTTGTCCAACTCTCAGCGGATGACTGGAGTGCAGGGGGGGATGTAATTTCTGAAGACAAGGTCGGGGGGAAAAACCACCCCTTTCTTTTTGTGAAATTGACGGCTCCGCAAAATGGTTCTAGCTGCTTCAACTCTTCTCTCTCTCATTCCCCTCTCTCTCTCTCCTTCTCTCTCTCTCTTCTCCAGTTTTCTGTTTACGTTGCTCAGTGTCTGCCGTAAAATTCTTCCCGTCCCATCCCTCTCCCCCCCTCTCTCCTCTCTCCTCTCTTTTTCTCTCTGGTCTGTCTGTTCCGTTCCTCAGGCCGTAGGTTAAAAGGACAACAGGATTTCCAAAAGGGGGGGGGGGGTTTGGGGCCTTCCCCCAAAGGGAGTAGACTCTTAACTTACGTCGACATGAACGTGCCCCCCCCCCCCCCCCTGCCCCCCCCCCCCCGCCCCCCCCCTCCCCCAAAAAAAAAAAAAGAAAAAAAAAAAAGGGGAAAAAAAAAAAAAGAAAAGAAAAACAAACCCCTTTTTGCAGCAGAAACTTTCCCCCCCCCACCCCCCCTGCACACCTGTTTTTCTCTGTTCTTTTTTTTTTCTGTCTGTCTGTCTGTTGTCTGTCTCTCTTCTCATAACATTGATGATTTTGAAATGGTGTTTCCCCAAAATTTTATTCCACTCTTTCCCGCCCACAACCTTTTGAAAAAAAGATAGGGGCGGAATTTAATTCGGGGATGCCTTTAAATTTTGCTTTTACCCATCGATTTTTAAATGAAGTGTGGCCCCATTTGTCTGGCAAAATTTGTCGTTATATCCTATTTCTACTCAACTTCATACGAAGTTACACCTGGGTTTTTGGTGTTTTACCCGGGTGTTTTCGAAAGCAGTTGCTGTCGCCAAATGTTCAAATGGCATCGTCCCGCCCCTATTTTAAAACACGTAAACGGGGAATAAAGTATTTTCCCGTAAAGAAAATAAACATACCCGCCCCAAATTTCAATGCGCAAACATGATATATAAAGATAACATATAAAATTAAAAAACGAAAATTGGGGGAGAAGAGGAGAGGAGAGAGAGAGAGAGAGAGAGAGAGAGAGGGAGGGGGAGAGAAGAGAAGGATGAAAGTGTAACATTTGGGGGGAAAAAGAAAATGCTTAATTTACAAAAGAAGGGGGAGAAAGAGAGGGGGAGAGAGAGAGGAGAGAGAGAACCAAAATTTTTCTGTTATTTTATTTAATCGTTTCAAACGAAAAATCACGAGTTTTATAGGGAAGGGGGTCCCGTTAGGGAAATCTTTTTTTTTTTTTCATTTTTTGCATACTCTTTACTTTTCAAGCCCCAAACAAGGGAAAGGGAAGATCAAAAAGATTTTCATTTTTTGAACTTTTTTTTTTTTGGGATGTGTTCGATTGTTTCAAAAAATAAATAAAAAAGGTCATTAAAATTGGGGAAATTTTTTGGGAATTTTTTAACCCCCCAAAGGGGCGATCCTTCGGACCTCTTTTGTCTGTTGCATGGGGGTGTTTGTGGAGTGCCCCCGAGTTTGTGGGCACGTGGTGATCATGTGATCTCCCCTTTACCGGGACAAGCGGGCAGCCTCGGGGCTGTAAAGGCGACGCGTTTTTAAATTTTGGTGTAGCACAGTTTCACATTTTTTTTGGCCCAAAAGGGTTTTTAGGGCCCCCCCCCTCCCCTCCTCCTCCTCCGCCCCCCACTCTCTTCTCCCCACTCTCTCTCCTTCCTCTCTCTTCTCCCCCCTCCCTTTTTTTCCTCCTCTCTTTTTGGCGTGCTTGGCGTGTGTATGCTTCAAAATTTCTATATTTTTTGTCATGTTCATTTTCTGTCATTTTATACAGGAAAATTATTTTGCGTTTTAGTCAGTTCCTTTTAAAACATTACATCTCATGCTGTTCCCCTCTCCCTTTCCATCCTCTTCTCTCTCTCTCTCTTCTCCTCCTCTCCTCTCTTTTTTTTTTTTTTTCCCCCCCCCCCCCCCCCCCCCCCCCCCCCCCCCCCCCAATGTCACCATTTTGCTTAATACGTTCGACTTTTTTAAAAGCCTTGCGAAAAATGAATGCATTGGTGCCTAGTCTCTCCCCTCTCTCTCTCTCTTCTCTCTCCTCTCTCTTCCTCTCCTCTCTATCTCTCTCTTTTCCCCTCTCTCTCTCTCTCTCTCTCTCTCTCCTCCTCTCTCTCTCTCTCTCCTCTCTTTTCCCTCTTATGCGTGCAAAGGGCGTGTATTTGGTGTTCAAATATGTGCACCTTGTAAATTTTCACTTCATGCTTTTTTCATACATGCCAATCGTGTACGTTGTAGTCACTTACTATTTTTCCCCCAGCCCACCTCACTCCCTACACCCCTCTCCCCTTCCTTTTCATTATTATTTTTCCTTTTTTATTTCATTTTATTTTTTGTTATTTCATTTTTTAGTTGTTGTTTTGCTATTTTTATTCTTATTTTTTTTTTTTTTATTTATCTTCTTTTTTCTTTTGATGTTCCTCTATGTTACATGACCGTTTTTGCTTGCTTCTTTGTTTCTTACATTAATTGATTTCACTGCATTTTATCCCTACTCAGGGCGGGGGCGGGGATGTAAAAAAGCACTTTTTGCTTATTATTTTTCCTCGAAAATAAAAAATTTTGTCTTTTTTTTGTCTTGTCTCTCTCTCTCTCTCTCTCTCTCTGAGCCTGTGTCCCGCATGTTCCCCCTCTCTCTCCTTCCTGGCGCCTCCCCCCCCCCCCCCTTTTTTCCCCCCATGGGTTTGATTTTTTTTTACATTTTTTTATTTTTATAACTCTTTCTCTATACAATTTTACATCTCTGGCTTAACAGATTAACTGGCATAATAGACTTTTCCCCACAACTAAACCCAATCCCAAAAGACCCAAAAACACACGCACCTTCCCCTCATTTTTATTCATCTCACCCCTGTCACCAAAACTAAATAACTTTACAGTTTCCCCCCATCGTAAAACGATCCTATCTAAACATTTTTTCCCCCCACAAACAACAGATGTAACCCCTGAAAAAAAGAAACCACACACAACACACACACACACACGCACAAAGGCACTGAAATACACAGTTGTAATTGTATCCCTCACATCGGACGCTAATTTCTAGCTCGCCTTTTCCGTTTCGTTGACAACGTCCTCGTCTGTGTCTGTTTTATGAAGATATGTGTGGTGAATGTGAGAGAATGCTCCGTTTTCCTTCTTTTTTTTTATCTTACCGAACCGGGCTCAGCTATTTTCATCTCTCATCCTAATGTTGACGGAAACTTGTGTCCAACTCTCAGCGGATGACATGGGAGTGACAGGAGGGTGATGTCATTTCCTGTAACTGACAAGGTCGGGCAAGACCCACCATATTCTCTTTGTGTGAAAGTTGACGGCTCCGTCAAAATGGTTCTAGCTCCTATGTCAAACTCACTCTCTCTCTCTCTCTCTCTCTCTCTCTTCTCTCTCTCTCTCTCTCTCTCTCTCTCTCTCTCCAGTTTTCTGTTTATCTCTCTGCTCAGTGTCTGCCAGTCAAGCTTCATCCATCTCACCCCCCCCCTCTCTCTCTCTCTCTCTCTCTCTCTCTCTCTCTCTGTGTCTGTCTCTCTTTCCTCAGGCCGTATGAGTTAATGAGACAAAGCAGGATTTCCAAAGAGGGAGGTGGGAAGGGTCTTGGGGTCCTTCCCCAAAGGAGTAGACTCTTACACTCTACGTCAGACACTGAACGTGCCCCCCCCCCCCCCCCCTGCCCCCCCCCCCCCCCCCCCCCCTCCCCCCCATACCAAAAAAAAAAAAAAAAAAAGAAAAAAAAAGAAAAAAAAGGGGGGAAAAAAAAAAAGAAAAAAAAAACCCATTTTTGCCAGCCAGAAACGTCAGCCCCACCCCCACCCCCATGCACCTCGTCCGGCCCTGTTCTCTCTCTGTCTCTGTTTTTCTGTCTGTCTGTCTGTCTGTCTGTCTCTCTCTCCTCTCTCTCTCCTCTCTCTCTCTCTCTCTCTCATAACTATTTGATGATTGTGATAATAGTGCTTTCCTAAATTTGATTCCAACTCTTTCCTGCCATCACAACCATTTTATAAAACGACTAGGAACGGAATTAATTCGAGGGATGCACTTTATATACGACATCGAATTTTCAAGCTTAAGTGTGGCTCTCATTTGTCTGGCAAACTTTATGTCGTTACCTATTCCTCATTTCTACGTCAACTTCATATCGAAGTTACACCTGGTGTCTTGGTGTACCAGGGTGTTTTCGAAAGCAGTTGCCTGATCGCCAAATGTTACTAAATGCATCGTCAACACTGACCGTCATCTTCAACACGTAAACGCCATATAAAGTATTTGCATGTAACGAAAAATAAAACAATACCCGGCCAATTGCATTGGACAACACATAGAATATATAATATAATATATAAATGTCAATAAACTAGAAACTTGAGAGAGAGAGAGAGAGAGAGAGAGAGAGAGAGAGAGAGAGAGAGAGAGAGATGATGATGATGATGATGATGATGATAATCTTTATTTCCAAGGGTAACAGATGAGCAAACACATGCTTTTTCATCCAAGAGAGAGAGAGAGAGAGAGAGAGAGAAGAGGATTATCCAAATTCTTTCTGTTTATTATTACTTTAATCTTTGATTCAAACGACAGAAATCACGACTGTTTTATAGGGCAAGAGGTCAGTAAGGAAATCTTTTTGTTCTCATGCACTACTCTTTACTTTTCAATGCAAACAGGGAAATAGACCCTATTTCCTTGTTTGCATGAAAAGTAAAGAGTAGTGATCAGAAAAGATGTTTCATTTGTGAACTTTTTTTTTTTTTTTTTTTGGTATGTGTTCGATTGTTTCAACATAAAATAAATAAAGAAGGTCATTTACTTGGGAGAAATTCTTTGCGGAATTTTTCACACCCGCCATAGGGTCGATCCTATCGGACCACTTCCTGTCCTGTTGCATGGTGGGGTGTACAGGGGAGTTTGTGGATCACGTGGTCGATCATGTGATCTCCCTTCACAGGACAAGCGGGCAGCCTCGCTGTGGCTGGCGACTGCGTTCAAATTGCTGGTGATCAATGCACAGCTTTCACATGTTTTCTGGCCAACAGTCTGCATCCCGTTGGGAACGGTTACACATACATTTTGGGCCCAGACGAGAAAATGGGGGTTCAGGGATTTTCCTGGACCACCTCCCCCTCATGGCTGGCAAAATGGCATTTTGGCACCTTGCCTCCGTGCCATACTGAGGGATGGGTCTCCAGACCCTTCTTTGACCCCCCCCCCCCCCCCCACCCCTTTCCCCACCCTCACTGCCCCGTGTATGTAAGTAATCCGTCGGCCTTGGCTGTTCGTTGGTTGGGCAAATAGGCTGTTGTACGGATTGAGAAGTGGCGGGTCTGTGTCTTCTTGCGTGCGTTCCAATGCAGTGCTGGCTGTGTGAAGCATTATGAAAGGAACCACAGATTATCTACTGCACTGTTCATGCTTCGTCTAACAGGTGTTCTGGGGTGTGTAGGAACCGGTAGTTTGTCTGCTCGCCACTCCATTCAACACAGACTTGAAGCATTTCTCCGCCCCCCCCCCCCCCCCCACCCCACACACACACACATGTGCGCATGCACCCGTGTTTATACTCTCTCTCTCTCTCTCTCTCTCAAGGAACATTATGAGTGATGAGTGTGCATACTGCGATCTGTGAGAAGGAGAAAGAAAGAAGTAAAAAGAAGAGGAGCACACACACACACACACACACACACACACACACACATGCACGCACGCATGCACGCATATACGCACTCACTCGCACACACACACACACACACACACACACACACACACACCACACACACACCACACATACACATATACACATAAAATGAGAGGAAACGAGTGGGTGGAAAGGGTGGAGATGAGGAAAAGGAGAGGAGAGGCGGTGATGGATGACAGGTGGCAAAACCCAAAAGTGCCACAAGTTGCATACAATGGATGCATTTGAAGATATTTTTTATTGGATGCATTAAATAAATGCAGCCTATAAAACAAAAAGACGCACGATCTACATAGAAGGGTCACATTTGTAAAATATCCTTTATGTAATGTGATAAACTAGTGCAGCCCGTGATAAATGTTTATGTAATTTCATTCAGACAGGCAGTTCTACTGGGACAGGAAACCCGACATTTGACCAAATAACAGTTTCTATTTTGAGATAGAAGAGGGAGGGGTGAGGTGGAGAGGAGTTAGAAGAGGTTGGAGTTGCGGGTAATTTATTACCTTTTTGTAGACTTTGCATTCCTCTATGTCATTGTGTGCGTATATGTGCTTGGGCAAGGGTGGAGGCAGGCTACTGTGTGTATGCATCCACACGCGAATGTGATGTGCATGACTGTATGAGCGGAGCGTTGTGAACGCATTCCCCAAAGTTTACTTGAAACTAAGTTAATTAATGTTACCCGTGAAGGTAAAAAAAACAACAACCACAGAACGGTAGTTTACTGAGCTAGTTTGCCCTCCAGAGGATGTCAATGGTCTTTTGCCTTGGAGTGAAATCACCATCATAATCAGCAGCAGCATCGTTTTGTCATCGTTTCTTGATCACACATTATCATGATCATCATCACATCATCACTCATCATCATCACCATCATCATCACCATCATCATCATCATCACCATCATCACATCATCATCATCATCGTCGTCGTCGTTATCGTCATCATCGTCATCATCATCATCATCATCATCATCATCATCATCATCATCATCATCATCATCTGTCTTCTTCAGATTTTCTTCCCAGTCATCTTTGGCTAACTTCTTCTTTTCCGTTCTTTTCTCTTTTGTTTTTTGTAATGTCTCAGAATTGAGATAATAAAGTTATCTTGTATCTTGTATAGCGCCTGTCGGTTTAAGTCTGTCAGCGGAAGGGGGGGGGGGGGGGGGGGGTCAAGGGAAAAAAGACACAAAGACGGTCGAGAAGGCAGAGTTTTAATTGTATTTCTTCTTTTCTGCCCCTTTCCTTTTTTTCTTTGCCGGAGCACATGCCCGTTTCAGTCTGTCCTACTAGGAAAGGAGGGCTGGGGGTGTGGGTGGGGAGTGTGGTGGGGGGGAGGAGGGGAGGGGCGTAGACGGAAGGACAACAATTACGAATAGAAGACAGATTCTTCACCGTATTTCTCTGCGCTTTTCTTTTTGTTTTGTCAAGACACATCTGTCAGCCTGGCTTGGCTAATAAGGAAAAAAAAAACATACTGGGAAGAACTAAGAAAGAAAGAAATAAACTTAAACAAACAATAAGAAGAAGAAGAGAAGGTGGAGGAGAAAGGGAGGAGGAGGAGGAGGAGGAGGAGGAGGAGGAGGAGGAGGAGGAAGAGAAGGAGGAAAGCTACAACAACAACAACGATCACAACAACAGCAACAACGACAACAACAATAGAGAAGAAGATAAATAAAGAAGAACCAAGAGAAAGAGAAAAAAGAAAGAAAGAAAAGAGAGAGAGAGAGAGAGAGAGAGAGAGAGAGAGAGAGAGAGAGAGAGAGAGAGAGAGAGAGAGAGAGAGAAATTGCCTGTCCTAAGTGCCTCCACCTACTTACCAAAGACCAATCATTCCGACAATGATCCGCCACTCTTGGCGGAGGGAAAAATCAATGTCGACGTCGCCCGGTGACAATAATGGCACCGCTATAAATAAATCAAACGAACCTCAAACGGCCCTTATCGACCAAGACGACAAGAAATCGTGATGATCGATGTGCGTCGAGTAAGCTGTGGTCGTATCGATCACCGAGATAAAGTGGCAAAGGAATTGATTGCGGAGCGTCTGGTTTGCCACAGTAGCTGGTTTCTGTAGGTTAAAAAAAAAACCCGGCACCTAACAGCGCGTGCTATTTCCAACTGCTGCGTTGATAGCGTACAAACTGCCCTACTTTAAAGAGCTATTTGAATAATCGCATTGTTTCTATTTGTCAGCTTTTTGTGTGTGTTTGTTTGTTTTAACTCGCTTTATTTTGACGAAAAGGAGGACTGACTGAGTGACTAGCTGAGTCTTGAATGGGAACAAAATTAGGGACATCCGAGGCTTTTTCTTTTTAAACAATTCTTGAAACAGAAAGAAAAAGAAAAGTGGAAGAAGACGAAAACAAAGGGAGGAAATGATATGTAAAAAGAATTACATGAACGAATGCAGTGTCACTTTCATGAGATAGCATGAAGAGGAAGAGGAGGAGGAAGAAGAAGAGGATAAGAAGCAGGGGGGGGGGGGATACTTATCTCTCTCTCTTCCTCTCCCAGCCCCCCTCCCTTTCAGTTTGTCTATCTGTCTGTCTGTCTGTCTGTCTCTCTCTCTCTCTCTACATATACACATGAATAAATGCAATGTCACTTTCATGAAATAACTGAAGAGGAAGAGGAGGAGAAAGAAGAACCTGATAAGAAGGAGAGGGGGAAAAGTGCACATCTCCCTCCGCCTGAAATAACACGAGAAGAGGGAGAGGAGGAAAAAGAAGAAGAGAATAAGAGGAAAAAAAGGAACAAAATGCATCATATCTCTCTTTCCCTCCGTCCCTCCACTCTGTCCGTCTGTCTCTCTCTCTCTCTCCTCTGAATAACGCACGTACATACACCCATGCGAATATTAACGCACCTGCACGCACAAACACATATGCCCGCGAACGTGAGCATACACAAACGTAAGTGTATATCATTGGATGCAACCAAGGACAAAAACCTAAAGTTTGATACCAACCCCATGGTGCGGCGGTTAGTGTCATGGTTTCCGGGCGGGGAAGTGGCAGGTTCGAACCCCCCAAAAGAACTAATGATTGGCGGATTTTTCGGCTCCTCATACCTACAGTTGAATATGTTGTTGGACCAAATGAGGAGAAAAAATATCACAAGTCGACTTTCTGTCAGTTAATGGATGCCTCCTTAACCGTAATAACCCATGACGTACTTTTCCAAGGTCTAAGCAGTGCAGTGGCTTAATTGTGTAGGTCAGGCATCTGCGAAATGTTGTTCATGAGACCCCACTTTCCCATTTGTATGTATGTATGTATGTATGTATGTATGTATGTATGTATGTATGTAGTGTGTGTGTATGTATGTACGTACGTACGTACGTATGTATGTATTTACTTATTTATTAATTTATTTATTTATTTAGCTTGTAGCCGTAAACTCTGCTCGCTATTGTTTCATGGCTTGGCAGATGAGGGGTGTAGCGTTGAGTGGACCAGTCAGCACGCAGTGATGCCCCCTTGATGAAACTGAATCTCATGGTAGCGCAAAATTTCTGACCAGCGCAGGCAAATAGTTGTGTTGACGCCAGAATAGGCTACGATAGGAAGCATAGAGTACAGCCTCGTCATTTAGTATCTGACCGAAATGAAATTCCATAGTATCATTATCACATCATCACCATTGATTATCGTTTACAACAACAACAACAACAAAAACAACAGCAACAACAACGGCAACACAAAAAACCCAACCCTCTGTCTTCAAGTGCCAGACCAAATTGAAGCAGGTTTGTATTCACAGGTGATTAACCAGAGGTAGATTAATCCCAAGGGAAAATAATTATCGTCATCCATGCCCTGGTCTCGAGATGACCTTATTTTCAATTCCTCTTTTACATCAATGCCCGTGTCAAAGTTCTCGGGGTCGGCAAGTTCATACGGACTGTCGTTGGATGGATGGATGGATGGATGGATGGGGATGGATGGATGGATGGATGGATGAATAGATGTGGAGGCGCCCTCGAGAGGGTGACGCTCACTCATGCTGGCTTCCCGACTGATCAATCAATGTTGAAGTTCCCGAGGACTGTCGTTGTTTGGAAGGATGGATAGTAGTGGTGGCACCTTCGGGAGAGGTACGCTCGCTCACGTTGGCTCCCAAACTAATCAGTTACTGTCGTCCATAGTGTGGCGGCAGGAATGGAAAGAGGAGAAATGGGGTACACGTGAGGGCGAGATATGGATGGGAGGACGGGGGAGAATTGAGACTGAGTCTCTACTGAACAAGACTCATAATAAAACGCAGTGTCTCTTCTCCTAAGTCGCATCATACCAGTCTTTCCACCGATTGCTCCCTGCGAACTGCTGTTGTTGGGAGTGCTAAAGGTTCCCCCTTTGGGTGTGGCTGTGTGCGGGGGAGCCGAAATAAGACGCTGAGAGAAACGCCACTGAAACAGCAGGAAAGACTTGAAAGCGGGCATTTGCGAAGTCATATTCAACATTTAGGTTTCTGGAAGTGGCAAGCCAGTCCGGATCTAACCTGGATGGAATGTAGATTTGAAGTTAGCACTGGTTTCTAGCAACCGAGAGTGGAATGGATGGAAAGGGAAGGGGGGGGGGGGGGGGGGGGGGGGGGGGGGGGGGGAGAAGAGGCGGGGAAGGGTTGGTACTTCCACTGATTGGTTACAGTTCTGATTTAGTTCACGAACCTCTCTGAATACTATCACACACGTTGTCAGATTTCACGATGAAGTAAGTCCGCGGAATCAAACCAGCCAACCACAGAGGTACGTCCAAACAGCCATTGATGCAGGTTGATTACTGCTGATCACACACACACAAACACACACACACACACACACACACACACACACACACACACACACACACACACACTGAAATGCAAATGAAATGGTCCAACGGTTTAGGATGAGTAATACGTGACATAAACACCCTCTCCATCATCGGTAGAACATTTAAGCTAGGTGGACAAGTTTATCATCGAGGATTAATTATAACCCGGACTTTATAAAACAGCACACGAAAAGGCACGTGACACCTGAGTTATGAAGGAAGTAAGCCTACATGATTACAGACACAGGCATTAGCGTCGTCACAATGTGATTTTATGAACAGCATCATCTGTCACACAACTGACCGGTATTTTTAGGTATGAAAAACATGTGCAAACGTAAGGAATCTTCACAAAGTGATATTGGCGGTGCCTGTTCTCCGCACAGCAGTAAATGAATACGTATATCAATGAACAAATTAACAGAGGAATGAACAAGAATACATATATGATTCTCATTAAAAATTCATCAGTTATTCGAGCAACTGTCAATAAGGAATTCATAAACAAGTTTCAGAAACAAAGAAACACAATATGATTCACGAACAGTTTCTCGCGATCTCTTTGGTTTCAGAACTTCTGAAATGCAGCTCAATATGCGCATGACAGTTTCAGGGTTTCTTACTTTAAACAACTGGAAAAAAAAAAAACTTACCTAAAAACACGTACATGACCCTTCTCTCTCTCTGTCTTACAAATCCAGCGCACGAAGACAGCTAATATACCCTTGCTTAATCACCTGTAACTACAGACTGTTTGGCGACAAAGTCAAGGACAAGTGTATACAACGAGAAGTCAACATCCTCCGGTCGGTTGACGGATTAATAGTCCTTAACATCCACAAGATCGTTACTTGATCTATTTTCATGCCAGAAGTATAGATACTCCAACCACCTGAGGCTAATTCTGTTATAAATATCTTTCAGCCCTTAAGGCCAAGACTGACTGAAAATAAAAGTGGCACTGCAGATTAAAGGTCGGACTCAGTGCCTGGTTGGCACAGCAAGTAGACCACCGAGTGAAATTTGCGCCGGTCAGATGTTGGCAGTTCGAATCTTGCTGGAGACGAACATGAAAATTGTCCTTTACGTTGTCAATCAGGGACGGATTTTTTTAAAATATTTTTTTAAGGGTTCCAGACACAATCCCCTCCACTTGAAGGTTTGTTTATTTGTTTTCAGAACTGCTTAGCGGATTATGTTCGTTCTCTGGAGGAGAGATCCCCAAAGCACCTGATTGGCTACAGTAGAAGCCCCCAATCCTATCCCACCCCCTCGCCCCCGTTTTTACAACACCCGCCCCCCTTTCCTGCTTTAACAGCACCTGCTGCTGTTAGATCACTGCACCACGACTTCATTTGGACCCCCCCTAACCCCCATTCCACTTGTATTTGATCCGCCCCTGCCCATCATACGTGTTGTCGTTCTGGTGGTAGATAGCAGTGTTAGATCAGTTCCGTTTACCCCATTCTACAGGATGGTGAACCTCCTTTGCCACATCACCCTTTTGTGGTTGAGAACGTCAAATTCGGAAGGAACGAAAGAGAAAAGGAGGTAAGTGAAAAGATCAGGGAGTAGAGTTACGGCACTTGACACCTGTCAGGTTATCCTCTTGATTTATTTATGACCATGGAGCTAAAATGGTCTGTTGGTGTTATCTTAGGGCAATGTCATGACATGTACTGTATTGAGTTACCTACATCTGCGGGGTCGCTTGAAATTCTATAGCACTTCAGCCCAATACCCTGTTAAGCGCGCGCGCGTCACGCACAAAAATCACCTGCCTAGTCTTATTGTTTTCTCTTAGTTTCCCTGCATCACTTCAGATTTCCTGTAGTCAGTTTGTAGATCTATACTTAAATCTTTCCGTCGGAGCTGATCAAGCATAGTTTAATTATATGCACCCAGTTTGGTTTAAAATGATAACTTTTGCCTATAGGAGCTAAGTGCATAACGTCTGATATATTCTCATTATTAACAAGTACTAAATCTAGTATATTTGATTTTTGTCCCTCTCTATGTCTTGTTGGTTGTTTCACCATTTGGTTCAGAAATGCATCCTGTAGGCAGTTTATGAACTTTTGACCTCTTTCTCCAGAGCCAGTACCATGCCAGTCAATATCTGGGAAATTAAAATCCCCAGTAATATAGACATATTTGAATTTTTCTAATCTCATTAATCTAATAATAAAGCATGCTTTTTTTTTTATCTCCGCAGAAAAATATACAAGGAACAGTATAGAGAACTAATTTGAGAAAATTTGCATTTACTAACAGAGTAACCAATTTTTGGAATGAATTAACAATTAACATCAAACGTGCACCTAGTATTAATGTTTTTAAGGACCTCATAGATAAACATGAATTATCAACTGAATAAAATATGAATTTGATGGCTAATTAGACTGGGCTAGCCTACGACTGGACCAACGGACACGAAAAAAAAAACATACAGAAGGGGCGTGAAAAGCCTAAACAGGCTAGTTGTTTTTGATACAACGCCCCTGATCCTGATCCAGTTGGGTTTAAAATGAAGTCCACGACAACATTGAGAACGAAGGTGCATGACGATCAGCAGGATTTGCGAAGTATTAATTAGTTATATATACGTGAAAAAAAGTGAAATGGTCAAACCACATGCATACATTCGTTGCAGCCTGATTATACCGAGGTGTTGTGACAGACGCCATCTTCTCGTCACACTGACGCAGCTGGATTGTTTGTTGCCGATTGTTCATCAAGGCGTTTCAGTGGGCTATGTATGGCTGTGCCTCTCTCTTCTCTTGTATGCATGGTGCATTCCGGGTATCTTCTTGTTGTCACTACCCACTGACTGGATAAAGCGCTTCGCTAAAGTTCGGTATCACCGCTCTGCTCTAATATCCAAGTCCTAACGATGTTTTATCGTAGCAAAAAATTGTCTAAAGAGAGATAACTCGTGCGGTATCGATTGGCCATCATCCTTTGCTGGTTCGACCTAGACGATAATATAACGGACATGGGTCTTAGAGTCATTTGTTTCATAGAGGTGTTATTGTAACTTACTAATCCCACAAACAAAATCCAATAAACACTCTAAAAATGAAAAAAAAAGAAGAAAAAATCCGACCACTTGCCATCATCTTATTTCAAAACCTCAGTAAACAATTCTGGAGTACTTTGTCCTGGACACCACACAGTCTGTATGAATCTTTTCTATAATATGCTTGATAAACTCGGGAAAAGCTCTTGCGATTATTGATGCCTTATAATTGATTACGTCTGTACCCTATTGTTTCCTTAAATGAACATTACTTTGAATTACATTTCTGTGTGTTAATTTGTATTTTTGGCTGGGTCTGATCTTTCTGCATTTCTCACGGTATATGTAATGTGCATATACTTTCAGACTACTTTGTTTCTGACTGGGCATACAGGGCAGTCCCCACAAAACAGAAATGACAGGATTTTGCCTCAGGAACCGCATTTGGAATGTGGCCATCTGTGCACACTGGATTGTGCACTGCTTTCATGTCTGTGTTTACTGTTGTGTTCGCCTGAGGCCGACTTGGGAAATGATGGATACACCAATTTGGACTAAGCGTGGAAAACAGACGTGTCATTTTTCTTTTTTATATATAGTAATTTTCTCACGTAAGTTTCCATTATTTCAGACTTCTAATGTTCTAAAAAACAACAAACCAAAAACCCCAAACATTCTGGAATAGGGCCTGAATGTGATCTTGTGTGTTACGCGTGTGTTTGGTGTGTACCACTGAGATGATCAGTGTGACTGAGAGAGAGGACCAGAGTGTTGGTCTGCTAATGGGGGATGCAGACAACTGGCCACAGCACAGAAGTGAGTGTGTCTGGGTCTGGGGTGAGCAAGCAGCGAAGGGCTATCCAAGAAACACTGAGAGTTTAGTATGTGGGGGGGAAAGAGACAGTGTGTGTGTGTGTGTGTGTGTGTGTGTGTGTGTGTGTGTGTGTGTGTGTGTTGTGTTTGTGTGTGCACATTTGGTAAATAAGAAGCAAAACCACACGGATAGAATGGGAGAGGAGAGAGATAGAGAGAGATTCATACAAAAATGAAAATGAAGAGATACTTAACCATAGCAATTTCTGTTTTCTTTCTTTCGTTCTTCTTGTTTTATTCATCTCAACCTGTTATGGCAAAATCCTTTGCTGAGAATCCCATCAGCTGAAAAAACTGCTGTCTCTCTTTGAAAAAGAAAAACCCAACTACCTAAATAAACACAATAAAACAACTTAAATGAAAGTAAATCGCACATCTCCTTTCTCATTATCCAGACAAACTAAGGTAATAAAACTGCTGAAGACCAAAAGCAGTCAGTTTTACATTATCTCTTTGACATTCATGATCAGTGTACACTGTGAGCCCAACATACAATCTATAAATAATGAACTCCACTAATCAGTATAGAAACAAGGTTGTAAGGCAGGGCATCTTACTGGGAGGTGAATTAGTATCTGGTGACAAAGACAAAAATGTTCAAAAGAAGTTGTTCCCGGATCTTTTTTTTTTTTTTTGCTGTCCCAACCTCTGCGCCACCTCAGAGGCAGTGCACCCACGCCGCTCATTCCGACACTCCGTCCACAGCCACAGCCCGGTCGGCCCCGCCGCAGCCCCGGCACCGGCACTCCACAGGAAGCAGTCAATGTCACGTCGTCAAGAGGCAACCCACCAGAGGAGACACTGCACTGCTGCCGAGTCACTTCGGTGGTGTTCAGTGGCCCTGTTCTGATCTAACATACGCAGGACACCACCTACTAAGCCCCCTACTGACGACAATAATTGCTTAGCCGTGGAGCGGGCATGAGTGAGCTCTCCCTCCGGAGGGCGCCACCACGTCCATCCAATGACAACCCCCATCGACTCGCCGATACCGGTAACCCCGACGGAACCAAACCAAGGCCACAGATGTGGAGAGGACATCGAATTTGAGGTCACCATGAGAGCAGGGCATGAAGGGCCACAGAACTTGAGACATTTTTTTTAAAATGCTGATCGATGAGAATGAGGATGATTAAGATGATGCTATGGATTTTCATTTCGGTCTGAGACTACATGACAGGGCTGTTCTCTACGCTTCCTTTCATAATATACTGTTCAAAAAAAGAAACGCAAAATGAAATTTTGCCACCTGGGGTGGACCATACAGTTGAGAACACGCCAAAAACCGGCCCTGATGTATGTCTTGAACGTCGACGTGCTAGGATAACATTGATTCAGGTTGTCATTTATGTGCACGTGCGTGTTGTGGGCCAGGTGCGACAGTGCAAACATTGGGTTGTGCTTCTGTTGTTTCACCTGCAAAGCATGCCCAACTCAGTGGTGAACACACACACACCATGGTCATAGTGCAGTATAAAAGCCGGGTCATTTTGGCAACCGGCAGGCACACCGTACCAAAAAACAGCATGCCACGTTTGAGCCCAGCAGAGAGAGAAAACGCCCTGGGTCGTTTGCAAGTTGGTCAGAGTGCAACTGATGTGGCCCATGCTTTGAATGTCTCCCCAGTACCATATGCCGACTTTGGACTCGCTTCCAGAGGACAGGGTCATCAGCTGATGCCCCGAGGTCAGGCCGACCTCATATCACAACGCCAGCCCAGGACCGCTTTATACGGCTCAGACATCTCCGCAATCGCTTCCTGCCGGCCTCGTCCACTGTCCAGGCATGCGCTGGTGTCCGTCGCATCTCCTACCAGACTGTCCGGAACAGGCTGCATGCTGCTGGGCTGAGGGCTTACAGGCCCCTACGTAGCAACGTAATGACGGGGCGCCATCGACAGACCAGACTGCAATGGGCTACGCAACACAGACACTGGACACTGAGGAACCATTGGCGACACGTCTGGTTCTCGGATGAGTCACAGTTTCTGCTGCAGCGCCATGACAGGAGGCGAAGGGTTTACCGCCGGGTTAATGAACGCAACCAGCAGAACTGCATCGACGAGGCACCTCCGCATGGTGGCGGCAATGTCATGGTATGGGGGGCCATCAGCAACACAGGCAGGAGCCAGCTGGTGCGCGTGGAAGGTCACCTGACAGCCCAGCAGTACGTCCAGGTCATTGTTCAGCCACACGTCCTGCCTCTAATGGCCACTCCCAGGGCCGTGTTCCAGCAGGACAACGCCAGGCCCCACACAGCACGCCTGACCACAGCCTTCTTTACCGCCAACACATCAACACCCTGGCCTGGCCCTCTCTTTCCCCGGATTTGAATCCTATTGAGCACGTTTGGGACGTTTTGGACAGACGCCTGAGAGTGAGGGCCAACGCCCCAGCGACTCCAAATGAACTGTTCCGGGCATTGCAGGCCGAGTGGGCGGCCATCCCACAGCAGACAATCAGGAACATTATTGCTTCATTGCCCCGCAGATGCCAGGCTACCATTGCAGCCAGAGGGGGTCAACCCGTTACTGACTTTGGAAGCGGCCTGGCGATTTCCCTGAGGGTCTGGGGCTGGTTCTTTACCACAGCATTACAGGGGAGACTTCTGTCCTACTGATGACCTGTTTTTGTCATTTTCACATTAAACGTGTTGTCACACTGAGCTTCAATATATTGTGTTTCAAATCAGCAGCTTGGCATTTTGCGTTTCTTTTTTTGAACAGTATATATCCCGGCATCATCCAGGCCCAAGAGATACAGGCACCTGCAGTGTTGGTCATGAAATTTGAGCAACACTCTCAGAAACGCATCCATTAAGTGCATGAAACTCGACTGTGTGGTCCCAGTCTTCCCAAATGAGTCCGCAGCAAACTCAACTCTGGGTAGGAGCTGGTGGGACAGAAAAACCCACATGACTGATGGGATTCGAACCCACGACCTCCCAGCCGGGAGTCTGCGACGCTAACCACTTCGCCATGGCGGCTGGTGTTCCTGGATCTTTATTTGGAGGGTTTGTTGAAAAATGTCACAGTTTACACACACACACACACACACACACACACAACACACACACACACACACACACACACACACACACACCACCAACCTGATACCTTGGAACAAAAGAAAGACTGGAATGAAACTAAAGGGAAAAAGAATGAAAGAAAAATGGGGACAAAAGTACAGATTGGGACAAAAGTAGAGAAAGCAAAAGAATGCTGAGTTTTCTGCAAACATGTTGTCATTTGATCCAGTCTGGCAAATCTGGGTTTCAATGAAACAATAAACTGTTAGCTGTGGAACTGTGTATCCTAAATAATGCAACATTTGTCTTCTGCGACTCTGAAAATGAAGGGTATCATTTTCTAAATCATGTAATATTTGTCTCGTGCCATTCTGAAAAAGAAGAACATCATTTTCTAAATCATGCGATATTTGTCTTCTGCCACTCTGAAAACAGAAGTGCTTCAATTTGCCATCAAACCTAAAATCTCATGAGATTGCTGATAAGGTTATCAGCAAGCTCTTTTGACAAAAAAGTTCAGATTTATGAGCTCAGCGCATGTCTGAGTATCTTTGTTTGAAAATCCACTGTGATGTCTTTGTCCACAAAACTTTCTTTTCCTTCTCTTTTTAACATTAAAGAAAACAACAACAACCACAGCGACAACAACTACAACCAAACAAAAAAAATTCTATTTTTTGACCTTGCAATCTTGACCCATTCAATCCAAGGATTAAAGCAATCGTTTCCTTGAAGTTTGACCCTGAACCATGCAAAGGAAATGATCATGTCCTTGTACTTGTGACGCTGCAAAAATGCCTGAAATTGTGACATTGCAAAAAAGCTGAAATTGAAGATTTTTGTTTTTGTTTTTCTTCTTTTTTTCTTAGTAAAGCCACTGGCTCAAACTATGACGAAGCTAGTTCAACATCTTGTGAAAATGTTATGTTATTCATGGACAGAAAAAATAAATCTGTCACTTCTACAAATTCTGGCAGTAAACACAAAAACAAAACACATCTCATTTTGGACAGGACAGAGAGACAGAGAGAGAAGGAGAGAGATAAAGACACTGAGACAGAAAGAGACTAAAAAAAACCAACAAAAACCCCTGTAGACTGACACAAAAACAGAGAGAGCATAATGGAAGAGAAACACAGACAAGAAGAGCAGCAGACAAACACAGACTGACACAGAACCAGAGACGATTTTTACTTTTCGTGTATTATTTCACTTGTGACAGTTGACAGAAGAGCTGAAGAACCCACAATGCAGAACAAAAGAAACTCGACAGCACTAAGATCAGCTCTGTTTCCATTTCATCATCAACCAACTGACCATACGGGGCCCTTTTCAGGGTTTCCCACAAAGGGTAAAAAAATAAACTGTGTACTGAAAAACAGTGACAGCAGAATTATCAACAAAACGTATACAACACTTTCATAACATGATAACTCGCCCGATCACATCTCCCAGGTAAATAAGACTGAGAATGCTATAGTCATTGCTCCTTCACCCACATCCCCTACTAAAAGAAAAGTAAAAAAAAAAAATATCCATCCAAAAACATATTCAAAGGCAACAACAACAAAAGTTTTGAAAAGTCATCATAGGGTCATCAAAATCCAAACAAATGGTCTGATTCTTACCACACACACAGAGAGAAGAAAATACAGATATATACAAAAACAAACAAAAATTAGTCTTCTTTGATTTGAAATAAAAAAATCAAAAAAAATCCTTCAAACAGCAAGTTGAGTAATGACG
>CM031595.1:110902530-110972530 GCA_018398815.1 Conus ventricosus | reverse complement strand
AGCCTTGTCGGTTCGAACCCGTGGCTGGCAGCTCTGCGGCAAGCGCTCTAACAATGTGACTACAGGCCTCTTACTTCACCCTACTCTGGTCCAAAATTTTAAAAAAATTTTTTTTAAAATTTATGAGCAGTCTACCTATAGAAAACATCAAAGCACCATGAAAATCAAAACATAGTTCAAGTCGTACCTTTTAACAGAACATGCCTATCACTCAACAGAAAGAGCTATAAAACTATAACGAATGTGGACTAAGGAAAAGTTTCCAGCAACCCACAAAGGAAGCTGCAGCGAAGCAGCGGCTGTGTTTTGAGGATGGGAAAGGTGTAGACGTGAAGCGCATTCCTTGTGGGGCAGGAAGGAGTAGACCGCAATGTAGCCCACAGTGGCCACACCAGGGCAAAGACAGGCCAGGAGGTCAGGCAGCCCCATACGCACAGCACCAACCCTCCCAGTACGCTCTTGGCAGCACCGAGTAGAAATACCACAGGAATGGAGCCGTCTTCGAATGGTTAAGACCTGTCCCTTGCACCATGGAGAATATTTTCTAACAATTTGACTCAAAAACTTGAGAAATGCATGTCTAACAGAAAACTGCTGAACTGAAATCACTTGTATAATATAATTTTATGGGTAAGACATAACTATATCATTCAATTTTCTGACATTTCATACGACAAGAAAAAGATTGCATTTTTCTCTTATGACGAACAACTTTGCAGTAAAGTTCGGAATCTACAGAGAGAAGCCTAACTTGCAACCATTCTAAAAACATGTTAAAGTATCGAAATGTCTTCTAAATCAACATCAATTCCTGCATGGCCACTGTCTCTTACAACAGCAACAACAACAAAAAACAGGTGTACTAACTGAATCATCTGCTTCTGCAACATGTACAGTAGGGTAATTTATGAAACATTAAATTGATAAAACACAGCAGGCTTAATGCTATTTGTGTACACACACACACAACACACACACACACACACACACACACACAACTCACACACACAACACACGACCCATGATCTGATCACTGTCCATCAACAAGCCTTTACCATATTTCATGCCATGACAGAAGTCCCTTACACTAGTTTAAGTTCAAGTGAGATGGACATAAAATTTTCACCTTAAGTTTCTTTACATGAAAGGAAGTAAGTAAACACACCATTTCTGCAGGAACAAAAACAAAAAACAACACCACCAAAAAATCAAAGGATACACCCCACTGGGAGCTTTTGTTGAGGTACACATTAAACCACAGCACCTCTCCTTCTGGCCACAGCCACCGCTGCCAGAACACTGAATCCACAAGAACCGTCATACCTGCAAAGGTCAAGTCATATATTCCCCCCGATATCTGACTGCTCTTGATTTTCTCTATCGACTGGCAGATGTATGACCAGACCAGAATACATGAACATGATGCAGAAACAAAATCATCCACTGTCTGCTCCTCTATCCCTTTCCTTCTTATTAATAGAGAAGGGTTATTTTCTACACTATGGTAACTCTCATACTGAAGGTACTTATAACAAACATAGCAAATTCAAACATATGCATACAATCACACACGCAATTCCCTCCGAGCGCATGTACACAATCTAAATAAACTACACCAAAGAGGAAACTTTAAAGAGATGGTGGGCAGAAGTCTCGTTATCAAAAATGCTCTCCTACTTATTAGAGTAGGCTATGCTGGTTTGAATTCAACCAATCAGCTAACCAAACAAAACCAATCAATTCTACAAAGCAAATCAAATAAAACCACCCACATGAACAAAACCAATATATTCATCAAACTAAATCAAACAAAACCACAAGTTAAGCAAAAAAACTTAAAACTAACAAACAATTTATTAAACTATCAAACCAAAAGGGATGACTACTATGCCCATACAAACACATGCACAAATCACTCAGATTCCATTCAGTTCCTCACATCATCCACTATAAACAACAAAAAAACACACAAAAAACAACAACAGAAAACAGAAAAGAAAAAGAAAACAAAACCCCCAAAACTTTGATAAACTGTAAATTTTTTACAAGATAACTGCGTACCTAGCAGAACAACTGTTGCAGGTATGGCGTGTTTCACAATCTGGAACACAGCAGCAAACCGACCTCTCAGCAGGTCTGACAGCACAAACAGCCCCAAGAAAATCAAGGTCTCGAAGCGGAAGATGATGCAGGCTGCCCCTGCTGCCCAGGTGAACATGGCATAGCGCTGTCGCATCCAGTAATTCATCGCCATCAGAACTGAAAATCAACCACGGAAATAATGTTCACCTTTTCAGTTTTCCTCCATGAGTATTAGAGTGGAGATGTTCATTTAACTGTATTCTTCAATCAAATTCCAATGACAAAACACATAATTCAGTGAAGTGACTGAATGCTACAACTTTGTCAGACAGACAGACAGAAAGAGTGAGAGACAGAGAGAGAGAGAGAGAGAGAGAGAGAGAGAGAGAGAGAGAGAGAGAGAGAGAGGGGGGGGGGGGGAGGAAGAGATAAACAGACAGGAAAAGGGAGATAGAGATGGACAGACAGCAACAGACGGAGAAAAACAGAGAGGCAGACAGACAGAGAGAGAGAGAAAAAAGACAAGGAGAGAGAGAGAGAGAGAGAGAGAGAGAGAGAGAGAGAGAGAGAGAGAGAGAGAGAGAGAGAGAGAGAGAGGAGAGAGACAGACAGACTGACAGAGATAAAGAGAGAGAGAGACAGGGAGGATGAGATGGGGTTGGGGGAAGGGAGGAGGGAGGGGAGTTAAGTGTTCCTAATGTCTTATTTTTCTACTCCTCTTCTCTTCTCAAAACCTCTCATTTCTGAAAAGGGTAACCTCATAAAAAGGCACAGCTAAAAATTTAGAATGTCATTCACTCCCACACCCACACATGCACCCACCCTCCCACACATTCAGATGCTTTCTCTCTCTCTCTGTTATTTCATGTAACATTTTGAGGAAAAATGTCAAATAAAAGTTCTACATCTAACCACTTAATTAAGTGAAAAACAAACAAACAAACAAAAAACCGAATTTCCTCTCTTTGTGGCTGATTAATGGCTAAAAATAAGATTCTGACCATACTTCCTTTCCCACCTCCTTCCCACCCCCTCCACTCACTCATGTTACATCATCAAGCATGGTGCCTAGATTTTTCAGCATTTCATTATATGACAAGCGAAAACAACCTTGTCTTAAGGGTTACAAAAAATATTGTGTCTAATTAAAATCCCTGTACGAGAATGAAAACTAGCGAAAAAGTAGAGCCTATAGATTTGGCAGGAAATGCTCAACTCATCCCCACCCCCACCCTACCCCCAATTCCAAGATCCCCTATTCCCCCCACCCTCTCTGGCCCACCACTGTCCAAGATGTTATAGCTTGAATCATATATCTTCACTCTTTTCCTACCTCCTGTTTATAATTTAAAACAAGCTTCTGTTACAGAACAGTTGGATGAGTGTGTTAGCGTGTGTGCTAAGTGTCTGTCTGTGTAAATGGGTGAGTATGTGAATCTAATAAGCTTTTGTTTAAAAAAAAAAGAACTGGTACAACAGAATCATTTTCACTGTTCTGATTACTGATATCTTTATTAAATGGCATACCCAGTCCCAAGGCGAAGGTATTTGGCAGAGGGCGTGTCATGTAGAAGAGGAAGTGGAACTGGCTCATCGTCAACAAAATCAGCCATCGCATCACGCTGACACTGAATCGTAACTTCACCGCTCGGCAGAAGCTTATGAAAGCTGACAGGACGTACAATCCCAGAACTCCTCTCACTACACAAATGCATACAAATGCATGCGTGCGCGCGCGCCCACACACACACACACACACACACACACACACACAGAGGATTAAGGATCTTGAGCGTGATGCTGTGGAGATCCATTCTGGTTCACACAACTACATGACAGGGTTGTATTCTACACCTCTTTTCATAATCTATCCCTCCATCTACTAGAAAGACACAGATACTTGTTGTGTTGCATAAGAAAACTTGAGCAAACCACTCAGATGTATTTATTATTAAATGGATGAAACTAAACAAGTATGATTATACATCTGGAATCCTAACAGTTAGCTGGAGCCAAGTAATCCCCAAACACAAGCCTATGGTGGGTCTCGAACTCCAAGCCCATGACGCTAGCCACTTAAGTTGGTATGAGCAAACAGTCCATAATAAAGTACACTGTGTTTCTCCCCTGGCGAAAAAAGCAGAGGACATCTACCAAAAACAGATTTGTGATCCCTACCATCTGATCATATGACTCATCCCATGACATAACAGATCGTTGTGCTATGACAGTGTGCCGACCCTAACTCTTGATCATGGGGTTTCCAAAGATGAAGCTCAGCAGTACCCATCTTCACTCCAAAAGAGCTTGTGCCAGCTGCATATTTTCATGTTTTCATACTCTACAGACAGCTCATACCATTTAAAGGATCTTCAATCTGTGCATGATTTGGCTTTTCTTCAGACATACAGGCATGATAAAAGTTTGCCTGGCAGCAGGTCTGCTCATATGTTGATCATGATCTGAAAAATCCCGCTCTGGACACTATCCCATGACCTACCTGCAATTTGAGATCCTAGAGTTCTAACCACTCTACTGGTGATAATACATCTTTGTTCATAAACAGGTAATGTTCACATTCACAGGTAAGTGATACTTATATTCTCTCTCTTTGTCTCTCACACACACACTTACTCACTCATTCACCAACATATACAGCGACACATTGTCTCTCTTTCTCTCTCTCCCTCACACACACACTCTCTGACACTTGCAGTGACACATTTTGATATCTCAAACAGTCACATACACACTCACACACACACACATACATACATGTGCGTATGCATGCTGGCGCGCGCACACACACAGATCAAATACACACACAATGACGCATATGCAAACCAACACACAACACATACACACACACACACACACACACACACACACACACACACACACACTCTGTGACAAGTCTACACAACACACAGTGTCTTTAAGGTGAAAAGTACAAACAGTGCAAATTCATGCTGCTATTTGCTATTAACTGGTTCAAGTTGCACGAGCTTCAAGACACTGATCTAAAGTTTGTTTCATGCCTTTGCTTTCCGTCTCCTCACTGTAAGCTGGCATGAGGTGTGTTGCTTTGTGATTAAAAAAAAAAAGGCCTGAACCTCTGGTAATTTCTGTGCTTACTGGAAATATGAAAATCATAAATGTGCCCTTGTGTCAGAAACTTATTACACTTGTTTGTTTGTGGAATGTTTACAAACATAAACATGACAATCAATGACAAAAAGTATATACCCAGATACTGTTGAGTGAATTTGTTCAAAGATAGCAGCTGGGTCAGGAGCACTGCGGGGTAAGCTGTGACAGACACCAGCAACGGACCCAGGAATGTTCGTGGCACCACCCCAGGAAACTCCAGATGATCATACTGAAGTGAAACATCCAAATGGTGTTTCATGTCCCAAACGGTAGTTGCCATCCTACCCCCCCCCCCCCCCCCCCATCCCCTCCCCAAATCTCTTTAAAAAAATCCACCTACTTTATATTTTTCAAATCATTGCAATTTCTGTTAGCCCTTGTTAAGGACGGTATGAAATGAAGTTACTTGATAGTAACTGTGACTGACTAATTATATACTGCTCCAGCTATTTATCTGTGTGAAATCCTGATTGCACTACATGGGTAGAGCACATTGCCCTATTATCCACCCCCAGCCCGTTTCCTCCCTCCCCCTCTTTTTTTTTTTTCATTGGGTGGTCACCTTCTTAAACACCACAGGTCAGTTGACTGGCAATTAGAATTTCAGCACCTGTATCAGCCAAGACATCACACGACTGTGGTACCTCTCGCTCTTTTAATTATGCTGAAAGTATAGATTTTGCCGAGTGGTTGCTGTTGTCTGTTTTCTGTTCATTCATCTGCATAGATTTACAAATCATTTAAACAAAATTTTGATGATTTCTTAAGATACTGATGTCTCAATTTCCATGATCACAGATTTTCTTCCTATTGTCGCACTATTCATTCCTAGCCTCCTGATAGCGCTACTTTGTCTCTCGCTACTTTGTGGACTATGACATGAGTGCCATTACTTCTTGTCCGTGCTGTTAAGTCAGAGAATAATGTGATTGGCAATCATTGCTCAAAACTATGCTGGCTTGTTCATCTTGTGCTCGATCTAACTTGTCAGGTCAATGTCTCACGATGCAGTCTAACACAGGAATGTGTGTTGATATATTACTGTCTCATTTGTCACACACAGGGTGGGCTCTCACTAGTCACTGAAAGCAATGTGGAGATCAGTTATTATTTTGCAGTCTTTTTGTGGTAGTCTCTCAATCTTGGCATGGCTCAGGTATACATCAGTTGCCCTTTTTCGATAGTGCTGTTAAATTCTCAGTCAAATCATATGTCTTAGGCACTTTCACTGCTATAACTTTGTCAGTGTTACAATGGCCTTGTTATGTGAAAACTGTTGTTAATTAGCCATGCATTTATCCCTAATCATTGGTGCTGCTACTCAAACAGTACCAATATTTGTTGACTGTTAACCATTGATAGTTGATCATTAATGACTATTCATTTAAAGGTTTACTTAGCCACTTCAAATGTGGGCTCTCAGTTCTTCAAGTTATTTTTGGTTGTTGTTTTTCCTACTGTTGACAGTGTTAGTCTTCTACTGTGGTTGACAGTTTTCCATTTCATGAATAATACTGCCATGTCAGGTTCCTGATTAAAACCATCTGGTATCAGATCTCAAATTTTCCATGCCATAAATTCATCACATATACTGTTCCTTTGCCAGTTTGGTAGGTTATTATTTTGTTAGCCATGATCCTTACAATGTCTTACTTTGTCCTTTTCAGGCACCGTTTTCTCCTTGTCTATATGTTGTAAATGAAATTTAATAACAACTAAGTGGCTGGGCTCCACCTGTATGCTCCTGGCCAGAGTGAAATCATCCTTACCTTCATCCTTTCATCCCTTACTCCATTTCTGTCCAGTCTCTTCCTGTGCTCCCCTTACCCTTCCACCAGTCCATTCCATCTTGGTGCTGTGAGCATGATTACTTGTTCCATTCTAACTTTTCCGTTCTTTCCCTTACCTTAACAACTCCTTAAAATCGTTACAATCTGGTAATTCAAAGTTTGAATAATTTCAAGTCAGTTTGATGTCCAAAGGCGCTTGAAATTAAGTAGTTTTCACTGTACACACTAATGTACATCTACATGCACACTTGCGATGCACACAACTTTAATGTCAGGTAATTTGCTTCAATGTGCACATGTATGCTGCAATTAATCCAATGTAAAAAAAAAAAAAAAAAGTACTCGAAAGCAGCCTTGAAAGCAAAGAATTAATTTGGACATATACTTAGATAAAGATACTTTAAATAACTGAAAACTGCTAATGACTTACTGCTATCAAAGGTAACTTTGAAAGCAAAGATATATCAAAATGTTGAGATTTTGAACCCACACATACAATTTTGTTTTCTATTTCCCAAATCTATGTCATTCATTATGTCTCTTTCTCTCCCTCTCTCTCTCACACACACACACTAAAACATTGACACTGACAAACTTTAATTCATACCTCATTCAGGTCCCACTGATGGTTGAGAATATCATGCATAGCCTGCAAGTTGAAACTCTCCTCAACTTTGGTATATGGACAGAGTACTAGGTGTACCCCCATCATCACCACCAGCATTCCACTTAACATTCGCATGGAGGATGGATGCAGCAGCTGTGAATATATGCAGGCATGAGCACACACCTTCATCCACACAAATGCAAGGCAAACTTTTTATATCTTTTTTCTACATAGATCTGAAATAAATCCTGACAATTTTAAAACTACCTTCAAACTAGTGCACTTTTCTAAACAGAATTCAGTTTCGAAGCCTCATTGAATAAAACAATATAAGCGAAGTGAACACACACATACACTGGCACTAACAATCACAATGAATAAATGACGCAATAGCAAGTCTTAAAAAGATGGGAGTAAGGCATCAAGTCTTATCCACCCCTTTCTCCTCTTCCACCCCCTCGCATAATCTCTCCCGTTTCCTTCCAATTTCACTCTGTGAAACGTTTCCTCAAAATGTTTGCTGAGACTGAGAGGCATCGACCAGAGCCTAGTTTAACTAAGAGTACTGAAGATAAAGCGCCCAAAATAGATTATGATGAACCCAGACTATGAAGAACCCAGTACGTGTGACGGCCCATATCAGTTTGCCGTAAGCTCAGTCATTGCATGAGTTCAAGGAAGCATTTTTTAAAAAAAAACTAACATCATTCTGTTTCAGTTTACAAAATGCTTATTACGTCTAGAATGAAAGATGCTGAACTCGTCGACTGGCGTGCCATCTTGCAGCCGAACCAAGTTGCGCGCTTCAAGTTCTCCTTTCGTTTCCTCTGGTCACCGGAGACGTGGCGGAAGCTCTAAGGGAAAATGCACTCTGTCCAAAAACTCAAAACATGAACATTATCTCCCTTCCATTAGACAAAAAAAAAAAAAAAAAAAAATCTGGAGGCCTATCGAGTAAACTATCCTTTTCTTTCAGTCAGTACTATATTTAGTCCCTCCTCTCTGCACTCTCAGGCATCAAGTGCGTATGTATGCATATGCATTTGAGACGCAACCGCAAGACTACTCGCATTTGACGTGTGTAATAAGCCAATGAGTGTTTCAGTCAACGGTGGTGTGTGTAAGAGAGAGAGAGAGAGAGAGAGAGAGAGAGATGTCAATTTGCCTTCATTCACTGCACAACACAGTACAGACAGGGTTCCTTTCTCCCAAGGACAATCAGGGAATGGAACTCCTTACAACCAGCAAGTTTCAACCAGCACACTCTTGACACTTTCGTGTCAAGGGTCACAATACATATATCCTAACAAAAGTTTAAACTTTCTCTTTTTTTCTTTTTGGCTGGCCTGGCACAAGGTGTGGGCTTGACCCTCCCTTATGGTGGGTCGGGGCTGCCCGACAGTGTGCGCAGCCAGGGCAGCAGCTCCACATCGCCTGCTGGGTTATGAACACCGTAGGGTCTTTTTGTGTGTGTGTGTGTGTGTGTGTGTGTGTGTGTGTGTGTGTGTGTGTGCACCTCTGTACCATCCACAAGCAGACCACCGAAATAGTGGCAGAATCATCAACCAATTGATGGCGGCCACTCAACAGAAGAAGAAGAGAGAGAGAGAGAATGTGTGTTTGTGGGAATGCGGGCGCATAAATGATTAAGTGCATACACGCACGTGTGTGTCAGTGACTCAGTGACACAGAGTCAGTGTATTGTGTGTGTGTGTGTGTGTGTGCGTGTGTGTGTGCGAGTGTCTGTGTGAGTGTGTGTGTGTGCGAGATACATATATTTAAACAATGGTTTTCTAGGGCATATGCAAGTGCGACAAGAACATAATTTGGCAGAAGAAAATATTGAAAAGATTTTCTCGTGGCCATTCCATGTATGAAGTTGTCACTTAATGGCCAAAGTCGAAAGTCTGCAATGGAAGTTGTTGGCAGTGAATATTTTCAGTGTTAAATGCAAAACATTTTCTTTAAGAATGTTTTACACATCGATGAACTGAGATCTGTTAGATGATATGTTAATGCAGTCTTATTCCTCCACTCCATTCCCTCAGCATTTTTACGACTGGAATTTGGCATATCCATTTCAACTTTTATACATGCAAGCCTAGCCATCCAACATTTTCTTTGGAGCATTTCTCATTACATTCTGTAGTATCTTCCACAAAACTGGTTTTGAAAACGTTGATCTCAACAGTTGCTTTATTGAAAATGATTCAAATTTCAGAATGGTTAGAATCAACCATAAGTTCATAATATAGAAACTTCAGAATCAACCACAAGTTCATAATGTTGAAACTGTGATGCCAAACCCTGTTGCTGCTGATATTATCAAAGAAACAGATGGGATGGGGGCACCTTTTGTGAACTGGATTTCCATTGCATATATTGAAGGCACCACTTCTTCCTGTTGGTCTGACTGGCTCTGTCTCTGCCTCATGTTAATGGATTTGATGCCTGTTCACCACTCTTTACTGGTGATGGTGTCAAATTATACCAAGTTTGAAGTACATACATGTATTAGGACTTGAGAACAAATGCTATGTGTTGCAGTATGTTGATCTTGCTGAACAGCCAACCAGACGAAACTGGAATTTGTTATCTGAGAAGGCAGACCAGCTTATTGAACAATGTCCTTCCATGTAAGAGGTCAGTTACCTGAACAAGCAACTGGGACTCCAGCAAATGCAATCAATGCTCTGATCTTATGTTGTGTTGTTATGGGAAGGACAGTTTAACATTGTTGAAAAAGATTGACACTGGTTCTCACATTACATGTCAATACATTGCATACTACTTTTACAAGGTGTATCTTTTTGTGGTGCTGAGAATCATGTGGTGCTGAGAATCAAGTGTATTTTTGTGTGTGCAAAATTGTTACAAAAACACACTCAGATATGTGTGTGTAAACATAATACGTAAATCCTACCATCATTTGATTCATAGTTATCTTCATTCTAGGATATCTACTTGTTCACAGTTGCATATCAACGTTTAAAGGCTAGGTTTAAGAAGTGTCACAAACTGCTTTACTATTTAAATTAAAAAAAAAAAACATTAACAATGTCGAACTGCAAAATCTGTACTTAAAATACCCTCAGTAGTGCATTATAAGAGAGAGAGAGAGAGAGAATGAGACAACTGTAACAGCACTAACACACACACTAATACACACACCCACACCATGTTGTACACAGTTGCAATAAATGGTGACAATGAATCATGAATCAACAATTTATTAGAAAAAAAAGTCTGCTATCACACAACTGGAGACATGTGGCAGACAGCATTAAATGAAAAACATATCCCCAAAAACATGTACTGCCATACCTGGATGCCATAAAATGTTTAACTTGTAAATAGCAACAGCTGCAACAGCAAGAAAATAGGTATATTTTCATTGTTGAGTATTATCAATAAACAATTCTTGTCACAAAACACACACATACATACATACACACTGACAAAATAAACTGGTCGGTCTGCACTGTTAACTTTCATCATCAAAACCAAATTGCTACAAATTTAACAAAATGGAGCATGCATAGATAACTGCACCAAGACAATGAACAAATCAAAACACAGTCAGTTATGATTCTGAGCACACATCCTGTTCACAGAAAACCAAAGATACTGACTAGTAGCAGTATCGGCTGAGCTGTGGCCAAAAAAGCCCTTACAAAATTAAAACTGGCATAATTCTAGTTTGAAGTCTGAAAAATCACAGATACCATTCTCAATGACTTCAAGACAGTTTCCAATTAAAAAAAAAAAAAAAAAGCCAAAACACTGAGAAACACAACCTTTCATTCATCCCCCCCCCCCAACCCCCCCCCCCCCCCCCCAATCAAAACAACAACAAAAAAGGCACCAGACGCTTCTTCTAGGTGTTACACAGAACTCAGGAAAAACACCTTTTCTCTGTTTTTGGGGTATGTTTGACAAGACTTCATGACAAATTCATATGACAAAAAGAAACATCTAGATATTGATTTGATCGTTTAAAACCACGTCTTTATCTACAAAATACTTCTTTTTAGATTAAGAAAAAGTCACTCTATTAACCCCTTGACTGCTGCTGACAAACAGACTCATCAGTGACAGACTAGCAACCTTCTGGTGGGATGGAGCAGAGACTGTGACCAAGTTCCACTGTCTTGTCAAGTTGTCTTGTTTGGGCAAATTTATTCAGGTGAAGCAATGACTCCTTTAACCTTTCCTGGGCCTAAGACCCATACACTGATACAGCCAACACAGGCTTTACTGTATGTCTTACTGTATGCATATACTGTCTTATCCTTCTTTCAAAAGCCATACTTATCAGAGAATTCTGTAGAACTTATAGAGTTCTGTAGAATTCATACTTAAATGATATCATAGGTCGCCAACATCCAATACTCAATGCACAACTACATCTAATTATGGCTTACAGCATGGGCTCTCCACAACCCACACCATCCAAAGTGTATAATTAAATCGACTCTTTTTATCTTAATGTTCATACATCAAAACTGGCTAACAGATAGCTAACTGGATTTTTAAAAAATTAAATACCCCAAATTTGTTGAAATTTTAATTGTTCATGAGATAATGAAAGTTGTGGACAACTTTGAAAGAATGGGCATGGTTAAAGAATAAACAAAATATAATAGTACAAAAATCATGCTGACTCTCCTTCAAGTTCATGTGTATCAACCGACACCAAGTAAAGTTCAACAGTCAAGGGGTTAAGAAATGGTAAAAATTTCCCTATTTGTCCTTATAAAGCACAAACCAATCATAAGGTATCGTGACAAAATACAAGCCAATGCGCACAAACTGCCTATCCAATATTGTAAAAAAAAAAAAAAAAAAAAAAAAGAATTAAAAAAAAAATTCAACAAAGAAGTCAGACAACAAACTAAATGTTTTCCATAATATCCCTAATATTCTACAAAGTAAAAAGAAATATGAGAATGCAGCTTAAATGACAGGGGACGGAGCAGGGGAGATTTAGGGAAAGAATGCTATATTTAACCAGAGTTGTTTCTTTTTTTTCTCTCTGGTTCATTTCTAAGATGTTGATTGCTGTCATCACCATCACTATTATATGAGAAGAATAGCTTATGGTTAAAGAGTAACAAACCAATGAGCTTTTTGAATGGCAAAACAGTCAAATTTGACCTTCACCTCTGATTATGTCCAAATGAAGACAACATATCTGGGCACTAATTTCGAATTTAATTCAGAGCTTTGGATGCTTTTGATAATCTCCAGTTCCTGATGACAGTTTTGGATACTTAAGACTTGCACATGTACAACTGAAACTATGGACTATACTGTCATGGAGAAACAAACAACAACATTATATTTCATACAACCATCTCATTAAATATTGCTTAGATCTTCGGACGAAGTCGCGATGGTCGACTATCGATTTGTATCGATTCTTATAAAAAGACAACCCCAGTCCCCCTCTCCTGCGCACTTCCTCTTCCGGTGTTCCGTCTAGCGTCACTTTTATTTTCGGCCAGCTACCGTACAGAGATGTTTTCTACACGCGGTGGTACAATCATAAGCCCTGAACTTCTTTTTTCCAGACGAACACGAGGTTTGACCAAGAACTCAGTGAGATCGTTCCATTATGTTTCTTTGATTGTGAAGAGAAATTTTGAGGAATGGTATCCACAGATCGTGTTTGAGAATCGTCAAGAGACAACTGTGGACATAACTGGTGTAGTTTTGAGTGTTGATCCAGCGACTCTGTGACAGTGTGAAACCGACCGGTCGGTCGCTCTCTTTTTCGCTGTATTCTAGTGTACCAGTAGAGCTAGTGTCACAAAAGAGTGTGTTCACAAGTTAGTCTTTTCAAAACTCCTCAGAGTATTGGTGTTTCTCATTTTGTTGTTATAGTGTCAGTTTGTTGGGTTGAAACTACAATAATGGCAGAAGGAACCAGTAGTAGCCACGTGGAAATCACGGACACCTTTCAGTCACTACTGGGGTAGAGGGGTCTAGCTCGTCCACGACTCTGCCCACCAAATCTAAAGGCAAGAAGAAGAACAATCCAGAAAAGAAAATGGCTACACCTAAAGCATCAGAACCGACACGTGCCCCACGACGGTGCAAATGTTCTAGAAGAGTCTTCACAGGGGGCAAGGGAAATGACCAACACCTCTACAAAGAAGCACGCGCCATCATCGACAACCAAATCAGGTAATATGGCGGATACACCAATGACGACAGGTCTGATGAGACTTTCCAGACATAGCCAAAGTTCGAGTGTTGGTCATACTGACGTATGGCTCAGAGAGATCCTCTGGTGAAACAGCCCTTCCAGTTGACCGTGCCTACGAGCACCCAGGACCGCAGAGTGACATGCACCTGCCAGGGTCCTATACCGGTCGAAGCGCCAGCGCAAGAACAGAGTGCGTGCGTACCAACGCTCGACCGAAGCCCTAGTGCACACGCACAGGGACATGGGACAGGTCACAGTACCAGTGCGAACGCACTTGACCAGGGTACTAGTGCACTAGCACGTGACCGTAGTCCGGGCGCACTGAGAAGAGGTCAAAGTACACATGCTCTCACGCCCAGATACGATCCCAGTGCACACGCCACCATTAGTGCGGACGCACTGGAAAGGGCGCGTGCACTCTCACTGGCTCAACTACTTGAGGGTAGTCAACGAGTGGATTCACAAGCACGCTCAAGAGCGAACATTGAGGCTTTTCTCCACAACTACAATGGCAGTCCAGTTCTGCGGGATAACCTCCCTTACGACAGACAGAACACGTCCGGACTCTTCAATTATGAGCAGGCACTGAGGAGCCAAGGACTTACGCCACGGAGTGATCAAGACTTGTACTCCTGGAAGATTTACTGAGAATCAGCCAGCGCCCAGTGTCCTTTGACCAACAGGGAGTGCCTTGGGAAGATCAAGCGAACTCTCCGAAGGCTGGGTGGACACTATGAGCAACGAAGAGACCACGTGCCTACACGACCGGTTCACAGGGATTTCCAGAACATCGGCGAAGTGAACCACGTGCCTACAGTTCTGAGCCAGTGTCCAAGGGAGACAACACAGAGGTGATGATTCACGGAGTGCGCTATGTAGCCTGTCCAGAGAACAACACCACATCTAAATCCCTAAAACGTCCTCATTCCAATAGAGAAGAGTCGAGAGGGACACAGAGTAGAGCAAAGATTCCCAGAGTCACTGATCGCGACCCATTATCGGATCGGAGCAAGAAGGGGAAGATCAGACTAGACTAACCAGGGGAGCCTACTCAGACTTCACGCAAGACACCCCAGATGAATATGGTGATTCTTACGGAGAGGGACTTTCTACCTTGGACCAGAAACACACTATAGGTCGGAAGAAGAAGAGGAGTGTGAGTCACAATTCGATGAAGGGCTCAAGAGCTCTTAGAGGCGGAAAAGATGGACCAGGAATCCTCGGCAGAAAACACTCGTCTTTAGGAGACATAAGGAATTTAGGCTCACATCATAGAAAAGGCGGGTGAAATGTGCCCAGAGGTCCTGACATCCCAAGAATCAAAGGAGAAGAAAACTAAGGATGAATGGGCACAGGTGTGGGGGGAAGAGGTTTCTACCAGCAAGAAAGTGTTCAAGAGGTGTGAAACAATTGACGACTGCATCAAAAAGACATTCGAGTGTTATGTTAAGGACAAATGCAATCAGTCTAGACCCCCTAAAGGAGTGAAATTATTTCCAGCATGGGACAAATACTCACCTTTCCTGGTGGATGATGGCCGCCCTCTTCGTTGCCCCGAGAGAAATCTGATACAAAACTTTTTGAAGAGAGATCCACACGAAACCCTCCAAGACTTTCAAGAGAAATAGGGTCCAGCAAGACGCCACTATTCGCCTACAGAGTGCTCTGACTCATATAGAGCAAATGATCAAGGTAGTAGTTCTCTCCAACACCACTGCCCCGAAACAAGGTGCAGACAGACAGTGAAGAAGGAGGCAAGCGCAGAGTTTTTGACGCAATGCATGAAAAGCATTCACCAGGCGGCGGAGACGGCGGCGACGCTCACAGGTCACCTTCATGCTACCAGTTTAATGAGATGAGAGAGGAAGCCCTGGAATCCACTAACATTCCGATGGAAATCAGACACACACTGCTAAAATCGAGTGTGTTTTCTAAGGGACTGTTTGAAGAATCTCAAATGGAGAAAGCAAAACGGGACATGGAATCTGAGGCCACGACTCGCTCCCTCCTCAGGTACGCCCCAGAAAGAAAAAGGGAACGTTCCTCGGGTCGTCCAATTACAACAGCCAGACGAAAAGGGTACGGGACTTCAAAAATCGCCTCAGTACCTCTTACCAGAGCAGTGCGCCTAGTTCCAACCACAAACCAACACCTACAGGCCCAAGAGTGCAACAAAGCACCAGCTTCTCTACCCCTCAACCCAAAGGAAATTTTCACAAGGGCAAAGGGCGGGGGGGGGGGGGAGGAGGTGACTGACGAACACACTATCCTGCTTCCACTCAAGGCCCCTAAGTACTCAGGTACAAGAGTGGAAGAACATGGGAGCGTCAGCCTGGGCCTTAAACATCGTTCAGAATGGGTTTCGCCTCCTTTGGGAAAAAGGAAAGCCGACACTACAAAGAAGCCCTATATCTTTCCCACGTCCAAAGTCGAGGGAACAACAAGACCTCTTAGACGAGCAAGTAGGGGAAATGATGAAGAAAGGGGCTATAGAAGAGGTGAAGAACATGTCATCACCCGACTTCTACAGCAGGCTATTTGCAATTCCAAAGCCTCAGGAGGATACCGTCCCATCTGGACTTGTCTCCCCTCAACGCCTTCCTCAGGAAGGTGAAATTCAAGATGGAATCCCCAGACAACATCAGGAGATCCATACAGCCACACGATTGGGCCACTTCATTAGACCTCATGGATGCCTACTTCCATATAATGGTGGCAGAAAGGGACAGGAAATGGCTGAGATTCGAATGGGGGGGCAAATGTTACCAGTACCGGGTACTCCCATTCGGATTGAGCCTATCACCTTTCGTCTTCACCAAAGTGGTGAAGGAGGTTGTAGCCAATACACACACAACACAAGATCAGGCTACATACCTATTTGGACGACTGGCTACTTCTGGCGGAGAAGGAGACAGAGTGCCTCAACCAAATGACGGTCTTACGCAAGCTTACAGAAGACCTAGGCTTTGTAATCAGGTGGACAAGTCCGAACTCACTCCCTCCAGGAAGTTTACATATCTGGGATGGAATTCGACACCAACGCTTACACGGTCCAACCCAGCAAGGCCAGGGTGGAGGCCCTTCTGGCACAACTAACCAATTTACTACCACTCCAGTCAGTCTCAGCCAGGAATCTCTTTGCAGTACTAGGCAGGATGGAGTCTCTAGCCCCCCTGTTACCATTGGGGAGACTTCACAAGAGGCCCCTGCAACGGGAAGTAGCCAGCCGATTCTCCCAGGTCAGAGATCGTTGGAACCAGAAAATCAGTATACAACCCTGGTTCAAGGACACAATCCAACAGTGCTCGACCACAATGGCTGAAGGCATCGTCTCCAATCACTCTGCCTCCGCCTCTGGCAACAGTGTACACAGATGCATCGGAGCACGGTTGGGGAGGCCACATGAACGAACACACAGTCAGTGGGACATGGGACAGGAATATGCAGGCTACCATATCAACAGACTGGAATTAGAGGCGGTAGCCCTATCCCTCCAAGAGCTGCAGGTCTGGATCCCGCCAGGAGAGATTTTAGTCAGGTCAGACAACAACACAGTGGTGTCTCTCATAAACAAACAGGGAGGCACTCATGCCCCCAATCTCCAATCAGAGCGGAACAGTTGTTACTGTGGACGCATGCCAAGGGGTGGAATCTGTCGGCGAAACACATAGCCGGCAGTGCAAACATAATGGCGGACCTTCTGAGCTGCCCGGACAAGATCATCCCTACAGAGTGGACTATAGTCAAGGAGAAACTACAGGTGGTTTGGGAAAAGTGGGGCAGACCACATGTAGACCTCTTTGCGACGAAATTCAATGCGAGGCTCCCCACCTACATCTCGCCAGTCCCAGACCCACAGGCATGGAAAGTGGACGCGATGGAGTGCACTGGAAGGGCCTGTTAGCTTACGCTTACCCGCCCCTGAATCTCACCCCCAAGTGATAGAGAAAGCAAAGAGGGAGGAGCAAACCTCATCTTGGTAACCCCCTTCTGGCCGACAAAAGAGTGGTTCCCCACGCTACTCAAGGCTTGTCACGAACAACCAATGGACCTGAGACTACAAAACAAGCACATCAGGCAACCAAGGTCGGGATAACGCACGGCAATGCAGCAACACTCAACTTGCACGCATGGAAATTATGCGCAAGTACTTGCTCAAAAGGAGACTGGGAAAGGCGCTATCAAGCTGATAGAAGCTAGTCATAGACCCTCAACCAGGAGAGTCTACCACCACCATTGGGAAGACTGGAGAAAATGGTGCATTAGAAACAAGGTCAGAGACCCTCTCAAACCATGTACACGCCAACATTGTCAACCATTTGGCAGAAATTTTCCACTCAAGAAACCTTTCGGCAGTCTCTCTCAAAACTAGAAGAGCAGCCATTGCCTCGGTTTTAAGAGCAGCGTCAACAAAGGACGTGACGCAAGACAAAGCAGTGACAGATCTTATCAGGGGAGCAGCGAACCTAACAAGAAGGTCACCAAGTTCTTACCCCAATGGGACTTAGCAGTGGTTCTGAACTACCTCAAGGGAAAGAAATTCAAAGATAATAAACTACTTCCTCTCAAGGAGCTCACATATAAAACGGCATTTCTGGTGGCACTGGCGACGGGCAGAAGAGTGTCTGAAATCACTAACCTGTCTGGCCTTAAGAACGGGGTGGCACAGGCAACTAATGGCTCAATCAGCGTCCAGTTCTTGCCAGAGTTTTTGGCCAAAAACCAAATCCAGAGGACTTCCCGCCTACCATCCAGATTAAACCTCTCTCAAGGGACATAGATCCGGAAGGTTGGATGTGGCGTTGTGCCCAGTGAAAGCGCTCAAAGATACAGAGCTAGATCAAGCAAATTTCGATCGGTTTCACAAAGGGCACTGTTTCTCTCGATCAACACCTCTTACACATCGGATATCTCCAGAGCAACGGTCTCCAGATGGTTAAAGACTACAATCAAACAAGCGCATGTAGCTCTCAACCTGGAGGATGGGTCAAAATCTCGTGCGAGTCAAGAAAACCTGAAGGCTAGAGCACATGAGATAAGAGCCTGGGCGACAACTATGGCATCGACCACAACATCTCTGGCACACGTCATGCAAGCGGCGTATTGGCAATCACCTTCAGTCTTCGTAAGACACTACCTGAGGGATATCGCCCAGAGGTCTGAAGATGGCAAGCTGAGACTACCTGCAATGTTGCGGCCCAAGCAGCAGTCCCGGCGAGACACTAAAGAAGGGCAGAATGCAGGGGAACTAGGGTAAGTCTACAAATGTTTGTTATGAGTGTACCTTACCCCAATCTCCTGTTTTGGAAGTATAACTGGAAGTTCAGGCAATGTTTATTGATTCAATTAGACAACACAGTCCCCCTCTTCCTTGCTGATAGTCAGCAATATTTAATGAGATGGTTGTATGAAATATAAACGAGGTTTTAACTAAACCTAGTTTATATTAAATACTTACCATCTCATTAAACCGTTAAACCCTCCCAGCCGTCCCCGCACTGTGTTCCGTAATAGCAGGGAGGTACCTTAAGGCAGATAGCCTGGAAAATAAAAGTGACGCTAGACGGAACACCGGAAGAGGAAGTGCGCAGGAGAGGGGGACTGGGGTTGTCTTTTTATAAGAATCGATACAAATCGATAGTCGACCATCGCGACTTCGTCCGAAGATCTAAGCATATTTAATGAGTATGGTAAGTATTTAATAAAACTAGGTTTAGTTAAAAACCTCATATGTGTTCTTTTCACTCTTCCCGAGCTTTCTATTTAATAGAATAAGCAAATGATCATTTCATTTCAAATCATAAAAAGCAGAAAAATATGGACCCACATGACTTGTTGACTGGCAGCCAGTGGTGCCTATACTAAACTGGGGTCTGCAGGAAACCACCGTATTGATGACAATACTGCAAGTGAAAATGCAAGTGAGCACCCTCCATTCTCCCTCCTCTCGTCACCACAATCCAGCAGCACTCCCCAATAACTTGCAAATTCCAACCACTTTGAGAACCTCATCAGGGCAAATGCATAAAGACAAATCAAAACAAAGGCCTCAACCAGAGCAGGACAGATAGCCACAGAATTTGAGAACCTTTCTTTTCTTTAAATGGTGATCAACAAGGATAAGAACAGTGATGATTCTATGGAGTTTCATTCTGATCTGAGACTTCAAGACAGGGCTGTACTCTAATGCTCCTTTCACAGCCTATCCTGACATCATTCAGGCCCAGGAGATAAAGCTATCTGGAGTGTTAGACAGGAAATGAGACCAATAGTCGCAGAGATGAATCCATTACCTACATAAAACTTGACTGTGTGGTTCCAGTAGTCTCATTAGAACCCACAGCATTCCCAAGTTGGGTAAGCAAGGTAATGTTGCTTATAGCCCAGCTGGCCGCAAAGGTCTTAACCCTCTAGCGCCTGAAAGTACTTCTAGCCTAAAGAAAAATTATTTTCTATGCAAAAACAATATCAGTCAGGGACAAGAAACACGTTTCTGGGGTTATTTTCTGTCAAAAGCAAAAAATGACAAATTTAGAAAAATTATCATATATGATAAGTTAGGTGTTTATTGCACAAGACTGATTTTATCATATATGATAAATTGCCTCAGGTATACAGTTCATTGAGAGTTAACTCAGATGTCATTCACAAATTGTTAATCTGTAATGTTAATTCTTCTTCAAGTGTTTTTGGGGTGAGTTTCAATCTCATTTCAGCAAATGGAACTCTGCAAAGCAGTTCCTGTCCTTGTTGAAACATAGGTTCACTTTGCACTTTGGACAAGAGACGTAGGTCAGGCTCTGGCAGTTCCTGTTCTTGCATGACGTCCTTCCACTGTTCCACTGGGGCAGGTGGCAACACCATCCAGGCGGACATCAGGGGTGGGAACGAACTGCTTGATGATCTTGGCTGGAGGTGGTAATGTCATGCAGCCGCTCGGGCGACCAACTGTTTTCTTCATCAGCACCAGCGCGTCTGCAATCTGGCTCTGGAAAATGCTGAGCTTGTTGGCTTGAGTGCTCGTAAGGAATCAATTTCCATCTTTGGGAGCATCATCTGCCTTCCCTTTCATCTAATGTCTGCTGGAGGATCAAAAGGTGTGTCCGTCCACATGGATCATTGTTGAGTGCTGCAGCAAGTTCCTCTACCTCATCAGGAGTGATGTCAACAACTTGTTGACCTAAGAGGTCAGCCAACGGAATATTATCCAGATCATCTCCAGTGTCCCTGGCCACCAGCTGGGCTAAGGAAGGTCATCTTCAACAAGCGTTGCTCTTCATAGACTTGCCAGGGGAATGTCGTCATCAACATCACTGGTAGATGCGCTTGTAGACGGCTCATTTCTTTTTCGGTTCACCTGATGCTGCTTTCTTTTCTTTAGCACCTTTTTTCATCCTTTGATAAGCATTTCTTCATCTTCATCACCTTCGGGATCGCTGTGTCATGGCCTCCACTCATCTCCGCTGCTGTCAGTGGGGTCAAAATCACTCACGTCACCCGCCACAAACCGGCAAATATTCGTCACGGGAACATTGGTTGTCATGTTGAAAACAGACAGCAAATCCAGGTTTTACCGTCTTTCCTTTATAATTCAGACATAATATGGAACATACTAATATACAAACATAAAAATGCATAGTTCTGAATCAAAAGAATAATGGAAAGCAAACACCAAAACCAGCTCTTCAACAGCTAGAAAAATGCACTTGCAACCTCTAAAGCCGGTCTTATCATTTCTGATAAATGACTGACGAGTTGTCTTTCCTGAAGTTTCCACAAACACCCTTCTTATCACATATGATAAACCTTTTTTATGCCATTTTTATGACAAACAGCAATCTGTTTCATATAAAATCATTGTATGTTCAAAATGTATACATGATCATGCGCTTAATAAGCAGATTTATACTCGCATGTCTGTGTTGCAGAGACTCAAAAACAGAAGATCATGAGAATGTTGGTACTAGCAAGCAGTCACTGTAGAAAGGGAAGTGTGGGGAATAAGGAACACGTGGTTAGGGGATGGTAGCACAGCAGCGGTGTCGGTTTCACACGTCTGGAACCAGCTGAGATGGGAGTGTCAGATATCGTTGAGGTATGCGCCACAGGCGCTTGAATTGGGTTTATCATATCTGTAGCAGTCGGCGCTAGAGGGTTAAGTCAGGGCAGAAGCCAGTATGGGCTCTGAAAAATCCCACAAATGAATGCCTCTAAAGGAATTTGAATCCATTACCTCCCAGCCCACAAGTCTGCGGATGCTAACCACTGCGTCACAGTGACTGGTTGATGATACAGCAAGTTCATGACACTTGAGTTTTACGCTGTCCCTTTAGTAACTTCACCTTCCCTTCTTCACCACAAATTTCTTTTGAATATGGCATGCGTTAACTGGACACTTTGCCTTTCTCATTTCAAGAACACTTTTGATGTGTAGTAAACTGAGGGTTGGGAATACACTAGAAAGACTGGAAAAAATAAGCTGGATGGCACTTCCAGCCCAAGAGCATTCTAATGTCAGCAAGCAACAGAATTTCATAAGGCTATACTACCACAAACACTGTCAATATGAAATCAAAAAGATCCAAGTCACAAGGTTTTAGGTACATCAAAAACAAACAAAAAAGATACAAAAAGGACTCAAAGATATATCACACACTAACCCCCAACTTATGAAAACTGCCAGTACACCATCCCTCTGGCAATTTTTTTCTCTTTTTTTTTTGACAAATGCTAAGTTAACACAGCTGGTGTGAGTGTTCTTCCTGAAGAAGATATCACTCTGTCTACCTAAAACAGTCTCAATGACCCTGCTGATACCAATGACTGACAAAAAGTCACCATGTTATGGACATGCATAGAAAGAACATCAGAACTGAGGTCACCATGATAGCATAGACTGAAGGGCCACAAAATGAGATTTTTTCTTCCTTTCATAATTCCAACATTAAAATCAGAAATACAGAAATTTGAAGAATTTGTCAGGAAATTTGAGCAACTCTTAAAAGTTGCATCCAGAAGATGACTACACTCCGGCCACCTGTTCAATTCTTCCCACCTGAGCCCAACACAGCTGAATGGATAGGCGCTATCTAGGGTCGAAAAATCCCATGAGCAAATGCCCCTGATAGGCATTGAACCCATAACCTTCCACTCAGTAGCCTGAGAAAATGTGCCTTCTTAAAGGCCACACTTTGATTTGGAGAAACTTACACAGGAAATAGACCCAGAATCCAGGATGTGATAAAACGAAGATAACAACACACATATTTCCAAAATTATTCCATGGACGGAACACTTTACAGATCCAACAACAGAAACACACTATCTTTATGTGGACCACTGCTTTCACATCTTTTTTGGCCTAGAGTCCCATATAATGTGGAGCACAAAAATATCTTTCTTCCCATAATTCCTATTGTGTTGCGCAGAAAGAAAAGTTAATTACTCAATGGGTAAAGGATGAAAAACTCGTTTACACACACGCAAATCTAAATTTTAAGATCCATCATTACTGGGTTAGATTATTTATGAGTAATGTATAACAATAATGTATAGTAATAACTCTGAAAATACATTATTACTTATAATCTGAAATAATACTAGAAAACCTAAGTCAATAAACTGAAAAATGCAACCAAAATCATATGAACTTTTATCCCCACAAAACTCCATCCTTATAATTGACATCCTATTAACACAACCCAGTCTTAAAAAAAAAAATCCACGTTCACATTGATGTGATACAAAACAGTATGTGGTGAGTGTCTGGGCAGAATGGAAGCTTTGAAATAAAAGTACCCATTTCCAATGTCGGAGATTTTATGCTCACAAAATATTCCAAATCTGTATCTCAGCTTCCAATCATTTCATGCAGTTGACACTACAATCAATGGTTCCCAATCATTTCACGCACATGACAACAGTCAATGATTCCCAATCGTTCCATGCTGATGACAGTACAATTTTCATGCAACTGACAGTACAATCGATGATTCCCAAATAATCTCAAGTCTTCATCCAATCATGTTTCCTTAGATGTCCTGGACCAAAGAAGGAATTTACAACAACAAAAAAAATCCAAATACTGGAATGCCTGAGAGAGGAGGGAGGGAGAGAGAGAGAGAGAGAGAGAGAGAGAGAGAGAGAGAGAGAGAGAGAGAGAGAGAGAGAGATGAGGGGAGGGGCAAAACATGAAAACTAAGGAACACATTATAAAGAACAGATAAAGAAAAACATTGCCATCTAGCATAAATAATGAACATTTCTTTTCAAAATGGATGTGATCTTCTGACAGTCAAACCAACATTATAAACATGGTTGACGAAGAATCAATTCTGCTAGAATGTATAAAACCAAAACAAAGGAATGTTCTTTAACAATATGATTGCGTAGCACCAAAACAAACAAACCACCACCACTACCCAAAACTGAATGTTTAGGGGGAGAGGGGAAGAGAAAAGTAATCACTCCAAACATCAACCAGAAAGACAATACAACAAATTACACAAAACAACATTACAGTGTAAATTCTGTTATAGTCCATAGAATTGTCAGTTCATTTTCATTTTTCTTTATTTATTGTGAAAACAATGACGACTTTTAACCAGCCATTTTCTTTCACAGTTCCACAATTTATTTATATATTGAACTTATGTTCAAAGTATCAATAATTTTGGAAGCAATATCAGACAGGGCATGAAGTGATGAAGAGACAGATATAAGCAATATTAACTTCAGGAGAAGATAAAAAGGGCAGAGACCAGAGTGAAAACTCATCATAATATTTGAAATCTTAGGACTGAAAGTCTTTTATTTCATTAAGTACTGTACGCATAATAAACTAAGCTGTATGGATTCTCTGCCCTATTTTTCTTTCTTTGTTGATGATTTACATACACAGAGTCTCTCTCCTTTTTGTCTTTTAGATCAGCTGGATACGACTCCCATCTTAAAAAAAGTCAGAGTATGATTTTGGGTGTACAACTATCTTTTTAGAAACCAATAACAATGTTATGCAATATTAATGAGGAAGCACATCAATTCAATAAAAAGACAGAAATTCGGTCAGTGCCATGAAATACTCACTGACGTGCTTGTTAACGTAGTGAAAACTCCAATCTGATGGAAACTCTTACATGTATCTTCACAACATGAGTGAACAACTGCATGAATAATGATGTCTTTCAAGGCAAATCTCCAATTCTTCCATGCCCATTATTGCTGTAGCTGTACTGATATTCACTGAATATGGCCCCTGATTCCACCCTCAGAAAATGTGGAGTACTCTTATCCTTTTTAAATTTGAACTTGCGGTATAACAGAGATTGAAAAGCAAAACAAAACAGGAGGGGGGGGGGGGGGGGGGGGGGGGGGGGAGGAACAAAAGGGCACAACAAAGCTTGAGAACACACAAGCATAAGTCTCTCTGACGTCTGTCAGAATATGACCAGGCTCCACACAGACTGTGGGTGGTCTGGGAATAACTTGTCCTTAAGGTGCAATCATGCTACTTATCACTAAATCTGGTCTGATAAATACAACAAAGGCAAACAGGTCAAACCAAACCTGTAACCTGGTCGTAGCTATCAGTAAAGTGCATAAAAGCAACAGTACACTTTCCCATCAGTCAATCACTGCTCAATAACTGGGTCTGTCATTTTGTTATTATTTCATCATCTGAACCAATGTAATACCAGTAAATGTGAACATAGTTTATGGCATTTTGAAAAAAGATAGTTGTACACTAATACAACCATTAATATTCTTTCTCCCAACTTTTTTCATTCCCTCATCAATAACTTTAACAAACATAAACTTCCTGATGTCTGTAATCAGCAGTCTGTATTGTCGTCTTTATTTTACATCCAAAAGTAAAAAAAAAACAAAAAACATAAAAAATGAACAAAAGAAAAGAAATACAAACCAAAGTACATTAAAAAAAAAATCAAAAGATTAACAGTGTACACAAAACATACAACTTGAAGTCTTAAGAAAACACACACACCCCCTACCACCACTACCAAAACAAAACAAAAAAAACCACCACCACCACCAAACCAACCAACCAACCAAACAACAACAAAAAACCCACAGAAACACCGTCAACAGCACATTTAAGAAAACGTCTTTTTCAACTGACGCAGATCCTTAGATACAACGTTAATACCGTTTTCCAAGGTATTGAGCATTGCAGCAAACTTTGCATTGTCCACCGTGTTGATAGAGGCCACACTGACACCAGTCACTGTGGACAGGGCATCCTCTGGAATGGTGCTCATGGATATATCTAGCTCTGTTCCATGAAAATAATCTCTCTGAGTCACGCTGGAGGCACTGGCGGTCACAGTGGAGTCAGGGCATGTCATGGACGAATTGTTCCTTTCAGCCAGGCTCATAGCAGCAGCTGGTGCATTCTCCCGTTTCTTACCAATTGGTGAGGTGGGAGGAGATGAGGCATACAGAGAAGCTGCTGAATTGGTGTTGAAATTTTCAGTGACACTGTCACGAGCTTTATCAATTTCTGCCAAAGACTTTACATATTTAACAGATTCTCCACAATCACTTTCAGAAATGGGGACCTCAGAAAGGGAAGGTATGTTCCCTGCATCTGTCACATTACCTGGTTCTCCCGGAGATATTGGCACTTCTGACAATGTTGGTATGCTCTCCGTTTCAGTGGGCAAGTCAGATCTGTTATGAAATTTGTCATGTGAGGGAGGACTGCTTCCAGGGGGGGCGTTTTCATCAGCATGCTGCAATGAATCTCGATCCATGTCATTAGCATCCTGTCGCTCGCTTTCTACTTGCCTGGACCACTGCTGAATGTGATGGTGTTTGTGATGAACTGCCAAGGGCTCAGTATAGGAATGGCAAGTCAGCGACCGGTTTGCAAGCTCTGTTTTCTGATGCTTCACACCATCCCAGCTGTGAACAGAGTTACTGTGCCCTTTCTCCTGCATGGTGCCCTGCTTCTGATTATGAGCCGCAACAGCTGACATTGTAAGCGAAGATGGTGATAAGGCTCTCATGTCCTGCGACTCCTTCATCAAAACTGTCTCTTTCACATTGGTAATCTCTTTTAGAAGCGAGTCACTCCTTGCTTGTGGATGGTTTTCCTTTTCTTTGGTTGGGTAAAGCTGCTGGGAACTGGGAAGCCGGTTTGCGTTGGTCAGCCGTGTATTACTGTATAAATTTTCATCTGCACTTTTTCCTGTAGGCAGTCTGCTGATGCGCTGATTGCCAGACATATCCAGCTGACACTGACCAGTGGTGGCCATGGTGTGATGATCATACCTGAAACACATTTTCAGTTATTTACTTGGCTTTTTTCCCCCCTCCACCATCACTGACTCTAGTTCAAAGTTACAGATATCATCCTTGCGACTCCCCACCCCCAACATACTAACATTCCTGTTTTTGCAAATTATTTACGAGACACATAAAAATTATTATAGTTATGAAGGCCATTACATAACCCACAACTGAAACATAGGTTGATAGGTTTTGTGGGTGGTTTTTTTTTTGCTACTTCAGGTTCCATGCCCTCCCAGAGGTGTTACTTCCATGCTGCTCATACCGGCTTCCCCATACACAGCCACACTCAGATGCATCACCACATCACCATGCATGCTTCCTGCCATGACAATAATTGTTTAATTCCAGTGAGTGTGAGCTAGCTCGATCTCTGGTGGGTTCCATCATGTCCATCTAACAAAAGTTCTTATGAAGTTGACACCGATGACTTACTTTGACGCAACTCCCCAAAGGCATAGATATAGAGAACAGGCATGAACAGGGAAAGGAAATCAGAACCAAGGTCACCATATGAGCAGGAATAAAGGGTCACAGGTCTCACATTTTTTTCCTCTCCATGATGATCAATGGAGATGAACAAGATAATTCTAATAACTTTTTTGTTGTTGTTGGTCAAACTCTCAATGAAAAGGCCATGCTTGATGCTTTCTTTGGGACACATTCTGGGCTTGACCAGGCAGAAAGCATCAGGATACTTGAATAACACATCCTTTAACTCTTTCAGCCCTAACATAGCAATTGACTGTGTAACCATTCCAGCCTGTCGTGTCTTGGCTGTTCAGTTAGAAGACTGGGGCTGATTTGTTCAAACTGTTATAACTGTAAATTGGCACTGCAACAGGTTTTTTTTCTATATCAAATTTCAATTTTGTTTGGATTATCTAGTAACATTCTGTACCTTGAAATATATTGGCTGAACACATAACACATCACTTCATTAGTACTTTTTATTCAAACAGGTTGCATTAGTACATTTATGATAAAGTATCTATATTATGCAAATAAACCTTGACCATGTCATAGTCAAATATATTTCTTGCCACCATGTAAATTTATATGGCTTTTGCATTCATACTTTTAGAGTTATCTGCAAAGATCATCCGCTGAAATTTCGTATAAAGCTTGCCTCATGGCAATGTTATTTCATTGGCTTATGATGTATGAAGAAAACAGCCTCGGAAAAAATTAACCAAATTATTTGAAATATGCTTATTTAAAGTAGCACATCATACAACAAGGAAAAAAGCTTTAAAAACGCTCTCCCCGCACTAATATTTACAGAATAAAGAGTTAAATATGCTGTATTGGAACTGATATTGGCAACCAACCAATGTTTGGGCATACGCAGTCATACATATTTGTGTGGCAAAGCAGAAAGAGTTAAATAGATGAAACTTTGTTTGATTCATCTTCCCATTTCAGCCCACAGCACATCGAATCCTCAGCAGATGACCAGGGCAGACAAATCCCATCCACATGTAATGATAGAGCTGGAACCAAATACATCTCAACTCAACATTTGGCGTCATATACTGTACCATGTCAGACCATAGCATTCCACGGCAGTTAGTCAGCTCTGTCAGGCCGAAGTTTTTGTGTGGCTAATCCAGTAATAAGACAGTCACATGACGCCCACCCTACTTCCGCCGTAGGAAGAAGCCGGTGTAAACTTCCTGTACCTCATTCTCTCTCGGCTGCTGTCCAAGCAAGATACGTCTTGTGCTCCGTCTCGCCTTTTCTTTGCCGTTGTGTTAAGATAGCCTTGTGTTTGCTTCTTTGCTTATTTTGTTGTGGCTTGCGTGCTGAACCCTTGTACCCTTGCCGGTGAGGCTTTGGTTTGGCGTGTTTTATTGATTGTTTTATTGGTTGTTTTTTTTATCCAACCCACGCTTCTCGCGTTCGTGCCTTGTTCTCGGCACTCGCGACTTGTTTTCCGTGCATCTTGCAATTCGGAATCTCGGAACTTCATCGCCGGTTCCCATCTCCTCGCCCTATTCAGCCCTTAGCGGCCCTTTGTGAGCGAGTTCCAATTCGCCTCTCCTTCCATTCGGATACCTGATTCGACGACCTTCCTCGTCGCTGTGCCCTGCTAGGTGTCTAAGACACTACTGGAACGTTCGCGCCCCAGGCGCACCTCGCAGAGACGTCTCCTTATTACCATCAACCCCAAGAATAAGAAAGACATCTCAGCTGGCACTATCTCTAGGTGGCTTTCCAAGACGGTCAGATCGGCCTATGCCCAGGTGTCCAAGGACCTCCCGTCTTGTCCCCCGGGCCCATGAGGTCAGAGCACTGGCTGCTTCTGCAGCATTCCAGAACTCTGTCCCCATGCGCCACCTCCTGGAGGCAGCCTTCTGGCATTCGGAAAATCCCTTTATAAACTTTTATTTAAGGGGCATCCGCATGACCAGGGCCGACGGTTCTAAAGGGATATCCTTTGTGGCGGCTAATGCAGCCATATCGGTTAACCCCAAGAACCACTCGCCCTCCTCCTTTTCCTATAAATTCTGCTATGGTCTGACATGGTACAGTATATGACGCCAAAATGGGGAGTTTGTATTATACTCCCTGTTTGGCTAGTATACTTACAGTGTCAGACTCTAATGCCCGCCCTACCTTCCCCACTAGCGCCAAGGTTCTCGGGTTATCTTGCGTGCAGGCCTCGACGAATGAGGTACAGGAAGTTTACACCGGCTTCTTCCTACGGCGGATGCAGGGTGGGCGTCACGTGACTGTCTTATTACTGCATTAGCCACACAAAAACTTCAGCCTAGCAGAGCTGACTAACTGCCGTGGAATGCTATGGTCTGACATGGAAAGTATACTAGCCAAACAGGGAGTATAATACAAACTCCCCATGTTTGTACAGCCAACTGCTGCACACAATATCACCTTGTTGAATATTTTTTTTGGTTCCATTTTCATAACTTTCTGCCTTAACTTCCATTTCTCCAAGTCTAAACTGCCACACTGGTCATACAAAGTTTACCATGTACAACCTGTCAGTCTCAGCGGTGCGCAGAAAACCATCAATGCCATGTGGTCAGGGGGCCACCAACCAGATAACACCCTTCACTATTACCAATTTTATTTTAGTGGCATTCAAGAGCATCTGTTCTGATCCAAACTATAGGAGGTGCTGCCTACTAAGCCTCCTTCGGGCAACAATAACTGCTTGGTCACAAACAAGTCAAAGTCAGCATCCACCCTGCATCCCTGCAAAAATACTCCAGATTCATAGAGTTAACTTGAGTCAGTGTTGACATACCTGGGAAAGGAAGACAACTGGATGAGGTCTTGCAAAATCCGATAGCTGGGAAGAGTTGAGATACGATTGGTCTTTTGCACTAAGATGTTGCATCACATCTGAAGCAGCTACTTTCATTTTCCTGTTGACAAAAAAACAAAAACAAAACTGTTATTTAGAAAGGGATCACTGGCTTTAATACATTCCAGTTGGGCGCTGCAGAGCAACGTCGCTTCCCTGCATGCGCGTGCACCGCACGTGCTTACAACCATTGCAAAACACGCGATTTTTGGACTTTTTAAAATTTCTCATTTTACATCTCCTAATATAAATCTAACAAGCAATTGTTCTATAATATATATATATTTTTTTTTTTTAAACTGTTTCTTAATTTGCATTCCAACATGTATATATATATACTGGGAAGGCAAGTATGTACATAAAGAAATAAATAAAAATCACCCCAAACAATGTGAATTTCCCATAAATTCATGCAAACATCATCTAATAAAAAGAGAGAGAGAGAGAGAGAGAGAGAGAGAGAGTAGAGAGAGAGAGGAAGAGAGAGAGAAGAGAGAGAGAGAGACAGAGCTTAATCTAGGATTTTTCAAAAAGGGGGCAGTCCCCCCCTCATATCAGAAAAAGGGGGCACTTATCGTTTTTTATAGTGATACCAGACGTTTTTTACATACTATGTCCATTATAGTTGATTTATAGCCAGCAAAAGTGACAAAATCAATATTTACATTATATTTTTCTTTAAAAAGTGCATGTGACAAAAACTGTCCTTTGTCATAAAAAAAGTGGGCGAAACAGTTGATATCTTTTGCTACTTAGTTTTTTTGATACAATACACTTCTTTCCCATTTGAAATCGCTTATTATGGCATAATGGTTGGGCCCAAGACGTTCAGTCGAGTTTTGGGGGGAACACTTGTAATAAAAACTTTATACGCATCAAGAACTTCAGCCCCAAAACTGATTATACTTAGTGAATTTGGAAACGAATTCTGGACCATATTTTTTTCATAAGCGACCACTTAGGGAAGTTAAACAACAGAATATTTCGCCATTTATGAGTTGACATCTCAGCTTTACGTATCCAGGACAGCTTCAGAGATAAAACAAAGTTTTTAGTTCAGGAAGACCAATGCCGCCATCTTTGATACTTTTATGTGCAGTTTTTTTGGTTAATCTTATCTGGTTTCTTATTCCAAACAAATTTGTAACAAGCCTGTTGACATGTTTGAAAAAAAAATGTCTGGTGGGTTTGGCAATAGTAACCAGAGGTGTCAACTTTGAGAGGATAAGAGATTTTAATATTTTCTACCCTACCGAGGGTGTTAACTGTCGTTTTACCCATATTTTGAATAAGTTTTGACATCTGCTAGTCTTTCCGAGTAATTTATATCTACCGGTACACATTCTTTCAGGTCATTAGTGAACCACATTCCTAAAACTCGGAATTTAGATGGATTCCATTCCATACCTAAATGTTCCATATAACGGATTTCAGATTTTTCTCACTTCCCAACCAAACGACATTAAGTTTTTTCCTACATTCATATGAAGGCCCGACACAGAACCAAACCTATCAAGAACATCTATACAGTTTTCAAAAGAACTCCTATCTCCTGCAAGTAAGAATTCTGTGTCATCAGCGTACTGAGAAATCTTGTGTTCAACATTGTTCACTGAGATCCATGGATATTGGAATTCTGTCGGACCATAATAGCCAATATTTCTACGCATAACACAAATATATAAGGAGATAGAGGGTCTCTTTGTCTGCAGCCTCTTTTAATATTAAACCAATCCGAAACCTGACCATTTACAATTACACATGATTTAATATTTTTATAGAACATACCTATCCATCTACATATATCATCTTGAAAACCAAATGCTTTTAGTACTTTAAACATAAAGTTCCAGTTTATCGAATCGAAAGCCTTTTCAAAATCTATATTCAAAAGCAATCCGGTAGATTATGTTTGTCTAGATAAGCTATCATATCATATATCAACCTTAAATTATCTCCAATGTATCTATTTCTGATAAACCCTGTTTCATCTTCATCAATTATATTTGGTAGAACTTGCTTTAACCGATTTGCTATACAGGATGATCCTATTTAACCAGCCGCCGTGGCGAAGTGGTTAGCGTCGCGGACTCCCGGCTGGGAGGTCGTGGGTTCGAATCCCATCAGAGGCATGTGGGTTTTTTCTGCCCCGACCGGCTCCTACCCAGAGTTGAGTTTGCTGCGGACTCAGTTGGGAAGACTGGGACCACACAGTCGAGTTTCATCCACTTAATGGATGCGTTTCTGAGAGTGTTTCTCAAATTTCCTGACCAACACTGCAGGTGCCTGTATCTCTCGGGCCTGGTTGACGCCAGGATTTATTATGAAAGGAAGCGTAGAGTACAGCCCCTGTCATGTAGTCTCAGACCGAAATGGAAATCCGTAGCAATTATCTTAATCATCCTCATTCCCATTGATCAGCATTATAAAAAAAAAAGTCTCAAATTCTGTGGCCCTTCATGCCCTGCTCTCATGGTGACCTCAATTTCGATGTCCTCTCCACGTCTGTGGCCTTGGTTTGGTTCCGTCGAGGTCACCGGTATCGGCGAGTCCATGGGGGCTGTCGTTGGACGGACGTGGTGGCACCCTCCGGAGGGAGAGCTCACTCACGCCGGCTCCGCGACTAAGCAATTATTGTCGTCAGTAGGGGGCTTAGTTGGTGGTGTCCTGCGTATGTTAGATCAAAACAGGCGCCACTGAACACCACCGAAGTGACTCGGCAGCAGTGCAGTGTCTCCTCTTGACGACTTGACATTGACTGCTCCTTGTGGATTGCCGGTGTCGGGGCTGCGGCGGGGCCAGCCGGGCTATGGCTGTGGACGGGGTGTCGGAATGAGCAGCGTGGGTGCACTGCCTCTGAGGTGACGCAGAGGTTGGGACAGCAAAAAAAAAAAAAAAAAAAAAAAAAAAAGAGGATGATCCTATTTTATAAATTACATTTAGAAGTGAGATTGGTCTCCAGTTTTTTATGTATTGCCTTGGTTTGTCACCTTCAGGGATAGAAGTTATAATTCCTTCTCTCTGTACACAAGATAGCTCTCCTTTTCTGAAACTCGTATTAAGTGCTCTTACAACAAATCCACCTAATTTTTTCCAAAATAGTTTAAAGAATTCTGCACTAAAGCCGTCTGTGCCTGGACTTTTATTATTTTTCATTTTACTCGGAACATACGTAGCTGCTTCTAACGTTATTTCTCCCTCTAATCTTTCTGCGTCTGTTTCGTTTATACAAGGGATATCACTCACTAAGTTTCTAATCTCACAGTCATCTACTACAGAATCAGCATATAATGATTTATAAAATCTCTGCACTTCTTGGATGATACCTTTCCTGGTCTATCAAAATGTTATCTTGCTGGTCTATGAGTCTAGCCATGTTTTTTCTAACATAGTGTCGCTTTCTAGATTGCAAAAATATTTACTAACTTTCTCCCCATCAGCTACCCACCTCGCCCTGGACCTTAATAATACCCCTTCCATTTGTTTTTCACGAATATGTCTTAATTGCTCTTTCTTCATTTCCATTATATAATATGTCTTCTCCCGTTTTCTTCTCAACTCTCTCCAGTTTTCGCATATCCTCTTCTAGCTGTTTCTCTTCATCTGCCAATTACTTTTTCTTCATTGTAGCATATGCAATTGTTTTTTGATCTAAGTTTCATCAGCAGAAAATCGAGGAAGACATCATCTGGACAGAAAGCTGTGTATTTTCATCCAATGTCTTTTCAACCGCATTTACTGTATGTTCTTCTTTGACTTTTTCAATCTCCATATATATTTCATGCATATATTCTTTATCTTTTAAAAGGGATACATTCAATTTCCAGAAGGTATTATGCTTGACAGTTTCTTCACATTTTAAGGCTTAGTGAAACTGCAGTATGATCGGTTCTATATATTCACATTCAATATCTGCGTTGTTTACAAATGAAAACAACTGAATCTGAAATGAGAAAAAAATCTAACCGGGCCTGTTGAAAAGGGTTGGCTCTTCTCCATGTGTAACAGAGACATTCCGGGTATAAATCTCTCCAGATGTTGTTAAGCTCTAAGCTTCAATCAGTTTTCAACTACTTCTTTCGCTTTGGATTGTTTACATGTTTGTAATTATAGTAATCCTTCTCAGGCTGCAGAACCAGAGGAGTAAGTTTACATGCACTAGCGATGACCTTTTTGACCCCAGAGTAGTCGAACAAAGAGAACCCGTCTGGCACTGGGAGGGCACGCATGGAATTTCCTGCTTCACCAGTCGACGACTGAGTTGCCGTCACTATCGCACGACGCATCACAAAAAGGTTAATGAGCTTGTCCCCCCCCCCCCCCCCCCCCCCCCCCCCCCCCCCCCCCCCCCCCCCCCCCCCCCCCAACATAAGCTGTACTAAATAGTTTGAACACTGAGCAAAATTTCTGACAGTTGAGAGGAATACATATGCTATCCACACCCAAAAACAAAACAATGACATTCCAGACGCTTCATTTTCTTTCCTTTTGCAGACCTGCCAACCCTAAGAGACCAATGAGTAAGAATTGAAGCTCAGTGAGGCAGAAATGTGTAATTTCTGAGAGCTAAGAGTAATCAAGCGCAACATTTACCTTTTTTCAAACAAATACGATGCGATGAAATTGTTCGCCACAATTTTTGTGAACTTTACTTTTCTACAAAAACAAGCTTTTCTTTTAAGTGTCACAAGAAATCTTTACAAATTATAAAACGTAGAATACACTGGAAACACACACAAATCCCCTAAAACCATCATGGCATAGCACACAAAGGCTTGATAGTGCGCCAGAAACAACCTAAAAAATTGGAAATTAAATGAGGCAGGGAACAGTAAATAATAAACAGTAAACAAGTGGGGTAACGTTTGCTCCCATAAGGAAACCTAACACAAGGTAACTTTTATTCAAGACTGGCACAAGCCTTTTAAACTCGAATAAAGTCAGACAAATACATAGACGAACAATCTAATAGTGGGGGAAAAAAAAAAAACAAGCGCAGGCCAACAACTCAACTGTCTTGATAGTAATGACTTGGCAAAGATTTGGACTTACGGCGGGGGGGGGGGGGGGGGGGGGGGGGGAGTTCGAAGATGGAGAAGCTGGGAACATGAAATTTTAGAAAATATATAACCTAAAAATGTTCTCCCCTGTTGCTGATTCTGTGCATGTGGGTTGGCTACCAGGTCTGTGGCGATTGTGTCATTTTTAAGCATCGCACACCCCAGGAACAGGGCTTAAAACAGGAGGAGGAAAAAACCACTGAAACTAGGGGGGTCGGGGGCATGCTCCCCTGTGAAAATTTTTTTAAAAACGAGTGTAAATCTATGCATTTTCGCGCTTTCTGGACATAATTTCAAGAGTTATTTAGTGCATAAAAATTGCTGTAAACACATAATTATTACACAAAGACATATTTGGGACAAGGGGAGAAGGGGTTAAACACATAATAAATGAACACTCCCCTTTAACTTGAGTGTTTTACAGGTGTTCACCAACTATAGTCTTTGGATGAAATCTCACTTCTGGGGTTGCTCAATAAGTTTCACTTTTCAGGTTTAAATGATCACACAATATCAAGTTTGAAGTTGGTGCACACAAAGTCAGTAACTGCATCAAACACTTTAAAGTTCAGTCTCATATAACAGAGATCAACTTGCGGAATCAGCACATTTTGAAAGTCACAATATCCAAATTTTGATAAAATGAGAAACTTGTGGAATCAGCACATACTGAAAGTCAAATTTTGAAGTTCCTAAATTATAATAAACACTGAAATACAGGATTTCACAAGGACACACACACACACAGCTTTGTCATTTGGGTGTTTGGGTGGTGGAGGCATTAAAGAAACATAGCAAGGAACTCTGTTTCTTCTTGCTGCTTGCATTGTCTGCACTGTCTTTGCCATCCACCTTCTTGCTTACTTGAATTTCAACCCTATCTTTGTCTGCTGTTTCCTTGCTTTCTCCTGTCTGGCTTTCACACTCTACAATTTTTATTTCATTCTCATCCACCTTCTTGCTGACAACTTGACTTTGATTAGTTTGAACCCTCTCTTTTTCCTTGCTGCCTCCCGTCTGGCTTGCACTCTCCACATTTTCTTATTATCACCCTCTTTTTTCCCCACAGGATTGCAATGTTCTATCCTGGCACGTTTTACTGCTGCTAAAGTGTCTTCAGTGACCTTTCTTGTAGTTCCACTCAGCGCCTTGACGTTTGACACGTGCTTCGCTGAACGAATGTGATCAAGAGCTTTCTTCCCGCGACCACCGTAACACTTCCCTTAAGCAGTTTGCACCAAGCTAAACCTGGTGCAATAACTTTGCGAAGAAAGTCTCCAATGACTTCTTCGTCAACTTTCTGAAGCGTCCACTCCCATTTCCACTTGTTTTTAATTGCCGATTCGTCAAAAGATCGACCCGCATGAACAATGACTGTGCGCTCCGCCATTTTGTTTTTTCCGGAAGTAGGACCGGAAACTTCTTCCAAGAATAATCAGGGGCCATAACTTGCGCGCAGTTGCTATGAACGCTTGCAAGCCGATCACGGATACCTTGCTCCTGTCGGTTTTTTTTTTTTGTTTTTTTTTTTGGACAAACCGAAATCGCGGAATTCCACCCGACGCGGAACGTTTTAAGCCCTGCAGGAAAGAATCCCCCCCCCCCCCCTCCATCAGTCCCAACACAACGGTCCATTCTGCAGTCGAGATGCAGCAGCAGTTTAGGCTTCCATGACAAGGGTCCTTACAGTGTGTGTTGTCTTTGTTCGACCGCTCTTGAACTGTTTGGCGATCTCCAATCTGAGAACGCTTCTTTAATGCATGGTCGGCTGCGCTAAGAGCGATGTTGTGCTCGACGAAAAATCCGGCCACCAATGCTTCAGCCCGAATTACCCTTTTCCTAATTTCATCCTCTTTTGAGGTGTCTACAGTCTGAAAAAACTGTGTGTGATGCTGGAAGAATTTGGCACATGTGCTTGCGTGACTCAAGGTGACGCTTCACATCCACCATCCCGCCATGGGAAATTGTGAAGTTCGACTCGCAAGTGGTACACGTGCACAATTTACACCTTTAGCCGAAGGTCGTATGCAGGGGAACTTTTCCGAGTATTCTTTTCGGAACTTTTGACCAAGTTTTTTTTTTCGCATCTTGTCCAAAACTTTCTACTCCATGTTTCGACATTGTTGTAGCTAAAACTTCAAAAAGACGCCAACTTCGCTGAATGGTAAAGATGGTGAAACGAACTGCGCATGACCGGAAACGCTTCTTGAAGATTACTGGTTATACGCACGGCGCCGTGCGCATCTGTACATAAGCTGATTTTTTCGTCCGTTTTTTCCTTTTCTTTAAAAAAAAAAAACAACTTTCAATGCGTAATTTTTTGGCTAAATGCGTAAGGGCGTAAGAATTATCACTTGGGCGTAATAAATTACGCGAAATGCGTAATGGTTGGCAGGTCTGCTTTTGTCAAGTGCTTTCATGGAATCACTGTCTGTGCCAACACATTGTTGCTCTTTTACATTTTCGAAGCACACTGTCGCCAAGTTTCATCTTATGACTTGGCTCATTTTCGCACTTCAGAACCATCAGTGCCAATGTAGTGTCTTGACCCTAGGTGTGACAAAAATCTGTAAGGATCTTCCTGACAAGGTTGGATACTTTCACAGACCGAACCGCTGACTGGGATCAGCAGAACTCCCATCATGATAGCAGAAAGCAACCACAATCTGCACTTCTGTTCTTAATTCTTTTTCTTCTTTTCTGTCTCTGGGTTAATCGGTCTAGCAGGTTGTTTTGACATGATTGCAGCGGAGGAAGCTGAACCATCCCCAAATAGCTCTTTGACTATGCAAATGATGTGCAAACACTACAAATAAATATTTTTTTTCCCTATGAGCAGAATTTTTTTTTCATCAAGCAGAATGACTTTCGTTTGACCGTAACAAATTCTGCTGAAAGTCGGGTGGTTGGCATCTCTGCAGACCCTACAAGAACTCTCTTCCTGCAAATTACTGAAATGTTGGCTCTTTTGAAGGTCTACATACTTTTTGCATCAAGCTTCATTTGCTACACAATTTGAAAAGTCCACCTACCCAAGCGCTTCCTGCAGACTGTTTATCTGCAAGTCCTTTTGCTTGATACTTATGTCCATGATAGATTTCTCACTATCAGCAGAAGACAGTTTGCTCTGTAGGCTCTGGCATCGCAGACCCATCCTCTCCAGCTCTTGGTTCTGACGATTTGCTTGCTGCAACTGTTCTTGCGACTGACCATGGCTTCGTGTTCCTGCAACAATAAACTTCCGTATAGCATTCCACTGTAGGAAAGCAAAATGCGGTCGAACTTCCCACTGTGCTTTCAGGAATCCTCATAATGGATCATCAATGGGTAGAAGTCACAGTTGTAAGTCAAGTTTAGTATATCCAAAGAAAAAAAGCATCCAGAAACTAAAAAGGGAAATAATTCTAATTGCAGTGGTCTTTACTGGAAGATCTGCTGCGTATTCTGACCCTGCCTGTTTTAAGAGAACAATCTCTTGGAGACTCTGTGGCTCTAGTTGACACTTATCCAGTGAATCACTCTTTGATTTGTTCTTGTGTTTGGGACTTTGAATGAAGGAAGTTTATGTTTAGATGAAAAAGAAACCAACAACATCTTCCTTTCCATCTGCCAATGAACTCATATGTAAACTTTAATGCCTCTTCCACTATCTTTCACCAGATAATGTGACAGAATATGTATCATACAAGAAAGGGTCTTACTGATGACCGTCTTCTCCAAACATTTACATCACTTTCAATATGCTTTAGTTTCATTTGTATACACAAATGCTAACCCCACTGAACTGTTCTTAAGGGCAATCTGAACTTTTCATAAAAACTTTTTTTTTTTCTTTTTTAACATTGTCTTTCAACTGCATTGGTATGCAATACTTACAACTTTTACTTACATGGTATGTACACTTTTACCGGCAAAGTAAAATTCTGTTATTGGTATGGATATTTTTCCGTATAACTTGCCCAGATTTCAGGCCCCACTGCTGCTTCTAACTTTTGCAGTTACATTCATGGCACAAGGTTGCTTTAACCAAATTAAATTTAAAACCTCCTCTGTTGCACTCCACGGTACAGTGAAACAGATACCACAGATAACTTCACAAAAATAAAGTCACATCCTTGGAACTGTTTGAGAAAAGGAATTTTACTATTAAAAGTAGTTTTACAACATTATTTACATACTTATCCTGTCCAAGCAAACACTTTATTCCCACTCAGCAGGGAACGTCATACTGTCAGAACCCCCAAGAAACAAATTTTGGAGAGCAATGAGCTAACTTTGCCTCAATTCCTAGATAGGCCAGTTGGAGCAATTGCCCATAATGACTTGACATTCCACCATATAAGAACTAGCTCTGCTTTTACATCTTTTCCCTACTAAGTGGGGAGGTGAGAGGGCATCCTAGTGTTTGGACTTGTAAGTATATCATAAAATTCTCTTTTCTCATACTTACCTGTCCAAACAAATGCCTGAATATAAAAAAGGATGGTGGGAGCATGTTCACATGAGACGTTTCTTCCTGTTTTCATTCATATTTATGAGAATGCCTCTGAACAGTTCCAAGCCGAGAACTTGGTGTCATAGACTCAAAGAAATGTCTTTCTCATTAGCCTGGAGGCAAGATGCATAGTACCCATTTTCCCTCATAAGCTAAAACAGGTAAAAGAAACAAACAAGCCAAGTAGGATCAGGAAAAGGACCTAAAACAGGTAAAAGAAACAAACAAGCCAAGTAGGATCAGGAAAAGGAGGAACCTATAATTTGTACTGATGGTGCCAGTTGATAAAAACTCGAGCACCCATAATCTTGAAAGGAAAAAAAAACCCTTTCACACAAAAATTAAATATTATCAAAGGCAACTTGAACAAAGAGCCAAGACAAAATACACACAGTCAAGTATTGGCAGAGTCGGCAGATAAATTAGTGACAGACTTGGTGTGAATATGTTGCTACTAGGGCAATCACAACTCTTGCTTGTTTTTCTTTCTTCTTTTCTGTTTTCAAGAAAGAGTCAAGAGCATCTATGTGTTCAGTCATCAAGAAAGTAAAATCTGCCAAAAGTAATCTGTGACTTCCAGTCTGCTTCCTGACACATGTGAAGGTCCATGACACTTTGCCAGCAGGTGCACCTAGAAAAAAATGCCCAGACTTTATATGCCCTTATGTCAGCTGTAGGGGGAAGCGGTTTCTGGCCATGGATGTAAACTTGGCCAATGACCTGCCTAAGCTTGGAGTTTATCATCCAGAGACGGATAGCAGCATTTTGCTGGTCACACCATTAAAAGGGTGGACAAGGAGCCTGACTCTTTGTCATATGAAGGAGCCTCTTTAGTGCTCTGACAGGACAGTGAACCTACTCCATCTCCGATTGCCTGGGCCTGCGATTGGATGATGAAGGGCCCAGTGGAGACAAGGTTACAGTCAGTGGCCACCCTTCAGGCTTTACTGTCTTGGCTAGGAATAAAGGGAATGTGGAAGTGTGATGGAGCTATCCTTGTGCCACTTCAAGGACTGTGGGTCCATAAAGAAGGCATGAATCTCATTCATCTCACAGGCTACAGTGGCTAAAAAGCACATCTTTAAGATGTGACTCCAGACAGAGATTTCCAAGACAGGTTCTAACTCAGAGGCCAGATAAGACCAGTGACACTTTGGGCACTAACGGTGTATGACAGATCTTAAAGAAGTATACTATGAGTCCCATTTGGAATGGATTATGGCTAATACCAAGGTCTCTCCCAGTAAGTCTTAAGGTTTAGGCAATGGCTGATCTGACCCCCTGATGGCAATCAATTTCATTCCCTTGCTGAATAAATGCTCCAAAAAGAGAGCCACACCATCATATCAACAACATCATAATCATCATCATCACACACACACACACACACACACACACACAACATATTCACACAGCACACACTTACTGACAGACAGACACACACACATACACACAAACCTTTTGCTTTAGCTCAAGCTGAAGTCTTTGAGCCTGCTGCGCAAAGGCTTCACACTGTCTATGGTGGCTACTTTCCATGTCTGAGAGCTTATCCATCAACCATGACTTTTCCTTCTGGAGCTGACAGTAGGTCTCTTCCAAATCCTTCAGCCTCACTGCTAGCGTTGCTCTCTCTGTCTCCAAGTTCAACACTGAAAATCATACTTGATAATGTTAGCTGGGTTACCTGTGAGCACCAATCTATGTGAAAATTTTAAAAGAAATAACCCAAGAATGAAAAAAGTATAACAGCCTATTGGCTACCGAAAATGAAAAATAAAGTAAAACACACAAATGTCTTACTTCTTCATACCATTCATGCATTTACCGAAGCAATGCAATAAATGAATCATTAAGTTGGGGTAAGCACAGACCTCTACCAAGGTCAAGCACAAACGTCTGATGTAGAAAAGTATTCAGAAACACAGGAATTATAACCAATGATGCTGTAGCAGGACCCTCCTATTCTGGCTTTCCCTGTTACAACTCTCTCCCTGATGCGACTCAAATCTGGCTAAAGCAAACTAAAGGACAGCGTAACAGGCAAAACTTGTGTAAATGCACCTGCTGGTGGGTGGGGTATCAACAGTAGAATCAATGGTGTTTTCAACATTTATACAAGACTTTTCAGGGACACTTCAGTGTTCCCGGGTTTTATCAAAATATGTTTACACAGATGAAAAAAAAAGTGGATTTTTTTCATCCAAAGTGGCAGAACTTCATGCCTGCTGAATGAAAACAACTGACCTAAATCTCTGTACAGATCAAGGCTGTTTTAGAATTACCCCTTAACTTACAGCCATCCAGCCTTGGTCTTTTGCACAAAAGATCAGACAACAAACAGCCAAAAATGCATTAAAAATAGTTTGGCAACGATCAACCAAGCGGCTGAAGATTAATCTCTGAAGTAAATTTTAACCCGAAGAGTGTTAAGCCGTCAGCTGACGCCGAAGTAAAAATGCTTTCCCAGTGCCTATGGGCCGTCCACTGACGTCATGCATATTTCTTGAATTTTCATTCGTTACTATTTCTATTAACGGACTTAAAATAGAGTGTGCGTAGTAAGCTTTATATGTCTGTAGTATTAAAATGATATGCAAATGACCACATGTGAGGGGAAAGCCCATTATTTTATTCTCATCACTGACTGGATGACCAGCCAGCACTTTGTCTCGCTTGCAAAGACGGCGCCACAACCTTCGACAAGCGTAGCGACCAAATCAACGTATTTACACAGCTGAGCAGGCTCTGCTAATCATTTTTTTAAAAGACAATAATCTTTTATTCAACGACTTACTCGGGCATGAAGGTGAGATGATGCAGGCATGAAAGTGACCAGCAGTAAAAAAGGCTGAAAAATCGACGGGGGTCTGGGGGCCACCGTAGGCCCCCAGTGGGGCCCAGTGGCAACGCCCCGGCGGGGGTCAGGGGGCAGAGCCCCCTGAAGCTGAAGCTTTTTTATGAAATAAAAGGCCTAAAACTGCAAATAAACCCCTATTTCAGCGCTGTTAAGAAGGGCAAATAAGCCACATTTTCATGTTTTCAGTAATGAAAATAATACTTCAAAAGATTATATAATAATATACTTTTATATGTGCATACTGACTCATTCACTCGCATTATTTTGTGTTATTTTATTTTTACTTTTTAACATGCGCGCTGGTGACCTACTCGTTTTGAGTGAACCAGTATTTTAGGAAGAAGAAGAAAACAATGAGGCAGCCTTCATCACAACATTGATTCAGTCGGTCAATCTTTCCACATGGAACACAAAATGCAGCGCCTTTTTCGTCTAATTTGCGAAACACATCGCCAACTCGAACATCGTCCACTTCCTGGTCTAGCCAGTCCCACCTCCAATCGTTTCTCATCCCTTTTTTTTGGCGTGAAATCGCGACGCGCTTGACAAACTTCGGCAATTTAACGATGTCCGACGGGCGCGAAAAGACCGGATGTTAATTGACGGCGGAAGTGACCGGTTGACTCTTTTGAGAATAACAAATTGTCCAAATGGGAATAGCATCGAACGAAAGTTTATTTCAGGATTTTTCTTCTTTTTTTTTTTTTTTTTTTTTGGGCGGCACATTTTTTTGGGGGGCGGCGCAGATGAAAAAAATGGGCAGAAAATCCGCCTTAGGCGGACGAATTTCATGCCTGATGATGATAGTGATGGAATTGCCGACCATATTCGTCAGTTATTGAGTTGGGCTGTGTGACCTCAGTTCAGCTGACGGCTTGCCAGCGTCGAACAAGCTAGCCTAGTGTGTACTCTGCACTGTGTGCCAGTGGCCAGTGATGTGATAGTCAGCGCGAGAGGGGAGCACGGCCTGCTCGTGGCGTGACACGGGGCAGAGGGAAAGGTAGGGGAAGAGGAGGGGTGAAAGAGAGGGTTGAAGTCCAGCAAGGGGGCGTGGTGGGGGGAGGGGGGCGTGGTCATGGACTGACCTGTCTGCATAGAGTGTGAGCGTCTTGATAGACTTCTAAACTGTTTAACTTTCATTTACAGGTGTAGTGTGACAATACAAACTTTATTTTAAACTTTTTTGCTTTGTGTTCTTTTCTGGATGTGAAGCTGTAGTGGTAAATACATATGTTTTTGATCGTGCAAAAAAATCTATCGAAATCTAAATGCCTAAATATTGTTTTAATATCAAAACTAAAACAAAAGAAGCCCAGATTCAAAATCTTCATTCAATTTCCTTCAAAAATCATATATATTTCATTTTTATATCTTTTGTAGTTTCTGAGCTAGAATTTTTTGTTAATTATTACCCCCAAATCATTAGATTTCCCTGGCACTAGGAAAGCCTTTGTTTGTAACATTTTCAGGCAGTTAATGACAGTGAACTCCTTTGCTGCAATTTTGAGCCTTCAATCAAAAAGAAGACTGTTGTGAAAAAGTCACTGTAAGCAATGCAGAAAAAAATGATGCTCACTTTATGAAAGCAAATCAGTGATATACAAGAATCATGAAAGGTGAAATCTGCATTTTGATCACCACATTAATCTAGCTGGAAAAGACAGATTCAAAATATCAAGAAGAAGATAAGAATCCGTTCAGTCAGATGGGAGAACAGGGAACAGGGAAGCTATCCCCCCCCCCTCCCCCCCCCCCCCCCCCCCCCCCCCCAAAAAAAAAAAAAAAACCCAACAAAATCCTACATGAGCAATGATGAAACAGAGTGGTCGTTTTGGTTTGTGTCAATCTCGCTGATTCATATTCGATCAGCCATTCTGTTCAATGAACGCTGAAGAATTAGAATAAGACAAAGGGGTTTTCTAAACCAGAACTTCACTACTTTAATGAGGCCAGAGGGAAATAAAAGGCCAATGTTCTACTTTGCGGATCTCTCTAGAAGTTCTGTTCATGATAGTATTGGCAAATGACACCGACATAAAGTGGGACTTCTGAACAACGAACATGATTGCAGTTAAAAAAAAACCCACACTTTACAGGAGAGTTTCATGCTGTAAAAGAACAGCATGCCAAACAAACATGTTTCAGCGATTTCATTTACTCTGTGCATACCTTTTGATAGTTGGTCATGAATATCTGTACTGTTGCATCATCATCCTTACTATGATCTGATTTTTTTAATTGATTTTTCAAGATCATTACTGAGAATTTCCACTGTATTTCAAATGGACTGTCAACCACTTTACACCACTGGTGAAGTTACATCAGTAGAAATTTTTTTTATACTTTTGCAGGAGAGCATGTTAAAAATATGTCACAATACAAAACAGTCTGTACCACAGGTTCATCTAAGAAAAATTAATGGCTTAAAACACCACATTCCACCTTATGATGTTTGGCTGCAACAGGCACAGTAATTGCAAGGTAATCCAGCTAACAGCAACAATAACTGATAAACACATGGACGCAAGTGGAAAAGTAACAGGTCAGGGGTGAAAGAGGAAAAGGGTCCCCAGTTCTGAGACTGAATTGCTGCCAACCCGTGACCATTCCATCAATCTACCAATCCTGAAATTTATCTTGATGTGCAATGGGATCCTGAAACTTTCTGACAACTTTATACACACACACACACACACACACACACAATATATATATATATATATATATATATATATATATATATATATATATACATAGACAAAGACAGATACACAGATAGATAAACAGCACTGCACCAGTCTGCAAACCTGTCCATCTGTTTATCAATAAGTAAATTAAGGTTCATCCAGACTTTTATAAAATAAAAAATTAAGGACTTTTTAAGAACTTTTAATGAAAGGATTCAAGGATTGTGTTACAGCTTATTCAAGCCACAGACACTACAATGGCTTCATCCAACAACCTTAGCAGAATCCAGTTAGTTGTGTACAATAGAAAGTGGAGTTTTGGTAGATACAAAATGAACTTGCATTTTTTTGTTTATACACCGAAATCCCAATGTCATGGACTTCAGTCCTTGAAAAGGAGTTCTCTAAATTCAAGGACTTGGACCATCCGAGACTTGTTTGAAACTTGCAAATTTTACAACAAATTAAAATAAAATGTATGAAAATAAATGACACAAAAATATGAGCATTATCTAAAATGGAAGAAAAAAGCCCTTTTGTGTGTGAATCATTCATACCCTGCAAAACTGTATCCATGTTTTTTTCACATGGACTTTTTTGTCTTAAAAAAAAAAACTGCTACAAAGATATAGATCAGCCATTGCATGAATATTTTTGTTTTTCTTCTTGTAAACTCTGGACTTGAGAAGGTGATAGGAGGATGTGGAGAAAACATGCGCAAACGCTAACAAAGAGCAGGTGGGAAACTGACTTTGCATTTGATCAGTGATCCCACATAACATACCACATCGTATGCTATCAAAATCTTGTTTAAGTGTTCCACCCTTTCTCTTTTCTTTTTAATTCCCACATAGACTGTCCTTTCTGTGACAAGGATGGCAGGAAGTTGTTCTACTAGAAAGAGAATGATACACCCAAGGGTGTCAGAGAAATACTGACACTTGAGTGGATTGACAGAAAGCTGCTTTTGTAATTTGAGAAGTGTTTCTATAATTACAACCAACATTAACATGAAAACAATCTAACCCACAAAAAGTTCCCTTTCTTCAACATTTCTTCGTATTTAGATATATGCATCAATAAAGTATATTCAAGATTTACCAAAGGTAAAATATCACTTCCCCAAATACCTTGGGACTGGAAAGCACCCAAGTAAATTCTCACTGGACTGGAGACTGCCAAAACACTATCCTGCTGATCTGAAGGCAACGTTTTGAAAAATGTCATGACCTGAATATTTGGTTTACTCCAGAAGACTTGCATCCCTGCTTGGTGGAAGTAATACTTTAAAAAAAAACATACATTTTCAATTTCACAACAGAGAGAGAGAGACAGAGAAAGAGAGAGAGAGAGAGAGAAAGAGAGAGAGAGAAAGAGAGAGAGAGAAGCGCACTTGATATCCATACTTACTTTCAAGCAAGACATCTGAATTTACATTTCTCTCTCGATCTTTCTCCATCTGCTTCATCTGAACATTTAGATTTTTAGTCCGTCTGAAAAAAAGAAAAAAAAAAACCCCATTCAAACAAATAACTGGCCTGATGTGAAAAACAACTCAAGAGTTCATACTGATTTCTCAGACCAAAATTCAATCAAACATCAAGGCATTTAAATCAAAAGGCTGGTTTTCAAGCAAAACACTTTGTCATGCCAATAAGATTTAATCAAGTGAAGTGACAACTTTGTCATGCCAATAAGATTTATCAGGTGAAGTAACAAGTTCACATTCCTCAGTATCCTAAGCTGGCCCAGCATGAACCCGTTTATTGCCAACATGAATACACTGAACTAAAAAAACACCCCAAAACATCAACTAGATCAATGGATGCACCATCAGGTAAAGAAGGCACAAAGCTTCACAGTGTAATGAGATTGATGATTCAGTAAGCTCATTTTCAAGTGGCTACACTAAAAAGTTTTGACGTACTAAAATTAGTCCACAACCATTAACACTATCTGCATAGTTTTAAAAAATCTGAACTGCTCCCATTAGGTTCCTGGGATCTATTTCAATTTGGAGTACAGGTATTCTTGAAGTTCAAGACAATAAAGTTTGTCCAAATAAGGTGTAAAAGGAAAAAAAAAGAAGCATGTTTTGCTTTGTTCTACTTTATATAACAACAGGACCCTCCCCCTTCTTTCTTGAATGTAACCGATTACACTGAAGTGCAGAAGGTACTAGAAGTGGGGATGGAAAAGAACGGGGATGTGATGGCAATGGTGGCAGCAGGTAGAAAGGTGAAGAAGAAATGCGTTTCCTTACATTGATCAAGTCTTTAGATATCGCACACACACAAAGTGCGACAAACGCACACACACACACTCACACTTCAACAACAGTAAAACTATTCCCACCTTCTCTGACGAGCAAGTTCCATTTGTAAAGGCTTTGTATAGTCTTCCAGGCTGAAATTTTCCTTCAGCTGAGGCAACCACTCCACAGTGTTGATCAACTGCTTGACAAGCAACTGCAAAGTTTCATCACCTGCACACAAAAAATTTCCAACTTTAATGATGCATTAGCTTAGCACTGGATGGAGCAGATGACAGAGTGTAAAGAAAAACAGAAAACCATTCAGAGAACTTCAGGAAAAGTGGCATAAGACTGGTTAAAGTGCTCAACTCAAGGTCAACAAAACAAAATGATTTTGACTGAACTCACTGTGCCATATGAAAGCAGAATGGAGAAAACTCGCATCCACAAAGCTGAAAAGTCTGTCAGTCTAGCCAGTAGCCTGAGGGAATTTGGCATCCAAGTCAAAGCCTTCAACATAGAGACTGGAGGTCTAGGGTTTGTTGGCTCATAAGCCCATGAATCTGGTCAGAGGATCAGAACATTAAAGGCAATGGCAGAGGAGGGAGAGTTCCATCTGGATCTGGTCAAGGAGGAACAGAAGTTAATTTTCTAAATTAACATTTCCTAAGTGAGAACAGGTGTCCAAGTCCAACAGCTGTGTGTGTCAGACATCCGTCTCGAGGCAAACTGGCTTCACCACTCAGGAGATGCCGGGTCAAATTCTGGCAGTGCCAAAAAGTTTCTGACCGTAGAAAGGCATCCAGGCCTCCTTAGAGACTGAACATGAGTCATTGGCAAAAACATCTGTCTGAGGGTGTTTTCTTCTCAGAAGACCACCTTCTGTCCAGCTCTCCCACAAGTTTCTTCCTACCAATAACTGGACATGCAGTATAAATTATCATCAATCAGATAAACTGACCATAAATTAATAACTTGCATCAAGTCATTAAAAGAAACAAGTTGACGGTCAAATGACAAAGAAATTAAACTGAAAAATATTAACTCAATATATCATCAATAAGAAAAACTGAATATAAATTGATAACTTGCATCAAGTCTGTAAAAGAAACAATTTGGCAGGATCAATCAAACAAAACTGAATAACTTAATAACTTGCATCAAGTCTGTAAAAGAATCGATTTCACAGGATCAATCAAATAAACTGAATATAACTTAATAACTTGCATCAAGTCTGTAAAAGAAACAAGTTGACTGTGAGAATGACAAATTAAACTGAAATGTGTTAAACTCAATTACTTCCCTAATGTATAAAGCAGGCTAGAAAAAGATCAATCACTGTTGTAAAAACATGAAATACAACCACCACCACCAATTAACCAACCAAACCAAATCAAACGAAACCCCTCACCTTGTTTTTCAGAGTAATGTTTCAACTGGAAACGGCAGCACGCACTTTGAGTGGGCCCTGACATGTATACTGTGGCTGCATGCTGTTTTGGTTCAACTTCATGCTTTCCTCCTGCATGACCATTTGAACTTCTCGATTGATATGGTCACCTGCCAGCCCTGATGCCTCCATTCCTGCCGCATCTTCTTCCTGTGATTGTCTTTGCCCTAAAGTCCCTAGCAGCCTGCTGTGTGCCAGTGGGTTTCTTGAATTTGTGTTTTGATTAGTGTTCAGCTGACTTGTATCAAAGAAGTTTGAATTGTTTCTGTTGAACTGAGCTGGTGCCGTGCTATTCTTTTCCTGGCATGTTGTGACCATAGCTGAACGTACAGGCGGCTGCACTCTTGGTGCTGAATCACGTTCATGTTCCTTCTCAACTTCAGATGAATGATTCATGTAATAACCATCAGAGGTACATGAGACCATTTCTGTTCCCGTCTTTGACAATCTGCTATCTGATTGTTTGAACTTGGATTCAGATATTCCAGAATTTTTGGCTTCACTGCTTTCTGACAAATTAATAGCACTGTGGACAAGACCCGACTTAAAAGAGAGCCCCAGTTCTCCTGCGGGATGTGCTGCGTGGGTACTTGGGCACTTCCAGACAAAGTCGCCTGAATACTACTCTGAACTGGCACAAACTGTCCAACTGGACTGCAAGCTGGAGTATCTGCTTGATATGAAGCATCTTCATCTGTATCTACAGACAATGGTCTGGATGCATCAACAGAAGCACAGATGGGGGTCCTAGAAGACACTGGAACAGTTTCACTATTGCCACGAGGTATAAAACCCATGCTCACATTGGAGGCTATAGTTTCAGATTCAGCATAGGTCCCAAGACATGCTGTAGAGACCAAGGAAGGGGGCAGGTCAGTCCTCCTGTGTAGAATGTGTTGGAAAGCTTCAGTATCACTTCCTCTGAACTTGCCCTGGGGATCTGCTGAAGATGTGGATGACGACTCTTTAGTTTTTCCATCACACTGTTGGCTTGGGGCACTCATACCAACACTGGTGACAGCCATCTTCTGATGAAAGCTGCGCTGGGATGATAACCCTGTTATATCAGTTTTAGTCAAAGCTCTGGCGGTAGCATTAATACTGTGGAGTCTTTGGGATACTAAATCGGCCGAAATCTTACTCCCCTTTAATGCTGGCCGACCACCTGCAGATACCACTGTAGAGGAAACACCAGATTTGCTGCACTGCTTCTGACTATTCACCAGTTTCTTCAATTGTTCTTGTAATTGAGTATTCTGGACTTTTGCTTCCTCCACTAAAGCTCCGTCAAGGTGCTGACGAAGTTTCTCACGTTCTGATTCTGACAGCATAGCAGAAGCATTCTCTTTCCTTTGGCAAAGCTGAGCTGCCTCTATAACATTGGTGCTTGCGATTTGATTTAGATCAGAAATTGGCTGATAATTTGTAGAATCTGTCAGTCTCTCAGGGTCTGGAGTGGATGAAACTAGTCTTCTGTTAAAAAGTGTTGTCCTGTCCATATTGCTAACAGGATGTTTCTCAACGACATAGTCCACCTCTGCTCCTGAGGCGCTTTCAGTGAGGGAAGTGTCAAAAGCTGAAAAACAATAAAGGGATCACATATTAACAAGTCCCATTCTCGATAGCCTGAACATATTCTGCTCAAGACATTGTCATATGCCAGGGCAAATTGCAAAATTCTCCCAAAACCAAAACTGATAACACTCATTCATGTGAAAATTTTCATGAAACATCACAGGTATTTTACCGACACATTTGTGTTAGAAGGCATTCATACAGAAATGGTAAAATGTACTCAAATTCCATGAAAATTATCAAATTTAAGCCCTGGTCCAGAAAGTGTACAATGCCATCAGCAGAAAATATTCCGGCAGTCAAGAGCTTAACTGCACTGCTTGATAAGAACTTAGCTCAGGTTTGTTATGCATAGATCTACATACTGGGAACATTTCATACCAGTATACGGCCAAAAACCTGCTGCTCTGATCGACTTGCTGCCAAATGCCACAAAACTCATACATGATGAAATGGACATGAAAGCTCCTAGTCTTTACCAAATGATGATTAGAATGAATGGCCAGCATCTAACCTAAAAGTGATATAGATTTATTTTTAGAACCATTCCATAACTGGTTCCAGAGGTTTGTATTGCTCCATTCCTTTAATGTGTAAGCAAAATGTATATTTGTACTCACACAAAATGTACACACAGACAACATATGTGGGCACATAGCAGTATAAAAGTATACTGAGCATTTATGTCACACATGTCTAGATGTTAACACGTTGAAGCATCAACAAATGAAAGAACATACACATATGAAACAACAAATACGACTATTGTCTTGCAATGTCTCATATTGGGTAACTAATTTGCTGTAGAACATACATACATGAAACAACAAATACAACTATTGTCTTGTGCTGTCTCATACCTCCATTTCTATTTTAAAACATACCTTCATTTCTATTTTAAAACAGTGTCCAAACATGCTGGGTTATCTCTTGAATGATGCAGAATTTTCATCAGCATGCAGTTTCAGCATAAAATGGGATAAAGTAAATTTTAAATTCAATTTTTCAACACACTAAAAAATATTGCCATTTTCACAAAAAAAATGGGATAAAGTTAATTTTAAATTCCATTTTTCAATACACTAAAAAATATTGCCATTTATTTTGAAAAAAAAACTACACACACACACACACACTTGCTTTAGCAACTGATATAAAATGTTCATTCATTATTTGTTACATTATGAAATAATAATTGGTCTCATAATTGTTGTTAAAGTCTATGATTATGATGGTTTAACATGAATTGTCTCCCCTGTCCAGTAGATTTTCATGCCAACTGTGAAGAAGCTCATTGTTTTGGATGCTTGTTCTACGGATCCCTTTCACATACTGATTACACCCCGTCTTATATGTATTCGCTAATTTGTACCACAAAACCAAACCATACTGCATCCGATCTGCCCATGTAATGCCATACAACCAACTGAATCTTGTAGTGGGAACATGTGACGCTCCTGACTGAGACTTCTGTCCAGGAAGTAATGCAGTTTCAGATTTCTTGACCACAAAGTCAGCTTGCTTTGTGTAAAATAGGAAGTCCTGAGGGCAGAGTGTTGTAACTTTCTGATAGCAAGTTTCCATGGGAAGGCTTGCTTGCTTCTTTCTTTCATATACTTGTGATTAAAGACATGTCATTCTACTACTACTGCTCAGGTCTGTAAATACCCACCTGTTTAATTGTCCAGGACAACTAAACCTTTAAGCAAACAAGTGAAAAATGTCATCTGCACTTGTCCATTGGGTAACCAGTTTTCTACTGTATCAGCGAAAGCATGCTTCAGTGCAGACTGATCCGCATTTCCTTCTCTAACCTATCCACTTTAAGACCTCCATCATCCCCCCATTTTACTCAGGACTGAATCCTGGCAGAGCGCTGACACCCTGAGACAAATCTACAAATAAAACGTGCGAATGGGTTGCAGACAGAATAAAAAATCTGATGGCTCTTCTTACCAGTCTTTGGTGGCATGTCCTACACACTATCGCTTGGTATAAAATGTGCACAACTTTAGAATTAATCAGGTTTCTTTGAGTGAAAAATACTGCCGTCAATAATACCTCGGATGTTAACTAACACTAACAGAGGTTTAAGTGATACATTTTGCAAAGAGAGTAAGAAATTATATGCCACATAATAAATGGGTGACCTGTGCCTGAACTACATGCAGCCGTCCTGTTTTCACTGGAACTCTCTGCACAGTGATTCGAAAGTCTAAACAACTCCAACACAAATGCCGGGAATGTAAACATGAGATGGGAAGACACAATAACATAAAGAACAGAAAAATATGTGCAACTATACTACTGCCAAAGAAACAAACAAACAAAAATAAATAAAGGAGCAAAAATACAATACAATACCTTCCATGGAGTGATAGTCCTCTACTAAGGTTTTCACAAGGTCACAATTACCAAAACCAGAATACTTATGCCTTTGTTCTTGACTATCCCTGTCAGGGTACAGTTCATACCCAGCTTTTGGTTTAGGTACTCTGAAAACATACAAACAGGTGGATTCAGTATCTTTCAACATATATAATCCATCTCTTCACAGTCTTTACTTTTTTTTTCATCACTATAAATAGTAAACTTTTATCACCTTTTCTTGATAAATAAGCCAAAACAGTAAGCATTTTCAGAAAAATAACTATAAAGATGAACATAGGGCGCAAAAATTTCCTTACTGGGGTTGAGTACAGCATGAATTGTCACAATTCTCTCCCTGGTGAAACAGGATTCATGTTCTCTAATAATCTTCTACCCAGTTTGAGTGGTTTGGTGATTACCAAGAATATGTATTTCTCAAGATTTCTTTCATTTCTGCCCCTTTCAGGGAGACGGACAGAAAAGGTGGAAGGGTAATTGCATCCTTCTTCTGTGTGTAATAGTAAACATTTTGTCACAGCGCCACACTTGAAAGGACTGAGATCCAGCAGACAAACGTGCATCTTCACACACAAATACACTCCTCTAAGGAAAAAGGAGGTATGAGGGGAGGGAGGGGCTAATGTTAGAAATCTTCCAGTACATGAAGTATCCCAAACCATGAGGTAAACACAAACTGTCACCCATTACTGTGCCCACTTTGTAAAAATCTGTTGCAGTTACCACAACAAAACAAACCAACGACAACAAACCCACCATGCAATAAAATTAAACTGATGACAGTATGTTACTTTAGAGTAAAATCTGTATTTCCACAGACATCTAAATGATCCCAAAGGTATCCTATGTTAAGCGTTATAACGAAAAAGAAAAAAAAAAAGTGGAAGAAAGGCCAGCAATATCATTTCTATATCTACAGTAATGATTGACCTCACATCATACTGACACTCATGCTTCTGAAAAAAAAGAAGAAAAAAACACACAAAAGCACAAGATCCTGCGTGAGTCTTAAGCTGCACTCAAGAGTGACCAAATATTCATCCTCACAGCATTTTGGAAATATCACATGATATGCCTCAAAAGCAGCGGCACTAGCTTAATCTAATTTCTCATATCTGATGACAAAAACTGGCACTGTAGCTGATTGTACTCAAATAGTATGATTGTAAATGTAACACTTAACAGCCCTTGAAATCTATGTGAGAATTTTATTATCATGATCGCAACAAACTTCTTACTTCTTTGCAGGCTGCTTTCCCTTATAAACACCACAACTTTTTGATGCAGCTTTCTTGGGAACTATCTGCAAAAAAACAACCCCAAAACAGAATTAGAATATGATGAAATGTATGTGTGTGTGTGTGTGTGTGTGTGTGTGTGTGTGTGTGTGTGTGTGTGTGTGTGTGTGTGTGTAAGCGTGTCCACTGTGTACCTGCACCCATTTGCATGTATCATGGCAGCATATTACTTCACTCCAAACCTGATTTTACAGGGTCAATGGACCTTTATTCATGGTGACTCAATTAGTGTTAAGGAAAACTGATGGCATGTAGTCTGGTTTCAGATTTTTTCAGGCACACAGTCAGACTAATCAGCAATTGTTGTCAGAACACTGAATTAAAGGCACAACCGGTGGCACTAATGGTATATGCATGGTGAATGTTCATTATCAAAAGTGTGCTGGATGCAGAAAAGCTTGTGCGCAGACATGCAAATGCGCATGTATTACACACAATTTTCTCTCTTCTCTTTCTTCACGTGTTTTACCCTGAATACAAATACGGAGATTCCACATTTAGGTCCAAACCACCTACTAATAACCATCTTTTTTTAATTCATCAGTCATAAGCTTATTTACAAGAACACCGAGTATTAAACTGTTAGAGTAGATTCAAACTTTCAATTGCTTGGTATGGCCATATTTTATCTTTTTTTTCCCGCTGGTATGAGACATTTCCTACCACACCTTCTGCCAGTTGAAGTTGCTGAGAAAATTGTAATCACTCCCTCTCTCTTACACTCACATGATACGCATGTGAAAACATCAATAAATTAGTATTTCTACCACTTTAATCTGTTAGTCTAAGAATGTGTAAATAAATTGCTGTGATTCAGACTTTTCCAATCACCATGACATGATCAGGTCTTGAAAGAGCCACCCATCTGATCATGACAATAAAATCTTTAGTTAAACAAGTGGAAATTCTCTCTCCACTTGTCCGTCGAGTAATCAGTTCTTTTTTCTTTCTTTCCTTTCTAATTTTTTTCTCTCAAATATGTGTCATTGAAAGGATGGCTGAGAAGCTTCAAACCAATCATTTGCCTTTTCCATATACCTTCATGACCACAGTTTCTTTCTTTTAAATTTCACAGACAATACCTGGGAGGGTAAGCAAGAATCATCCAGAGCCAAGATGGGAAGGCACATAATTGCTCATTCCCACCACTACACTCTAAATAATTCCAATTTAACCTCACCTTACTGGTAAGTCTTGTTAAATTTACTAATTAATCTACTTGTCTCTAGGACAACTAACAATTAACAGGTAATTTCTAGCCCTGATGTCCCCTGGCAGCTGTCACACACACACACACACACAAAAATGCCAGTTTCCATTTCATCTTCAGTGGCATTTTTCACTCTGTCCATTTCATGGTTCAATGAGCACTGTTTGTACTTAGCCGACATCTATCATGTGCAAAAGAACACACTTTATTTTTCAAGCCAACTCGAACAAAAGCTGATCATTCACATCTCTGACTCGGGTGGGCACAATTTGCCAATTTCTGTTGCTCCATGATATCAAGTGGGAGAAAACATAATTCCCACCTTGGACTGTTGTGACAGGTGCACCTGGTGCACTAGCTTGGTATTTTATACGCCATTTAACCAAGATGTTGTGGACATGCCAGAAATCTGGAGCTCTGAATATGAAACCTTTATATTGCTCTTTCCTGTTTTTTTTTGTTGTTGTCATTTTTATCATATGAGCAGCATCTTTCACAGTTTTATTAGTTCGACTGTCCATTTGTTTTTCAACCTGCGATTGAAATCCAATTCGAAGAATGCTAAACGGAAAATAGTTCATTGCATATCATTTCTAATCTGCTTATCTGGTTGAACAAACTTTGGTTTCACTCACAGATCACCACATACACCATAGGCTGGTGCATCTTAAAACTTAACAATGCATGGATATACATATGCCACATTCCAACTTGCCTAATGACGAAAGATATGCAGGTTTTAATGTCAGTGTCAACAATGAAGCACTTGGCATAAAATTTCTTTGTACATGTACCAAACTCTGACGAGCATTGATGTACAACTTTCTGTAAATAGACTAACAGTACTACAACAGTCAGCCAGTCCTCACATCCATTTCTGACAATATAAAAACAAATACCTTCGTAATGCCAGTTCCAGTGACAGGCATTTTACTTTGAGGTAATACTTTCTTTGTCCTAAGTGGCATTATGGACTGTGATCCGAGTCTGTGGCCTAACATTCATGTTACCTGAAACAAGAAAGGCATGGCCTTCAAGACTCGCATGCACTATTCACTGAATCAAACATAAGAATTACATACTGAGGGGAAAGGTAAAACAAGAGGATGAAAAGTGGGGAAACCTTGCAACAGGATATATTCTTAATGGCATTAAATTGTGACCTTGATTCTGTGGTATATCTAAACCTTTTCAATTAATTAAATTGCAATTTCATGATCAGTCATGACTTAATCATCTTTGATGCTTATTTTCATCTGTTGCTCTGAAACTCATCAACATGAACATGTATGTGAAATGTACGAAGACTATGAAAATTTAATGGAACATACATGATATGAGGTCTATAATTCATAATGTTTATGAGGTTTTCATACTGTTCTGCAAGAAGTTTGTTTTTTCTATCACTTGCACAACTGACGAAAGGTGAACGTTGAAGAAAATCTTGAAATGGGTCAGGGAGAGAAACAATAAATATCAAGCGAGGAGTGCAACTTTTGCTTTCAATGTGCTGAAAGGGATTTTTGTGACAGACAGCATGACATCAATATGAATATATGGTTGTATGCTTTGGTCTGAAATGAACTAATTATGAACACATGATCTGTCAAACCCAACTCAAGTCAGAAGCAAACTTCCCAAGCATCTAATACAAGAGGTGCACAGGGGAACAAGTCCAGACTGAAAAGACAATTTAGATAGATGTGTGGCAGTTTGGAAAACCAATTCCATTTGCCCAGAATTGTTTTTTTCACTGTCACCAACATCCCCTCTGAGATGATAAAAAGGTATTTTCTACAGTACAGAACATAGTGACCCTCTAAAGGAGCAGCTCTGAAGCCAGTAGTGAGTACAGGTGGACAAGATTCTGTTTCTAAAAAAAAAACACTTGAAGTAATGCAGCACTGTTTGTAAATTTCTGCCTTTGAAAAGCAAGAAAGTGTGATCTCGTTTGCTCATAATGATGACAAACAATATCCGCAGCTGTCTTAGTGTCTATTAATTTCAGGGTTAACCGGATAAGCAGATCATGTACATTTTCATCCCATCTGATCTTTACTCACGGAAGGCCACATAATCAACTGAATGAAAGAGAGAGAGAGAGAGAGAGAGAGAGAGAGAGAGAGAGAGAGAGAGAAAAGAGAGAGAGAGAGAGAGAGAGAGAGAGAAGAGAGAGAGAGAGAGAGAAGAGAGAGAGAGAGAGAGAGAGACGGACAGAGACAGAGAGAGATTTTACAATATTTTTTCTCTCTATTTTCTCAAGGAGATGTAAAACTAAAAGACACATACTAGTTGTCCCTATATTTCTTTTTTATTGGAAGCACAAGGACTGTGCAGGAGGGGTAGGAGTAGGGGTGGGGTGGTGGTGGTGTCTCGTTCGTCATTTCTTCAGATGGATTCCCCCGTCTCCTCGACAAAGGTGTCAGTATGTCGCAGGTCCTCCAGTCCTCCGTAGAGCTTCCGGGCCACTGGTATTGGGTCGGGCTAGGTTTTCTCTCGGGGCGCTTGATGGAGCGAGCAGGACTGCAGCAGATGTTCTGTTGTCTGGCTGCCTGTTCTGCAGGTGCACTGCTCTGTGCTGCCGAAGCAGAGTTTAATGAATAGGTGGTGTTTCAGGCGGTTGTGGCCTGTTGTGAGCCTGAAAATGACTACCTGCTCTTGTCGAGTCAGCAGGTAGTACAGGTCTGCTCTGTTGTGGCGTGGTTGCTGCTGCTTCCACTTGTTCTGCAGCTTAGCCTTAATGATGGTCCTGGATTCAGGGTAGCTGGTAGATCTGTCCATCTGCTTCGTCGTAGTGCCCTCCTTTGACCAGGGAGTCAGCAGTCTCATTGCCAAGCATGCTGCATGGGAGGAAATCCACTGCAGGGTGACTGTGTGACTTGTGCAGAGGGAGGCGAGAGAGGAGGACAGATCGTTGAGCTCTGGATCTCTGTTGGACTGAAGGGCCTGCAAGATGGACAGGGCATTGGTCAGGAAGACAATGTTGTGGCTGGCATAGGAGCTGACCTCGATGTGAGCTGCTGCTGTTTTCAGGGCTTCTGCGTCAGCTCTGTAATTTGTGGACTACAGGCCAGTAGCGAGGCAGATTTTTCTTCTCTGCCTCCTGGATATTGGACATAGACTCCTGCCCCTTCATTTCGAATTGCATCTGCTGCAGAGCCGTCAGTACAGACGCGAGTCCAGGACTCTTTGGGAAACTGGGTATGGAGGTGTTCAAGGGTGAGGGGCTTTCTTTCAGGGCCGCTTTGGGAATCTTGGGGTGGGGTGTGAAGAGTGAAGAGAGAGAGAGAGAGAGAGAGAGAGAGAGAGAGAGAGAGAGAGAGAGAGAGAGAGAGATCCATGGCGGGTAGCACCCACCATTTGCACATGTATTGATCAACAACTGTTTCTGTTTTCTAGCTTTTCAAATGAATTGAGAAGCTTTTCTGGCATGCTTTTCTTACGAATCTGGGCAAGACATGAAGGAACAGGGAACGGGACAGAGAGTTGATCAGTGTTTAGCCTTGTCAGGTTCCACACGGTCTTTTGTTCCTCCATGCATTATAAAATTAGCAGACCACAATGCATGCATCTTTTTACTCATTTTAAATTCACATTATTATGTGAAGATCATTACATGAAATCATTTTTCATGTGCTGAATTCAATTTACTATGCTACTAGTAAAATACACAGATAATCAAAAACCAGCCACACAGGACAGTTATACACATGCACACAACCACATAAACATACACAATCCCACACAGACATGTATAACTAACATACACTTTTGCTCTTTAGGTCTGGAATTGAAGTTACTTAATATAGATCTCTTCACTGCGTTTACTTGTATGGAAGTGTGCACGTGTGTGTGCGCGCACACACGTGCGTATGTGTGAAGATATATGGCACTGGGCAGGAGTATGTGTTGGCACTAGTCCAGAAGTTGTTGCATACATGTATTAGTGAAATACCTGTTTTAAAAACCAATACGGACTAGAAAAAAATCACTTTGGAGTCCTGATCTGGCACTCAGGCCTATTTTCATAGTCTTCATATTAATGTGATTAACTTTAATTAAATGAATTGCTGAGCTACCACAGACTACTTCAGTGTTAACACAGAACCCTCCACAGAATGGCACCATACAGGCCAGTGGTGTACTACCACTCCCTCCACCATTTTGCTGCCAATCGATGACTGTGGTATTCCCCCATTCCACCTCAGCCCCCTCCCCTTAACCACTCTCCTACTTCTCCCTCCCTATCACTTTCTTTTATCTCTAAATCATGGGCTAGTAGTCTAAGATGTTCATCCCAGTAGGAGCCAACACAGTTCATCTCTCTCTTTCTCAAGTCATGGATTAGTTTACTGCCACCTGTAAAACTTTGTTATAAAATTCTTAGCAGCAAGGACTAACTGCTAAGTGTGTGTGTGTGTGTGTGTGTGTGTGTGTGTGTGTGTGTGTGTGTGTGTGTGTGTGTGTGTGTCGTACGAGTTGTAGGTCCAGCCAACTCCAGTTGCAAATTATACATTATTACAGAAAAATAAAGTAGTGACTCTCCAGGTACTCTTTTTGTCACCTTTTCCCTTTATTTATACATTATTACTTCTCCATGAGGGATTCTCTTATTTAAAGAATTGTGTGATTGAATGATTTGTGAGTTGATTTTAACGTGGTGACAGCCCTGATGTGGCCCTTTGCGGTCGGCTGGGCTATAAGCAACATTATCTTATCTTATCCTATCTCAAGCAAAATCAACACTATTTACATGGATCAATGCAAGACACTGCTACCATCCACTGGAACATTTAAATGATCATGGACCTTTTTCGTCTTCTCTGGCACTAGTGGCAGACCGCTCATGCAATTTTAATTGGTTTGTAGGCTGTCTGCTCAATTTAATTTAGTTCTGCGCCACATGTCTTCTGAAATAAAAAATGGCAACGTGTGCACAACGGTCCGCCATTAGTAAATCGTCAGGAATAGTTATTTTAATGAACACATAGTTTTGAACTACTCACAAATTTGAAACTTAAGAAAATAAGCAACAATCGAAAGATTAAGATTCATTCTGTTCATTCTTATGTGATTTTATAAGTGTTCATGCTCAAATCAATTGGACAATGGTGATCAAAAACGCCCTAAGTCGGCCGGCGAACAGCCTTGCAACTTGCGAGGAAGGTCTACTAGTCGTATCATTGTCAAACTGTAAAACAGCAGTGAGTATCTATCTTCACATTTGCCTTCTTTATTTAGAAATCATGATCTGTGTTGAAAGACGCGCCATCTGTAAATATTACCGTTGACAGAGCCTTGTAAACATTGCCTGATAACGAAAGCTGAAACTGGTGAATAGTATTTTAATGAACACATTTGTTGAGAAGGAAACATCGTTTCTTTAAGAAATTGAAACTACATCCTAATTCAGAAAGATTACTGGTTAGGTATAAACATATTAAGAGAAGGTGTCAGAGAGAATGTAGGCTTGCTCACTCCAATTATGTTAATTCGATGATTTCAGAAGGTGATCATCAAAACAAGAAATTATGGTCTTACATAAGGAGTAAGAGACAGGACAACATTGGGATCCAGACCTGAGAAACAACCAGAATAACCTAATACAGGACCCTGAAGGGAAAGCAAACTTACTAAACAAGCAGTTTTGTTCAGTTTTCTCAAACCCCAAAAACCTTTAATTAACGTTAGACTAAAGGATGATGATAAACTCCCTGAAATGCAAAACATCAAAGTAAACAAAGCGGAGTATTTAAGTTACTGACCAACATAAATGAAAACAAAGCTACTGGTCCCGATGGCGTTCCTGGCAAGCTCTTAAAATTATGTGCCAATGAATTGAGTGAGGTATACCAACTACTTTACCAAGCTTCACTGGACCAGGGAGTAATACCTGATGAGTGGCGAGATGCGAGCATTGTTCCCTTATTCAAAAAGGGTGACAAAACAAAAGCAGAGAACTATAGACCTGTATCTCTTACATCCATATCAGCTAAACTACAGTGAGTACTTGAACACATAATATAGAGTAGCATAATGGACCATCTTGACAAATACGACTTCTTAACGCCCAGCTGGTTTTAGACAGCGAAGGAGTTGTGAGACTCAACTTATAGTATAACAACTCTTAATGATTTTAATAACTGTCTTAACAACAGACAGCAAATAGATGCAATTTTATTAGACTTTTCTAAAGCCTTGATAAGGTTGACCATGAGGGCCTGCTGCTTAAATTAGAACACATCGGCATTGGCGGTTCTTTGCTAAAATGGGCTAGATCATTCCTCGTTGGGAGAACGCAGAAAGTTGTTGTGGAAGGGTCGTCATCCCATTGTAAACCAGTCTTGTCAGGTGTACCACAGGGAACTGTTCTGGGGCCCTTGTTTTTCTTAATTTATATAAATGACATAAGTAGAAATCTCTCTCCTGGAACTACTATAAGGCTTTTGCAGATGACAGCTTAGTATATATACTAAGCTGTCATCTGCAAAAAGCCTTAATATAGAACAATCAGAAGCAAGAATGATACACGCATTCTACAAGAAGATCTAAACGCTTTACAAGAGTGGGAAAGAACTTGGAAAATGGAATTTCATCCCCAAAGGTGCCAAGTGTTGCGTATATGTAACAAACGCTCACCAATTAGATCAGATTATTCTATCCATAATACTATTCTTAAAGAAACTAATGCTGTAAAATATTTAGGCGTGATTATAGATAGTCGTCTCAAATGGAAAGAACATTACAATTTAGTATGTAAGAAAGCAAATAACATCTTAGCTTTCTTAAACAGGAATATCAATGACTGCCCCCAAAGGTTAAAGACGACTGCTACAAAACACTGGTTAGACCAGTACTGGAATATGGTTGCTCAGTTTGGATCCTTACCATCTAAAGGACATTGATAACCTCGAAAAATTCAGAAGAGAGCAGCACGGTTCGTAACAGGGAACCACATCAGAGAAAAGGGGAATACTAGGAAGAACATGAGAAATTAGAATGGAAACCCTTAGAAGAGAGAAGAGCTTTTATCAAACTTAACATCTTCTTCAAAGGCAGAGCTAAAGTAATTGATATTCCAATGGAACAACTAGTATTGAATAAAAGTAGCACCAGGAGTGGCGGTCAATGTTATACCATACCTGCATCAAATATTGACAGCCACTTACATTCTTTTTATCCCAGTTCTGTACGGCTGTGAAACTCACTGCCGGGTGCCATCAAGATTGCCACAAATGCAATCTCATTTAAAAAACAAATTGATTCGACAGTTTTGAGATCTGTATATTGACGATTTTCTATTTTTACTTCCCCAGATATTTTACTATTACCTGGGCCTGAATTTGGCCATTGCTTTTAACTTCTTGAATATCGAGTTGATAATTGTTGCCAAATTTGCTCCAGGGGCCAACAGTCTGAGTCTTCTTCTTCTTCTTCTTCTTGATATAATGCCCACAATCATCAAGTTGATTATTTTGGCATATTAACAACAACTGGGTCTGCGCAGCGGGAGGGAGAATCGGGGGGGGCAGGGGAGTCTAATGGGGGAGGGGAGAGGGGAGGGTGAAGAGGGGACCAGTGAACTCTTGACACGAAAGTGTCAAGAGTGGTGGCTCCAGCCACCTCGTCCGGCAGATTGTTCCAGTCCCTGATGGTGTTGGGGAGGAAGGCGGCCTGACGATAGTCGGTGCGGCACTGCAGCTGGTGGAGCTTGTGTTGATTTCCCCTACGCTGTCTAACAGGGGCAGGTTGGATCTTGGCTTTGTCGAAGTCGACTTGGTCATTAAGTATTTTATACAGCATGGCCAGTCTGCTGGATCTTCGACGCTGCTGGAGTGAAGGCCACTGGAGTCGGTCAAGCATGGCGGTGACACTTGATCTGTTGTATCTATTGACCACAAAGCGGGCTGCTCGTCGCTGAACCGCTTCCAGCTGTTTTACACGTGTCAGGAGGGGTCCCAAACTGTGCAGGCGTACTCTAAAATGGGGCGGACGTAGCTTTTGTATGCTGTCTCTTTCAGGTGGATGGCACTGATCTTCAAGTTGCGCCGCAAGAAGCCTAAGGTCTTATTGGCTTTGGCACAGATGTCAATGTGCTTGTCCCATGACAGATTGTTCTGAATGGTCACCCCGAGGTATTTGGCCGACGTCACTGTCTGGAGTGTCTGCCCATGCACTTGGTACTTGCTGGTGAAGGGCTGTCTCTTATGGGTCACTGGGAGGGTGGTACACTTGTCTGGATGGAATGACATCTCCCAGCTTCTCTCCCAAAGCTCTAGCCGATGCAGATCTTCTTGCAGTCGGTTGGTGTCGTGGTCTGATGTCCTGACCCTGTACACAGCGGTGTCGTCGGCAAAGAGTCTGGTTCGCACAGTGAGTTGCTCTGGGAGGTCGTTGATATAAACTAAAAACAACGACGGTCCGAGGACCGAGCCCTGTGGAACTCCTGAACATACGCTGCAGAACTCTGATGTGCTGCCCCTCGACTACCACTGCTTGACGTCGGCCGGAGAGGAAGTTTTTTACCCATCTATTGATGTTGCCTGTTTGCGGCACTCCATAATGATGGAGTTTATGGATCAGAAGGCTGTGGTTCACCTTGTCAAAAGCCTTCGCGAAGTCCAGCACTATAATGTCTGTCTGCTTCCCTCTCTCGATGTTGTCGGACAGTTCCTCGGTCAGCTCCAGCAGTTGTGTCTCGCAGGATCTTTTCTTACGAAAGCCGTGCTGTTGTGGACACAATATGCCATTCTGCTCGAGGTGGTCCATGAGAGTGCTGACAACAATGTGCTCCAAGATCTTACAGGGCACACTTGTTAACGACACTGGTCTATAGTTGGCTGGGTCGTAATGCTCTCCTTTCTTGAAAATCAGTGTCACGAGAGCATCTTTCCAATCTGATGGTACGTCGCCTGTTGAAATAGATGATTGATAGATGGTTGTCAGTATCGGGGCCACTTCCTCTGCCAACTCCCTCAGGACACGGGGGCTGATGCCATCCGGTCCGCTTGCCTTATACGGGTTCTGATTTTGCAGGAGCTTCTTGACTCCGTCGGAGGTTATAGTGATATCCTTGAGTTCAGTATAGCTGCCCCTGACATCCCACATTTCTGCTGGAATTCTGTCTCTGTAAATGTTTTTCCCTCACCAAAGACGGAGTGGAATTGTGCATTGAGAGTCGCACTGTTTTATGTTATTTTATTTTACTTTTTAACATGCGCGCTGGTGACCTACTCGTTTTTGAGTGAACCAGTATTTTAGGAAGAAGAAGAAGATACCAGATATTGATTGGGGTGAAGATGCCATACTTGGTAATCAATACAGTAAAAATATCAATACTCAGTTTTTTGATGCCACCAAAGACCTTGGATTAGTACAGTCAGTTGAATCACCAACTCGTGGTAAGGCATTCCTGGATTTATTTTTTACCAATTGTCCAGGCGCTTTAGGCAATCAGGAATTAATTGCAGGCCTGGGTGATCATGACATAGTTCTTTTAGAGAGTAATTTTCAACCCTTTCGAAGAAAACCCCCTAAACGTACCATCAGACTCTGGAACCAAGCAGATTTACCAAAATTGCGCAGGGATACTCATAATTTCAGTCGTCTTTTTTTGAGGTCCCATAGTGTTAAAGATAATGTCAGTGATCTTTGGAAGTGTATAAAAACTAATTTGGAATTTATTATGGATGACAACATACCTACTAAAATAACTTCAAGCAAGAACCACCAGCCATGGATTACTACTAAAACTAAACGTTTGTTGAGAAGGAAACATCGTTTCTTTAAGAAATTGAAACTACATCCTAATTCAGAAAGATTACTGGTTAGGTATAAACATATTAAGAGAAGGTGTCAGAGAGAATGTAGACTTGCTCACTCCAATTATGTTAATTCGATGATTTCGGAAGGTGATCATCAAAACAAGAAATTATGGTCTTACATAAGGAGTAAGAGACAGGACAACATTGGGATTCCAGACCTGAGAAATAACCAGAATAACCTAATACAGGACCCTGAAGGGAAAGCAAACTTACTAAACAAGCAGTTTTGTTCAGTTTTCTCAAATCCCAAACCTTTAATTAATGTTAGACTAAAGGATGATGATAAACTCCCTGAAATGCAAAACATCAAAGTAAACAAAGCAGGAGTATTTAAGTTACTGACCAATATCAATGAAAACAAAGCTACTGGTCCCGATGGCGTTCCTGGCAAGCTCTTAAAATTATGTGCCAGTGAATTGAGTGAGGTATACCAATTACTTTACCAAGCTTCACTGGACCAGGGAGTAATACCTGATGAGTGGCGAGATGCGAGCATTGTTCCCTTATTTAAAAAGGGTGACAAAACAAAAGCAGAGAATTATAGACCTGTATCTCTTACATCCATATCAGCTAAATTACTTGAACACATAATATATAGTAGCATAATGGACCATTTTGACAAATATGATTTTTTAAATAACGCCCAGCATGGTTTTAGACAGCGAAGGAGTTGTGAGACTCAACTTATAACAACTCTCAATGATTTTAGTAACTGTCTTAACAACAGACAGCAAATAGATGCAATTTTATTAGATTTTTCTAAAGCCTTTGATAAGGTTGACCATGAGGGTCTGCTGCTTAAATTAGAACACATTGGCATTGGCGGTTCTTTGCTAAAATGGGCTAGATCATTCCTTGTTGGGAGAACGCAGAAAGTTGTTGTGGAAGGGTCGTCATCCCATTGTAAACCAGTCTTGTCAGGTGTACCACAGGGAACTGTTCTGGGGCCCTTGTTTTTCTTAATTTATATAAATGACATAAGTAGAAATCTCTCTCCTGGAACTACTATAAGGCTTTTTGCAGATGACAGTTTAGTATATAGAACAATTAGAAGCAAGAATGATACACGCATTCTACAAGATCTAAACGCTTTACAAGAGTGGGAAAGAACTTGGAAAATGGAATTTCATCCTCAAAAGTGCCATGTGTTGCGTATATGTAACAAACGCTCACTAATTAGATCAGATTATTCTATCCATAATACTATTCTTAAAGAAACTAACGCTGCAATATATTTAGGCGTGATTATAGATAGTCGTCTCAAATGGAAAGAACATTACAATTTAGTATGTAAGAAAGCAAATAACATCTTAGCTTTCTTACACAGGAATATCAATGACTGCCCCCAAAAGGTTAAAGACGACTGCTACAAAACACTGGTTAGACCAGTACTGGAATATGGTTGCTCAGTTTGGGATCCTTACCATCTAAAGGACATTGATAACCTTGAAAAGATTCAGAAGAGAGCAGCACGGTTCGTAACAGGGAACCACATCAGAGAAAAGGGGAATACTAGGAAGAACATGAGGAAATTAGAATGGAAACCCTTAGAAGAGAGAAGAGCTTTTATTAAACTTAACACCTTTTTCAAAGGCAGAGCTAAAGTAATTGATATTCCAATGGAACAACTAGTATTGAATAAAAGTAGCACCAGGAGTGGCGGTCAGTGTTATACCATACCTGCATCAAATATTGACAGCCACTTACATTCTTTTTATCCCAGTTCTGTACGGCTGTGGAACTCACTGCCGGGTGCCATCAAGATTGCCACAAATGCAATCTCTTTTAAAAAACAAATTGATACAACAGTTTTGAGATCTGCATATTGATGTTTTTCTATTTTTTACTTCCCCAGATATTTTACTGTTAACTGGGCCTGAATTTGGCCATTGCTTTTAACTTCTTGAATATCGAGTGCGACCCCTTGTTGCCAAATTTGCTCCAAGGGCCAACAGTCTGAGTCGCACTATTTTATGTTATTTTTTTTACTTTTTAACATGCGCGCTGGTGACCTACTCGTTTTTGAGTGAACCAGTATTTTAGGAAGAAGAAGAAGAAGAAGAAACACTGGAACTTCGAACTCGGCTGAACAAGTTTGGCCATGTCACAAACTTAGAATAAACAAGACACCGACACGTCACACCACAAGCATTCAATAGCAGTGAAATATAAAGATTTCAAACCTTGTTTCCACATGAAATATTCATGAATTCTAAACGTTCAGTCTAGCAGGTCTAGCTAGAACAAATTCTGAAAACAAAATCAACTGCTGAATCCTACCTGAAAGTTGTTTGAAACTCCTGCCTTATGCCTAGTTACACGCCGAATTTTGAAGCGTCCGCTTTCCTGTTCAGTTCATACCAGTTCGACTGCTTTATCAAACAACAACTTTCAAACTAATAGGTGCTGCTAATTAAATTTCTATTATTCTGATGACTAAAATATAATAGATCTATATCAGTAAATGAGAACAAATTGATCACAATGAGTAACACACCGTGGTACTACTTTTTGTTGACCGTTTCCCGGTGGCTCTGCGGATCTCATAAGCGAAAGAGGACGCGAGAATGTTTGCCTGTTATCGAAGTTGTCGTCTTGGGAACTGTATGCTGGGATAAAATTTCCATATAAATCATATGACTTTTTTTTTTTTTTCTGTTTTGTTTATATACATTACATGCACGAAAAAGGAAAACAATCGCAAAGCATTATAATAATTTGTCATCAGAATGAATAATGTATTTAATTGTCGTAAGAGAGAAAGTCGTTGGCTTGCCGTTCATTGGCACACACGGGCAAGCATTTCCACAGTCCTCTTTCCTCACTAGCCAAGGCCAGTCAGGGTAACAGCTGACAATGTGGTCAAGCGTTTCCAAAGTCCTCTTTCCTCACTGAGTCAGTCATAGGCAACAGCACGTTAAAAAGTAAAATAAAATAACATAAATAGTGCGGCTCAGTCTGTTGGCCCCTGGAGTAAATTTGGCAACACGTTAAACGATAAGAAACCAAGAACTCGAAATTTAAAACAAAACAACAAAACCGGTTGATTAATAGACCTAACATCATTCCGGCGTAAAAGAATGTGTAAAATAAGATTGAGAAACTGTAATGTCTGAGTGCGGTCTTGGTAAAACAATTCAAGGCTGAAAGTCCCTCGAACTACAGCTGTACGCTTTCAAAACTAAGCTTACTTGAATCACACACACACACACACACACACACACACACACACACTCTCTCTCTCTCTCTCTCTCTCTCTCTCTCTCTCTCTCTCTCTCCCTCTCTCGGAAGTGATCATTTGCCGATCATAATAACAGTCAATGAAATGTATAATATTCAGGAATTACTAGAGCACAAAATTCCCCAAATACAATTATAAATTTGCCGACTGCGACAAGTTTAAAACTCTCCTTACCAGCATAGATGTAGATAGTGTTTGTGGAATAGAAGAGAGTGTGGATAATATGTATTCAAATTTCAACAAACTGATACTTTTCGCAGCAAATGGTTCTATACCTAAATCTTATAATGTACAAAAAACACGTCATGCTGGGAATGTCTGGTGGACCAAAGATTGTGAAGAAGCTGTAGCTTTAAAGAAGCTTAAATACAAGGAATATATTAAAAACAAAAGTGAGGAAAACCATCAAGAAATGAAGAAAGCAAAGGCACACTCTAACAGAGTTATTGCAAAAGCAAAGCGACTTTACTGGTCATCATTTTGCGCAAGAGAAGTTTCCCAGCATAAAGATTTTCAAAAGGTATGGAAAAAGTTTCAAGTTATGAAAAAAGGGATAAATATTCCAAGATATCCTATTAATTTGGAGACTAAAAAATTCCCGACTCCATATGAAAAGCCGAAGCTTTTGCTAATATGTTTTCTAAGACCATGCGCCTGGAAAGCCTTCCGCACGAATGGAGACAACATCGGGAAAAGCAAGAAAAAACAGAACTTTATGATGAACCAGTTCCAAATAATGACCATTTTATAAATGTTACAATCGATTAAGTTTTTTAATTCAAATTCAGATAACTTCATTTTGAAGGAAATTCAACATTTAATCCACGTCTTGATATGTAAAGGAACAGATATAACTTTCTTCTTGGTTCCTTCACACTGTGGAATTTCGGGCAATGAACTTGCTGACAGATGTGCGAAAAAAAAGGCGCTGAAAATGGAACGAGGGTACAAACTATTTCCATACCATTCACTTTGAAAGAGAGTCAACAAATTTTAAAACAAACAGCTTGGGAATATTTTAGATATGGGCAGAACAAAGCTGTTACTCATGTTCAGACACAAAATAATCCTCTTTTTAGTATTGATCATTTCAAAAGCATCCAAAATACTGCACATTTATGACATGCATCAATACAGAAACTTCGTTTCAATATTTCATCGATTGAAACTGGATGCTTT
>CM031595.1:110885030-110890030 GCA_018398815.1 Conus ventricosus | reverse complement strand
GGTGTGTGTGTTAGTATAGGTGTTTTCCTCTCAGACCTTAGCGCGTCTGACATAGGGATACACAGGAGGTTAAAAGATGTCGACAGTCAGAGTGGTCAGTTCTACTATTAAATAACCCAAGCATTGTCAGTCACATCAGTGCTGACAGTGGTTAACAACTGTGCAGCACAACATTTACGTTGATCTGAAAAGAGATGCCATAACTCCCATTGACTGACCGAACAATGAGATGCTGAACAAGTAAGTAATTGGCGGAAACAAGTGCAGTCTTACAATTTCTCCATCATTAAAGGATTAACTTTGCAGAAACTTATAGCAAAAAAAGGATGAGAGGGAGAGAGAGAGAGAGAGAGAGAGAGAGAGAAGAGAGAGAGAGAGAGAGAGAGAGAGAGAGTGTGCGTGCGCGCGTACGTGTGTGTGTGTGTGTGGGGGGGGGGGGGGGGGGGGGGGCGTGCTCTCTCTCTCTCTCTCTGGCGTGTGTGTGTGTGTGTGTGTGTGTGTGTGTGTGGTGTGTGTGTGTGTGTGTGTGTGTGTGTGTGTGTGTGTGTGTGGGTGCGCGCGCGCGCGCGCGTGCGTGCGTGCGTGCGTGTGTGTTTGCGCGTGTGTCTAACCCTCCTTTGATACACTTGAATTCTCTGGTATATTTGCCAAAGAAACCGCTTTTAATTAATTTTTTCTTTTTCAATTGACGTGGTTAGTTAAGAAATCAAGCGCACAGGCAAGCAACATTCTATTATGATAAAAAGAGCCAGCTAGCTAACAACCAGCCAACCCCTGCCCAACAGCCTTAACAGTCTGTGTCCTCGCTGTTCAGGTGCTCCACAAGTTGGAATCCTCGGGCACTATGACAGCCATGACCCACTTTCCCACCACCACGGGCGAACTGTTCACGTGCCAGATCAGTGCCAGTGCCAGAGAGCATCATACCCAGGCCTGGAAACTCTCCACAGGTGGCAACGGCGGTGATGTCCTCAAACCCTACAGGTGATTGACATCATTGATAAATGTAGAATCAGCTTCCTACGTATATTGGATCAGGAGGAAACGCACTACGGAACGATATGAATGTGATTCATCAGCACAGCAGTGTCTCCGTTCGTGGCTGCCTATTGATGACCTCATGATATCAATTGTTTCTTCCTGTCTGGCAGCGTTAAGGCTGGAATTCGACAAATTTGAGTGTAGTTATGTATGGGGTAGCCAGTTTGAGCAGCGTGGAAAGAATGCATTTAAAGAGCATGGAAGACGCAACAGTCAAGAAGAGAGAGAGAGAGAGAGAGAGAGAGAGAGAGAGAGAGAGAGAGAGAGAGAGAAGGGGGTTTAATGTAATCGTCTTAGCATGCCGTGGTTAAAAAAGTCACGACCACCAAGAGATATCTGCGGTTGCCAGTCCCATGTAGTCTTAAGCCCATTCACCTCAGATAGATCCATCGCTGGTGTTTCATTTTTGACCTTGCAATCCTGTATCAGTCTTGTGAAGACTTGGAAACTTACCTATAAATGAAGACAAGGTAGTGTCTTATCAGAGAAATGTTCCACGTTTCGGATCTCCAGTCATTATAAAATACTACCATTCTTGATTCTAATGGTACAGTGCGTTATGTTGGTGGTAATGTGGACAGTGAGCTTTTAAGGGAAGACAAGTTATCAGAGATTTGCCTGGATACCTTTCTGGGGATCTGGAGGGTAGCCTCTTTATCATTTTTCCCCATCATTTAAGCGATGAATTAGCTATTTGATTCACCGATAGCTGGCACTCCTTTAAAGTATATCGACACCATTCACAAACTGATAAATTCAGCGGCTCGCCTCATTTTCATGGCCCACCAACCATACCACACCAATCGCCCTTCTTCTAAACCTAAACTGCATTGGCTGTTTGTATTTTTTGAGAGAGGAGTACGAGCTTGCGTCTGTTTGCCGTAACTGGGTGTCGTTTCTAGCTCTGCATCTGTCTGTCTTCTTGACCTTCTTTAGCTTTACGCTAACTCTCGTTCCTCGGATGATATCCGCCTCTTTGACCCTCTCTAACAAATAAAGAAAATGACAGGAGCAACGTGCCTTGTCTTATGTTAAACTTGTCCAGTGGGAAGGAAATCCTCTGTTCGCCCTGCGCAACCTTGTGTCGTCATTCAAATCTGCAGATAAAACCCAGCGTTTCTGTAGCAGCTATAATTGGTTCTTCATGCAGTCAGCATCGACCCCGCCCCCTGCTCTCTTTTTGTGTATGTCTCAGTCTCAGTTCTTGCATGCCTGCATCTGCGTTATGTGCGGTCGCTCATGTGGGCGTGTTTGGGAGAGAGTCAGAATGAATATGTGCATTAGTGACTGTACTACCTTTTTTAATTCACATGCTTTTTGTTACAAATAACTGTCGAATATTTCCTTCATTTACTTGTTTGTGAGCTGTCTGATTTCATTTGCGTTACAGCGCGATAACTAAACACACACACACACATACACACACACACACCTCTTTTTTCACTGTGGTATTTGGGGAATGAAATGGCTGATAGATCAGCGAAAGAAGGAGCTATTAGAAAACACACCTGACAGTACACTAAAATTAGAAAAACATGAAATAAATTCGATGTTAGAAAGTCGTATAATGACAGAAAAGCGTCCTTCAAAGTCAAAAATATTACCGTGTTCGAGATCCTTGTCTAGTCTCATCAAAGATAGTTCGCCGGTCTCATTTACAAAATTCGATTAAATTCATGGAAGACTAAATTTTCAAAAAAATGTAGAATGTGCTTGTGGTCATCCAATATCAATTGAACATATTCTTTTTGATTGCCCATTGCTATCCCTGTTATACAACATATCTGGGATAGATGTAGCAAAAATGAGATCTTTAAATGATATAATCTACAGCGAAGAAATGATATAAATTGCATCAGTTTTATCCAGCACTATACTTGCAAATTTATTGTAAACATTAAATCATTTACAGTTATTGTATGAATGTTTATACGTAGCCATTCACACATGAGTGCATATTCACACACACACACACACACACACACACACACACGCACACGCACACACACACACACACACACACACACACCACTCTACACACACACGCACACACATGCATACGCACAGTACACAAACACGCACACACGCACGCACACACTCACACAACACACACACACACACACACACACACACACACACACACACACACACACACACACACACACACACACACACACACACACACACGCGCGCGCGCGCGCGCGCGCGCACGCAAACACAGACACAAACTCTTACGCAGCCCGTTTTTTTTTCTTTTTTTTTCTTGGATTGGTATGTTTCTAGTCTAATATCACCATTGTTGTGAACAGACGTTAAATTGAATAAATCAAATCAAAACCTCTTTTTTTTTCCTTTTTAAAATCTTGATAATTATCGTTATATGTGCAAGTGCATCCGCTTTCCTTCAGTTCATTTTGGACCGTTTTAGATTATTGTTTCCTTGGGCCATTGCCTCCCTCTTCAACCACCCACAGTCCAGTGAACAATTTTTGGAAAGACATCTTGTGACATTCTCAGAATATGCTCTATCCATCTGTCTTAGGTGTCTAGTAACTGATAGAATGGTGGCATACTGGTGGATGGGGTTATATCGCTTCCGTTTACAAGAGAATTATAGAATGACCTGATGTGAACTGAAGTCCCACCCCTATCTACGAAAATAGAATTATACGACTAATAAACGGTTGAGAAGTGGCCTAATGATGAACCGGAGTATCCCACCCCCATCTATCAAGACAGCAATGTTCGACTGATAACTGATGGAATGGTTGCTTGATGTTGTATTGGACTACCCACCCCCATCTACGGATACAGAATTGTACTACTGATAACTGTTGAAATGATGGCCAAAGGTTGAACTGGAGTTTTCCACCCCAATCTGCAAAGATAGAATTGCGCGAATGATAACTGATGGGATGATGGCCTAACGTTGTTCTGGAGTCTTCCACCCCAATCTGAAAAGATAGAACTGCACGAATGATAACTGATGGGATGATGGCCCAACGTTGAACTGGAGTCTTCCAGCCCAATCTGCAAAGATAGAATTGCACGAATGATAACTGATGGGATGATGGCCTAACGTTGAACTGGAGTCTTCCAGCCCAATCTGCAAAGATAGAACTGCACGAATGATAACTGATGGGACGATGGCCTAACGTTGAACTGGAGTCTTCCAGCCCAATCTGCAAAGATAGAACTGCACGAATGATAACTGATGGGATGATGGCCTAACGTTGTGTTGGAGTAACCCACCCCATATGCGAAGACAGAAACGCACGACTGACAACTGATGGAATGGCGGCCTAATGTTGCATCGGAATATCCCAACCCCATCTATAAAGATAGACTTGCACGACTGATACCTGACGGAGAGGTGGCCTGTATTGTATTGGAATATCCCATACCCATCTACGAAGACAGAACTGTGCGAGGGTGGCCTAACGTTAACCCAGAGAAGCCCATCCCCCTTCTACACAGATGACGTCATACGAAAAACGACTGATAGGATGGTAGTAGGTAATGCTGGATTGTGCGTTTTCCACCGCTAATGAAAAAAAGAGAATTTTACGAACGGTAATCAATGGAATGGTAGCCAAATCGTGGATTGGGGTATCCCAGTTCCATGTATGGAAGTAAGATTATGCAGCTAATACCTTATGAGATGATGGTCGAATGCTGGGTTGGAGCGTCCCTCCCCTATACATAAAGAGATTATACGACTGATAACTCTTGAATTGTAGCCTAATGGTGGTTTTTCCCATCCTCATTTACGAAGAGATGTCAAAGTGTGTGACCAATTAACTGATGGAACAGTGGCCTAAAAGTTACTGGGGCATTCAACTCCCATCCACGAAGACGGATTGATAAGATCCTGGAGAAAATGAGACGGCTCGCGCCCTGACAGACTTACAGTCAGAATCCGACCTGTTTGTTTCCTAGCTTGTTTTCTGTTTCTTTCA